>JBAIZL010000006.1:121145730-121460730 GCA_036971475.1 Prosapia bicincta
TTAGGACCAAGATGACGTCTCGCTGTAGTGATCTAACCTAAGTCTCCCCTTGGTCCGCCCCTAAGTGGTTGATGGGAGTAGATGTGGGGGTGATTTTTTGGAGGTTGCCTATCCGTGGTTGGGGGGCTGTGCTCGATCCGTGTTGTTGTCGTCAGTGGCGGATGTTGTGCAAGATGGCGTGGTCCATTGTCGGGTAGTTGTTGAATATGTGTGTATGGGGTATGTTTGGAGTGTATGTTGGTTCGATGTGGGGGTGGGTCCAGGGAATGGGGGTCATAATATATGAAAGCACCAAAAAAATGATCGGATAGATCAAATGATCAACGTTTTAAATCAACTACATTGAAAGCTATCGTACGTTGCTATTAACCGGCCAACTTACATTTCAATCGACCAACAATCACGTTGAATTCAAATAAACAACAAGCTGTGTGGGAATCGACCTATCACATTGCAGAAGCTCGGTAGTGCTGTCAAACCCAAGTCACTTAGTTGGCATGTAACCTAACCTACCCCTAAGTGTGTTGTGTGTTAAGGGTGAGTTTCGTGGGTCACGGGGGATAGATGTCATTGCCTAGAGTCCTAACCCAACTCACCCTTAAGTGTTGTATGTGTTTGGGGTGGTTGTTGTTAGATGTGGGGTGGGTTCGCCCCTGGGGTGGGGGTAGTTTATAATAATAATATACGAAAGCATCAAGATATGATCGGTTAGACGAAATGCCCAACGTTTTAACTAAACAACATTGAAACACTATCTTACGCTACGTTTAACCGACCAACAATTACATTGAATTCAAATAGTCAACAGGCTGTGCAGGGAATCGACCTATCACATTGCCGGGAATCGGTAGGCTTACGCAACACACGTACACCTCGCATGCGGTCGGAGTAATGCGTTTAGGCTTATATACTATGTTGCTGTATGGATGATAGCCCTATATAGTGTGTTAAACAAAAATGCATGTAAACCTACATACAAACTATGCTAAGCCAACATGCATGCTATCCTTAAAAAAGTCACGTAACCTATATACATACTACGTTATGCCAACGTCCATGTTAAACTATATACATACATACTATGCTAAGCCGACATCCCTACATGGACCTACAAATTATGTTAAGCTAACACGCATGTTAGCCTACATACTGTGTTAAACCAATATGCATGTAACCCTACATACATACATACTATGCTAAGCCGACATACATGATTCCCTACATGGGCTACTATAAGGCTTACTATGTCGGTAAACCACTGGCCAATGCCTTAATGATCTGAGCCTTACGCACATTTACATCTCTTCTAGGTATGTTCTATCAGGTAGAGCCGCAGGCAAGCAATCGTATAGTTCATATAAAGGAGTACTAAATGGCCTACGCTATATCCTACACACTAAAACCAACATACTACATACTCCACAATACAACCTACATGCTATACCTTACACGCCACAAAATGCATGCTATATCCTACACTCTACAGCGTACACACTATATCCTACACACTAAAACATAAGCACTAAACACCTTAATCAAATCATAACAGTAGTTAATGTCGGCACTATGGGACAAAAAGTGGTGGGGGAAGTAGGCCTTAACGCACTAACCTAAGGTATGTAAATTGCATCTAACCTAACCTACCCCTAGGTGTGGGGGTGGTCGTAGCTACGTTCAGGAGCTTCCACGAAGGTTCCGGGGGTGGAATCGGGGTTGTGGGTAGTTTTTGGAAAAATGTGTGTTACGTGTTGGGGTGAGTATAGAGTGTATTAGCGCTATAGTTGGGGTGGGTTCACCGGGGGGGGGGGGTAGTTTTAAACAATATATGAAATTGCCAAAAATCGATCGGTTGGATGAAATGACTAAACAACCGTAAGGGATATGTTTAGAGTCCATTATGGACTGTTGCGGGGGTGGGTTCACCTGGAGGTTGTTTTAAATATTATATGAGATTGCCAAAAATAATCGGGGTCCAAGGTAAAAGTCACCCTGGAGTCGTGCTCGAGGTAAAGCCACCTAGGAGCCAGGCCTTAGGTAAAGCCAACCCGAAGCCATGCCTTAAGTAAAGTAACCCTGGAATCTGGCCTTAGGTAAAGCTACCATGGAGTCAGGCTTTAGGTAAAGCCTCTTTGGAGTCAGCCTTTAAGTAAAGCTACCCAAGAGTCGGGCCTTACTAGGTGTGGGGGTGGTCGCAGCTACGTTCAGGAGCTTCCCCGAGGGTTGCTCCTGGGGTGGAATCAGGGTTGGGGGTAGTTTTTAGAAAAATGTGTGTTACGTGTTGGGGTGAGTATAGAGTGTATTATCGCTATAGTTGGGGGTGGGTTCACCTGGAGGTAGTTTTAAATAATATATGAAATTGCCAAAAATCGATCGGTTGGATGAAATGACTGAACAACCGTAAGGGATAAGTTTAGAGTCTATTATGGTGTGTTGCGGGGGTGGGTTCACCTGGGGGTTGTTTTAAATATTATATCAGATTGCCAAAAATAATCGGGGTCCTAGGTAAAAGTCACCCTGGAGTCGTGCTCGAGGTAAAGCCACCTAGGAGCCAGGCCTTAGGTAAAGCCAACCCGAAGCCATGCCTTAAGTAAAGTAACCCTGGAATCTGGCCTTAGGTAAAGCTACCATGGAGTCAGGCTTTAGGTAAAGCCTCTTTGGAGTCAGCCTTTAAGTAGAGCTACCCAACAGTCGGGCCTTAGGTTAAGGATGGTTGCTATATCTATTTCAACCTCTCGACTAAGACAAATACCTCCACCAAGTCTTACGTAAAGCTACCTTGGAGTCGTGTTTGAGGTAAAGCCACCCAGGAGCCAGGCCTTAGGTAAAGCTACCACGGAGTTAGACCTTAGTTAAAGCTACCTGGAGCAAGGCCTCAGGTAAAAGCCATCCCGAAGCCAGCCTTAAGTAAAGCCATCCCGGAGAAAGGCCTTAGGTAAATTCGCACTAGAGTCAAGCCTTAGGTGGGGTAGTTTTTAATAATATATCAGACTGCCAAATAATGATCGGTTAGATCAAATAACTAACGTTTCCACTAAACAACTGTCTTACGCTAAGTTTAACCGACCAACAATTATACATTGAGTTCAAATAGTCAACGGTCTGTGCGGGAAATCGACCTATCACATTGCAGGGGCTTACGCAAGACAACGCAAACGAGCGCAGTAAGGTGTGTAGGCTTATTACTATGTTAAGCCAACATGCATTATAGCCCTATATAGTGTGTTAAACAAATATGCATGTAAACCTGCATAGACTTATATACTATGTTAAGCCAATATATATATATATATGATAGCCCACATAATGTGTTAAACAAATATGCATGTAAACCTACATACATACTATGCTAAGCTGACACACATGAATCCCTACATGCGCCTACTATAAGGCCTACTATGTCGGTAAACCACTGGCCAATGCCTTTATGATCTGAGCTATACACACATTTACATCTCTACTATCAGGTAGAGCCTCAGGCAGGCAACCGTATAGTTCATATGGGAAGTACTATATGGTATAGCTACCAATGCATACCACCATATGTAAAGGCAGCTACCAATGCATAACCTATTACGCCTACGTAGATGACGGTCAACATATATTAAAATATAATTTAAAAAAGTCACGCAACCTATATACATACAGTGTTAACCTATATAGGCTTATATACTATGTTTAGCCAGCATGCAATATACTCTAAATAGCCCTATATACGGTGTTAAACCAATATGCAGGTTAACCTATTGACTATGCATCCTGTATTAAGCCAATATCTTCGTTACCCACATAGGCCTATATAATATGTTAAGCCAGGATTAATGATAGCCTATATAGTGTGTTAAACAAATATGCGTGTAAACCTACATAAATAATATGTTAAGCCTACACACTGTGCTAAACAAATATGCGTGTAAACGTACATAAATACTATGCTAAGCCAACATGCATGCTATTCTACATAGGCTTATATACTATGTTAAGCCAACATAAATGATAGCCTTATATAGTGTGTTAAACAAATATGCGTGTAAACCTACATAAATACCATGCTAAGCCAACATGCGTGCTATCCTTCATAGGCGTATATACCATGTTAAGTCTACATACATAATAGAATACATAATGTGGTTAAACAAATATGTGTGTAAGCCTGCATACATATTATGCTAAGCCGACAAGGGCCTACAAATTATAATATAACACATTATATCCAACGCATAGTATAGTTAATGGATATCACGCAGTATCCGACGACTACAAGTTAACACATAGTATCCGATGCACAGCTTGACGAAGGCTTAACATATAGTATCCGATAAGTAGCTTGACTATGGCCTAACACATAATATCCAGTGCATAGCCTCGCTAATGGTTAGCACGTAGTAGCAGATGCAGAGCCTGACTATGGGTTATCACATATTATCCGATGTGTAGCCTGACTAATGGTTAACACATCCAGTGCATAGACTGGCTAATGTTCAACATATAGTATCCGATGCATAGCTAGGCTAATGGTTAACTAATAGTTAGCTTGACTACGGGTTAACACATCGTATCCGATGAGTAGGTTGATTACAAACTAACACATAGTATCCATTGCATAGCTAGGCTAATGGTTAACACATAGTATCCGATGCAGGGCTTGACTATGGGTTATCACATATTATCCGATGTGTAGCTTGACTAGTGGTTAACACATCCATTGCATAGGCTGGCTAATGACCAACATATATTATCCGATTCATAACTAGGCTAGTGGTTAACTAATAGTTAGCTTGACCTTGGGTTAACAAATAATATCCGATGTGTAGCTTGACTAGTGGTTAACACAAAATATCCGAGCATAGCTTGAGTATGTTTTAAAAAATAGTATCCAATGCATAGCTTGACTATGGGTTATCACATAGTATCCGATGAGAAGGTGAATACAAACTAACACATAGTATCCATTGCATAGCTAGGCTAATGGTTAATACATAGTAGCCGTTGTGTAGCTTTACTACAAGTTAACACAAAATATCCAATACATAGCTTGAGTATGGTTTAACAAACAGTATCCAAAGCATAGCTTGACTATGGGTTATCACAAAGTATCCGACGGGTAGGTTGATTACAAACTATTACGTAATATTCATTGCATAGTTTGGCTAATGGTTATCACATAGTATCTGATGCATAGCTAGGCTAATGGTTAACACATAGTAGCCGATGCATTGCCTGACTAGGGCTAACACATAGTAGCCGGTCCATAGCCTGACTAGGGCTAACACATAGTATCTGAGGCATAGATTGACTAATGGTTAACACATGGTATCCAAAGCATAACTTGACTAATGGTTAACACATAATATCCATTGCATAGCTTGACTACAAGGTAACACATAATATCCGATGCGTAGCTTAGCTAATGATTAACACATAGTATCTGATGCATAGCCTGACTAGAGCTTACACATAGTATCCGATACATAGATTGACTAAGGGTTATCACATAGTATCCGATGAGAGGCTTGAATACAAGTTAACACGTAATATCCAATGCATCGCTTGGGTAACGTTCTACATATAGTTAGCCTACATTCTGTGTTATGTATGTAAACCCACATACTATGCTAAGCCGGTTACCCGTCAGGTACTAGACACAGATCTACGGTAATGCAAGAGTAACCCTAAGTGTAACCCACACCCTGACAACAGATACCTAGCATGACCATAGCCTACATTGCCTGACAACAGATACCTAACCAGACCATAGCCTGCATAACAAGACAACCGATACATAGCTTGACAACCGATACATAGCCTGACAACAGAGCTAGATAAAATTACCAACGTTTCAACTAAACTACATTACGCTAAGTTTAACCGACCAACATACAAGAAGTTCAAACGAACAACATTGACACCAAGTTCAAATAGGCTATGGCGGTTATGGCAGGTGAAGGCTAGATCAACGTTTCAACTAATCAAAGTTGAAAAACTTACGCTAATCAACCAACATCTACACCGAGGTCAAATGGGCTATGGTCAGCGAAGGCACTGGCAAAAGCCTTTATGATCTGAGCCTTAGGCCTTAGACATAATTATAGCTACCAACGCAATCCAAAATAGCTATGTAGAAACCGTTAAGGCCTTTATGATCTGTGCTTTACACATATTGTCTAGGTATATTGTATCAATTACAGCATACTAAAAATACCTCCATCAAATCTTAGGTAAAGCTACCTTGGAGTCGGCCCTTAGGTAAAGTCACCCTAGAGTCAGGTCGTAGGTAAAGCCACCCTGGAGTTGGACCTTAGGTAAAGCTACCTTGGAGTAGGGCCTTAGGTAAATCAACCCTGAAGAAAGGCCTTAGATAAAGCCACTCTGGAGAAAGGCCTTAGGTAAAACCATCCCGAAGTCAGGCCTTAGGTAAAGCTACGTTGGAGTCAGGCCTTATTTGAAGCCCCTTTGGAGCTAGACTTTAGGTAAAGCTACCTTAGGGTCAGCCCTTGGTTAAACCAACCCCTGAGCCAAACCTTAGGTAAAGCCAGCTTGGACTGGTTAGCTACGTAAAACAGCTATCAATGCATGCCCATTCTCAATAGCTACGTAAAATCAGCTACTATCACAATCGCTACGTAAAGACAGCTACCACGTAATAATAGCTACGTAAAATCTGTTACCAACCCATGACCAAAGTATATAATTACTCAAAGACCTCTATCAACACATGACCAACGGCAATAGCTACGTATAGACATCTACTAATGCATACTATATCACAATAGTTACTCTAAAGCAGCTATCGATGCTCGCCCTATCATAATAGTTACTTAAGGTGTAAAATAACAACAGTAAACTCTGGATATACAAGTAAGACTTTACTAACGAATATTTAAACTATGATATTTTGAACAATTACACCAGGTTCAGAAATAGCCGGTAGCGTCTGTCTACTCGTTTCCTACATATGGGGCACCACTGCACCTTTTCAGCACACTCGTTGCAATAAACGTGACCGCAGGTTATGATGACAGTGCATGGTGGTCTTCCTAAGCAGACAGAGCAGTCCGCTATACGATAGTCGCCTCCTTCAATCTGCTCTCCTGAACTTCTCTGTTTCAACATACGTACAAAGAAGATAATTTATATTATTGTAACACGAATAGTATAAATATCGGTATCCCTACAAATTGTAACACTTACGACCGTGTATGGAGGGTCTCGCTCGACCATTACTGCCTTCGCTTCAACGACAGCCACTCTTCTTCGGCCTTCTTCAAGTAGCTTGTCCAGATCGCTAATCATAATCCTCCATACGCCGACTGCGTAGAAATTATCCTCATACGTGTCTTTACGTAACGCAGTTTTAGCTTGACTACAGGTTAACACATCGTATCCGGTGAGTAGGTTGACTAAAAAATAACACAGTATCCATTGCATAGCTAGGATAATGGTTAACACATAGTATCCGATGCAGGGCTTGACTATGGGTTATCACATATTATCCGATGTGTAGCTTGACTAGTGGTTAACACATCCATTGCATAGGCTGGCTAATGGCCAACATATATTATCCGATTCATAGCTAGGCTAGTGGTTAACTAATAGTTAGCTTGACTATGGGTTAACACATAATATCCGATGTGTTCGTTGAAGCGAAGGCAGTAATGGTCGAGCGAGACCCTCCATACACGGTCGTAAGTGTTACAATTTGTAGGGATACCGATATTTATACTATTCGTGTTACAATAATATAAATTATCTTCTTTGTACGTATGTTGAAACAGAGAAGTTCAGGAGAGCAGATTGAAGGAGGCGACTATCGTATAGCGGACTGCTCTGTCTGCTTAGGAAGACCACCATGCACTGTCATCATAACCTGCGGTCACGTTTATTGCAACGAGTGTGCTGAAAAGGTGCAGTGGTGCCCCATATGTAGGAAACGAGTAGACAGACGCTACCGGCTATTTCTGAACCTGGTGTAATTGTTCAAAATATCATAGTTTAAATATTCGTTAGTAAAGTCTTACTTGTATATCCAGAGTTTACTGTTGTTATTTTACACCTTAAGTAACTATTATGATAAGGCGAGCATCGATAGCTGCTTTAGAGTAACTATTGTGATATAGTATGCATTAGTAGATGTCTATACGTAGCTATTGCCGTTGGTCATGTGTTGATAGAAGTCTTTGAGTAATTATATACTTTGGTCATGGGTTGGTAACAGATTTTACGTAGCTATTATTACGTGGTAGCTGTCTTTACGTAGCGATTGTGATAGTAGCTGATTTTACGTAGCTATTGAGAATGGGCATGCATTGATAGCTGTTTTACGTAGCTAACCAGTCCAAGCTGGCTTTACCTAAGGTTTGGCTCAGGGGTTGGTTTAACCAAGGGCTGACCCTAAGGTAGCTTTACCTAAAGTCTAGCTCCAAAGGGGCTTCAAATAAGGCCTGACTCCAACGTAGCTTTACCTAAGGCCTGACTTCGGGATGGTTTTACCTAAGGCCTTTCTCCAGAGTGGCTTTATCTAAGGCCTTTCTTCAGGGTTGATTTACCTAAGGCCCTACTCCAAGGTAGCTTTACCTAAGGTCCAACTCCAGGGTGGCTTTACCTACGACCTGACTCTAGGGTGACTTTACCTAAGGGCCGACTCCAAGGTAGCTTTACCTAAGATTTGATGGAGGTATTTTTAGTATGCTGTAATTGATACAATATACCTAGACAATATGTGTAAAGCACAGATCATAAAGGCCTTGACGGTTTCTACATAGCTATTTTGGATTGCGTTGGTAGCTATAATTATGTCTAAGGCCTAAGGCTCAGATCATAAAGGCTTTTGCCAGTGCCTTCGCTGACCATAGCCCATTTGACCTCGGTGTAGATGTTGGTTGATTAGCGTAAGTTTTTCAACTTTGATTAGTTGAAACGTTGATCTAGCCTTCACCTGCCATAACCGCCATAGCCTATTTGAACTTGGTGTCAATGTTGTTCGTTTGAACTTCTTGTATGTTGGTCGGTTAAACTTAGCGTAATGTAGTTTAGTTGAAACGTTGGTAATTTTATCTAGCTCTGTTGTCAGGCTATGTATCGGTTGTCAAGCTATGTATCGGTTGTCTTGTTATGCAGGCTATGGTCTGGTTAGGTATCTGTTGTCAGGCAATGTAGGCTATGGTCATGCTAGGTATCTGTTGTCAGGGTGTGGGTTACACTTAGGGTTACTCTTGCATTACCGTAGATCTGTGTCTAGTACCTGACGGGTAACCGGCTTAGCATAGTATGTGGGTTTACATACATAACACAGAATGTAGGCTAACTATATGTAGAACGTTACCCAAGCGATGCATTGGATATTACGTGTTAACTTGTATTCAAGCCTCTCATCGGATACTATGTGATAACCCTTAGTCAATCTATGTATCGGATACTATGTGTAAGCTCTAGTCAGGCTATGCATCAGATACTATGTGTTAATCATTAGCTAAGCTACGCATCGGATATTATGTGTTACCTTGTAGTCAAGCTATGCAATGGATATTATGTGTTAACCATTAGTCAAGTTATGCTTTGGATACCATGTGTTAACCATTAGTCAATCTATGCCTCAGATACTATGTGTTAGCCCTAGTCAGGCTATGGACCGGCTACTATGTGTTAGCCCTAGTCAGGCAATGCATCGGCTACTATGTGTTAACCATTAGCCTAGCTATGCATCAGATACTATGTGATAACCATTAGCCAAACTATGCAATGAATATTACGTAATAGTTTGTAATCAACCTACCCGTCGGATACTTTGTGATAACCCATAGTCAAGCTATGCTTTGGATACTGTTTGTTAAACCATACTCAAGCTATGTATTGGATATTTTGTGTTAACTTGTAGTAAAGCTACACAACGGCTACTATGTATTAACCATTAGCCTAGCTATGCAATGGATACTATGTGTTAGTTTGTATTCACCTTCTCATCGGATACTATGTGATAACCCATAGTCAAGCTATGCATTGGATACTATTTTTTAAAACATACTCAAGCTATGCTCGGATATTTTGTGTTAACCACTAGTCAAGCTACACATCGGATATTATTTGTTAACCCAAGGTCAAGCTAACTATTAGTTAACCACTAGCCTAGTTATGAATCGGATAATATATGTTGGTCATTAGCCAGCCTATGCAATGGATGTGTTAACCACTAGTCAAGCTACACATCGGATAATATGTGATAACCCATAGTCAAGCCCTGCATCGGATACTATGTGTTAACCATTAGCCTAGCTATGCAATGGATACTATGTGTTAGTTTGTAATCAACCTACTCATCGGATACGATGTGTTAACCCGTAGTCAAGCTAACTATTAGTTAACCATTAGCCTAGCTATGCATCGGATACTATATGTTGAACATTAGCCAGTCTATGCACTGGATGTGTTAACCATTAGTCAGGCTACACATCGGATAATATGAGATAACCCATAGTCAGGCTCTGCATCTGCTACTACGTGCTAACCATTAGCGAGGCTATGCACTGGATATTAGGTGTTAGGCCATAGTCAAGCTACTTATCGGATACTATATGTTAAGCCTTCGTCAAGCTGTGCATCGGATACTATGTGTTAACTTGTAGTCGTCGGATACTGCGTGATATCCATTAACTATACTATGCGTTGGATATAATGTGTTATATTATAATTTGTAGGCCCTTGTCGGCTTAGCATAATATGTATGCAGGCTTACACACATATTTGTTTAAACACATTATGTATTCTATTATGTATGTAGACTTAACATGGTATATACGCCTATGAAGGATAGCACGCATGTTGGCTTAGCATGGTATTTATGTAGGTTTACACGCATATTTGTTTAACACACTATATAAGGCTATCATTTATGTTGGCTTAACATAGTATATAAGCCTATGTAGAATAGCATGCATGTTGGCTTAGCATAGTATTTATGTACGTTTACACGCATATTTGTTTAGCACAGTGTGTAGGCTTAACATATTATTTATGTAGGTTTACACGCATATTTGTTTAACACACTATATAGGCTATCATTAATCCTGGCTTAACATATTATATAGGCCTATGTGGGTAACGAAGATATTGGCTTAATACAGGATGCATAGTCAATAGGTTAACCTGCATATTGGTTTAACACCGTATATAGGGCTATTTAGAGTATATTGCATGCTGGCTAAACATAGTATATAAGCCTATATAGGTTAACACTGTATGTATATAGGTTGCGTGACTTTTTTAAATTATATTTTAATATATGTTGACCGTCATCTACGTAGGCGTAATAGGTTATGCATTGGTAGCTGCCTTTACATATGGTGGTATGCATTGGTAGCTATACCATATAGTACTTCCCATATGAACTATACGGTTGCCTGCCTGAGGCTCTACCTGATAGTAGAGATGTAAATGTGTGTATAGCTCAGATCATAAAGGCATTGGCCATTTTTTTACCGACATAGTAGGCCTTATAGTAGGCGCATGTAGGGATTCATGTGTGTCAGCTTAGCATAGTATGTATGTAGGTTTACATGCATATTTGTTTAACACATTATGTGGGCTATCATATATATATATATTGGCTTAACATAGTATATAAGTCTATGCAGGTTTACATGCATATTTGTTTAACACACTATATAGGGCTATAATGCATGTTGGCTTAACATAGTAATAAGCCTACACACCTTACTGCGCTCGTTTGCGTTGTCTTGCGTAAGCCCCTGCAATGTGATAGGTCGATTTCCCGCACAGACCGTTGACTATTTGAACTCAATGTATAATTGTTGGTCGGTTAAACTTAGCGTAAGACAGTTGTTTAGTGGAAACGTTAGTTATTTGATCTAACCGATCATTATTTGGCAGTCTGATATATTATTAAAAACTACCCCACCTAAGGCTTGACTCTAGTGCGAATTTACCTAAGGCCTTTCTCCGGGATGGCTTTACTTAAGGCTGGCTTCGGGATGGCTTTTACCTGAGGCCTTGCTCCAGGTAGCTTTAACTAAGGTCTAACTCCGTGGTAGCTTTACCTAAGGCCTGACTCCTGGGTGGCTTTACCTCAAACACGACTCCAAGGTAGCTTTACGTAAGACTTGGTGGAGGTATTTGTCTTAGTCGAGAGGTTGAAATAGATATAGCAACCATCCTTAACCTAAGGCCCGACTGTTGGGTAGCTCTACTTAAAGGCTGACTCCAAAGAGGCTTTACCTAAAGCCTGACTCCATGGTAGCTTTACCTAAGGCCAGATTCCAGGGTTACTTTACTTAAGGCATGGCTTCGGGTTGGCTTTACCTAAGGCCTGGCTCCTAGGTGGCTTTACCTCGAGCACGACTCCAGGGTGACTTTTACCTAGGACCCCGATTATTTTTGGCAATCTGATATAATATTTAAAACAACCCCCAGGTGAACCCACCCCCGCAACACACCATAATAGACTCTAAACTTATCCCTTACGGTTGTTCAGTCATTTCATCCAACCGATCGATTTTTGGCAATTTCATATATTATTTAAAACTACCTCCAGGTGAACCCACCCCCAACTATAGCGATAATACACTCTATACTCACCCCAACACGTAACACACATTTTTCTAAAAACTACCTCCAACCCTGATTCCACCCCAGGAGCAACCCTCGGGGAAGCTCCTGAACGTAGCTGCGACCACCCCCACACCTAGTAAGGCCCGACTCTTGGGTAGCTTTACTTAAAGGCTGACTCCAAAGAGGCTTTACCTAAAGCCTGACTCCATGGTAGCTTTACCTAAGGCCAGATTCCAGGGTTACTTTACTTAAGGCATGGCTTCGGGTTGGCTTTACCTAAGGCCTGGCTCCTAGGTGGCTCTACCTCGAGCACGACACCAGGGTGACTTTTACCTAGGACCCCGATTATTTTTGGCAATCTCATATAATATTTAAAACAACCTCCAGGTGAACCCACCCCTGCAACAGTCCATAATGGACTCTAAACATATCCCATACGGTTGTTTAGTCATTTCATCCAACCGATCGATTTTTGGCAATTTCATATATTGTTTAAAACTACCCCCCGGTGAACCCACCCCCAACTATAGCGCTAATACACTCTATACTCTCCCCAACACGTAACACACATTTTTCCAAAAACTACCCACAACCCCGATTCCACCCCCGGAACCTTCGTGGAAGCTCCTGAACGTAGCTACGACCACCCCCACACCTAGGGGTAGGTTAGGTTAGATGCAATTTACATACCTTAGGTTAGTGCGTTAAGGCCTACTTCCCCCACCACTTTTTGTCCCATAGTGCCGACATTAACTACTGTTATGATTTGATTAAGGTGTTTAGTGCTTATGTTTTAGTGTGTAGGATATAGTGTGTACGCTGTAGAGTGTAGGATATAGCATGCATTTTGTGGCGTGTAAGGTATAGCATGTAGGTTGTATTGTGGAGTATGTAGTATGTTGGTTTTAGTGTGTAGGATATAGCGTAGGCCATTTAGTACTCCTTTATATGAACTATACGATTGCTTGCCTGCGGCTCTACCTGATAGAACATACCTAGAAGAGATGTAAATGTGCGTAAGGCTCAGATCATTAAGGCATTGGCCAGTGGTTTACCGACATAGTAAGCCTTATAGTAGCCCATGTAGGGAATCATGTATGTCGGCTTAGCATAGTATGTATGTATGTAGGGTTACATGCATATTGGTTTAACACAGTATGTAGGCTAACATGCGTGTTAGCTTAACATAATTTGTAGGTCCATGTAGGGATGTCGGCTTAGCATAGTATGTATGTATATAGTTTAACATGGACGTTGGCATAACGTAGTATGTATATAGATTACGTGACTTTTTTAAGGATAGCATGCATGTTGGCTTAGCATAGTTTGTATGTAGGTTTACATGCATTTTTGTTTAACACACTATATAGGGCTATCATCCATGCTGGCTTAACATAGTATATAAGCCTAAACGCATTACTCCGACCGCATGCGAGGTGTACGTGTGTTGCGTAAGCCTACCGATTCCCGGCAATGTGATAGGTCGATTCCCTGCACAGCCTGTTGACTATTTGAATTCAATGTAATTGTTGGTCGGTTAAACGTAGCGTAAGATAGTGTTTCAATGTTGTTTAGTTAAAACGTTGGGCATTTCGTCTATCCGATCATATTTTGATGCTTTCGTATATTATTATTATAAACTACCCCCACCCCAGGGGCGAACCCACCCTACATCTAACAACAACCACCCCAAACACATACAACACTTAAGGGTGAGTTGGGTTAGGACTCTAGGCAATGACATCTATCCCCCGTGACCCACGAAACTCACCCTTAACACACAACACACTTAGGGGTAGGTTAGGTTACATGCCAACTAAGTGACTTGGGTTTGACAGCACTACCGAGCTTCTGCAATGTGATAGGTCGATTCCCACACAGCTTGTTGTTTATTTGAATTTAACGTGATTGTTGGTCGATTGAAATGTAAGTTGGCCGGTTAATAGCAACGTACGATAGCTTTCAATGTAGTTGATTTAAAACGTTGATCATTTGATCTATCCGATCATTTTTTTGGTGCTTTCATATATTATGACCCCCATTCCCTGGACCCACCCCCACATCGAACCAACATACACTCCAAACATACCCCATACACACATATTCAACAACTACCCGACAATGGACAACGCCATCTTGCCTAAACTGCCTTTATTTCTACTGACATTCGAGCTGGCTCAGACAATAATGGCATTGGCCAGTGAATAGCAGTCTCTACATAGCTATTGTGGTAGAGTATGCGTTGGTAGCTATCTTACGGAGATATTGTCTAGGGCCTAAGGCTCAGATCATAAAGGCTTTTGCCTGTGTCTTCACCAGCCATAGCCAGCATAGTCCATTTGAACTCGATGTAAATTGTTGGTAGTTCGAACTTCATGTAAGTTAGTTGGTTAAACGGCGCGTAAGACAGTTTTTTCAATGTTGATTAGCTGAAACATTGGTCATTTGATCTAGCTTTCCCCATTTGAACTCGGTGTAAATGTTGTTCGTTTGAACTTCGTGTAAGTCGGACGTCGCGTAGGTTTTTCAATGTTGTTTAGTTGAAACGTTGCTCATTTGATCTAGCTCTGTTGTCAGGCTATGTATCTGTTGTCAGGCTATGTATTTGTTGTCAGTCTATGTATCTGTTGCCAGGCTGTGTATAATTTGTCAAGCTATGTGTCTGTTGTCATACTATGTATCTGTCGTCACACTATGTGTTTGTTGTCAGGCTATGTATTTGTTGTCAGGCTATGTATCTGTTGTCAGGCTATGTATCTGTCGTCAGGCTATGTATCTGTTGTCAGGCTATGTATCTGTTGTCAGGCTATATATTGTTGTCAGACTATATATCTGTTGTCAGGCTAGGTATCTGTTGTCAGGCTATGTATCTGTTGTCATTCTATGTATCTGTTGTCAGGCTATGTATCTGTTGTCAGGCTATGTATCTGTTGTCAGGCTATGTATCTGTTATCAGGCTATGTATTGGTTGCCAGGCTATGTATTTGTTATCAGGCTATGTATCTGTTGTCAGGCTATATATCTGTTGTCAGGCTAGGTATCTGTAGCTATTATGATAAGGTGAGCATCGGTAGCTGTTTTTTAGTATGCATTGGTAGCTGTCTTTACGGAGATATTACCTAAGGTCTTGATTTCATACAGGGCTTTACGTAGCACTTAAGGGTTGGCTTCGGGATGGCTTTACCTGAGCCCTTGCTCCAAGGTAGCTTTACTTAAGGTCTAACTCCATGGTAGCTTTACCTAACGCCTGGCTCCTGGGTGGCTTTACCTCGAGCACGACTCCAGGGACCGATCATTTTTTGGCAATCTGATATATTATTGAAAACTACCCTCAGGTAAACCCACCCCCGCATCTATCCAACACATACAATAAACGTACCGCATACAGTTGTTTTGTCATTTGATACAACCGATCGATTTTTGGTAATTTCATATATTATTTAAAACTACCCCTGGTTATTTCATATATTATTATTATAAACCACCCCACCCCGGGGCGACCCCCGTTCGAACCCACATATACCCAACATACACTCCAAAGACACCCCACAATTTCTTACACTAGGCGACACCATCTTGTTTTTGGAGCAAAATCATCCACCACCCCCGGGACAACCCCCACAACCTCAAACTTACCCACACATCTACCCACCACCACCCCAAACAACACTCACACATACAACACTTAGGGGTGGGTTAGGTAAGGTGCCGTAATGTTTTGTCCCAAACTATCTTCCTTTCTACTCAAACCATTACAAAATACTTTTCCACTACATTTACCAACATGCTTACCAGAACAAGAAGGCCCTCGAAGTCCTTCAACATGCATATCTACAATTACTAACACCGGAACCATTACTAAATATTTTCCCACTACCAACATGCTTACCAGAACAAGAAGACCCTCGAAGTCCTTCACCATGGACTTTACATCTACGTCACAATTACTATCAATACCAGCATGCCCACCAGAACAAGAAGGCCCTCGAAGTCCTTCACCATAGACTTTACATCTACGTCACAATTACTATCAATACCAACATGTCTACCAGAACAAGAAGGCCCTCGAAGTCCTTCAACATGGACATCTACAATTACTAACACCGGAACCATTACTAAATATTTTCCCACTACCAACATGCTTACCAGAACAAGAAGACCCTCGAAGTCCTTCACCATGGACTTTACATCTACGTCACAATTACTATCAATACCAGCATCCCCACCAGAACAAGGAGGCCCTCGAAGTCCTTCACCATAGACTTTACATATACGTCACAATTACTATCAATACCAACATGCCTACCAGAACAAGAAGACCCTCGAAGTCCTTCACCATGGACATCTACAATTACTATCAACGGAACCATTACAACATATTTTTCAACATGCCTACCAGAACAAGAAGGCCCTCGAAGTACTTCAACATGGACAATTAACAACGGATGCTGGACAATATACACATAGAATCGAACGTGAAGCGATTCTAATAGTGAAGATTCTGTGTGTCAGAGCACCAGAGCAAAAAGACCTTCTTGTACTCGCATTTAACACTACAACACAACTGCCTACTTTTATTATTGTTATGTTTTAATTATATTATATTACTCGTATTTGTATTTATATTTAGTTTTATTACTTTTATATTTTAATTATATTATATTGTGTGCGTATTATATTTTCTAAAATTATGTTTGTGTGACTGTTGGTGTGCGTGTTATATATTACTCGTATTTGTATTTATATTTAGTTTTATCATGCAATTTTTGTTAGATTTTAATTATATTATATTTGTAATATGTAATATTGAGTTTTATTCTAGTCTTCATATTGTCAGATTTTTATTTTTATACAAATACACGTTTTACTCTTATTTCATACAACCAAACAACTAACAACACTCACGACCTACTTGTACCCCCATCTAACCACAACACACAACTGACTACATGGTAGCTCAGTCGCTAGCGTCACACGCCAGCAAACCAAACGTCCACGGTTCGAGTCCCCAATACACATTTATATTTTTTCCTCTTCAAAAAATTACGTCAACACCAGAACAAGATGGCCCTCCCGATCCCACGCCGCCGGCATCCACCAATCAACGACTAGGGGCGGGGCCACGCCGCCGGCATCCACCAATCAACGACAAGGGGCGGGGCCACGCCGCCGGCATCCACCAATCAACGACTAGGGGCGGGGCTTAGGAGGTGGTGGGGGTAACAAATACGGCTCTCTCATTGGGGGGATAAAGTATACCCATCTCTACTTACGTAATCGATCAGCTGATCAAATGTCGGGAAAGCTTCGCCATGCGTCAAGGTTTGTTTCCTTTCGTTTCCTTCGGTAGTCGCTCACCAGGTTGTGGGCTCACTAAGTCTATAATACCAGTAGTAGTAAGGTCTAGTTTCAGTAGTGAACTTCATCCTCTTTCCTCGTCTTATTGTTCTACGTACTCGATCAGCTGATCAAATGCCGGGAAAGCTTCGCCATGCGTCAAGGTTTGTTTTCTTTCGTCTCCTTTGGTAGGCGCTCACCTGGTTGTGGGCTCACTAAGTCTCTAATACCACTGGTAGTGAGCTCTAGCAGCAGTAGTGAACTTCATCCTCTTTCCTCGTCTTATTGTTCTACGTACTCGATCAGCTGATCAAATGCCGGGAAAGCTTCGCCATGCGTCAAGGTTTGTTTTCTTTCGTTTCCTTCGGTAGGCGCTCACCTGGTTGTTTACTCACTAAGTCTATAGTACCACTTGTAGTAAGGTCTAGTAGCAATAGTGAACGTCATCCTCTTTCCTCGTCTTATTGTTCTACATACTCGATCAGCTGATCAAATGCCGGGAAAGCTTCGCCATGCGTCAAGGTTTGCTTTATTTCGTTTCCCACGGCAGGCGCTCAGATTGCTCTGTGAGCTCACTGAGTCTATAATACCACTGGTAGTAAGCTCTAGCAGCAGTAGTGAACGTCATCGTCTTTCCTCGTCTTATTGTTCTACGTACGCTATCAAAAGATCAAATGCTGGGAAAGCTTCGCCATGCATCAAGGTTTGTTTTCTATCTATACCTTCGGTATGCGGTCACCTGGCTGTGGGCTCACTAAGTCTATAATATCACTGGTAGTAAGGACTAGTAGCAGTAGTGAACGTCATCGTCTTTCCTCGTCTTATTGTTCTACGTACGCTATCAAAAGATCAAATGCCTTGAAAGCTTCGCCATGCGTCAAGGTTTGTTTTCTTTCGTTTCCCTCAGTAGGCGCTCACCTGGTTGTGGGCTCACTGAGTCTATAATACCACTGGTAGTGAGCTCTAGCAGCAGTAGTAAACTTCATCCTCTTTCCTCGTCTTATTGTTCCACGTACTCGATCAGCTGATCAAATGCCGGGAAAGCTTCGCCATGCGTCAAAGTTTTTTGTCTTTCATTTCCTTCGGTAGGCGCTCACCTGGCTGTGGTCTCACTGAGTCTATAATACCACTGGTAGTAAGGTCTAATAGCAGAAGTGAACTTCATCCTCTTTCCTCGTCTTATTGTTCTACGTACTCGATCAGCGGAACAAATGCCGGGAAAGCTTCGTCATGCGTCAAGGTTTGTTTTCTTTCGTCTCCTTCGGTAGGCGCTCACCTGGTTGTGGGCTCACTGAGTCTATAATACCACTGGTAGTGAGCTTTAGCAGCAGTAGTTAACTTCATCCTCTTTCCTCGTCTTATTGTTCTACGTACTCGATCAGCTGATAAAATGCCGGGAAAGCTTCGACATGCGTCAAGGATTGTTTTCTTTCGTTTCCTTCGGTAGGCGCTCACCTGGTTGTAGGCTCCCTAAGTCTATAATACCAGTAGTAGTAAGGTCTAGTAGCAGTAGTGAACTTCATCCTCTTTCCTCGTCTTATTGTTCTACGTACTCGATCAGCTGATCAAATGCCGGGAAAGCTTCGCCATGCGTCAAGGTTTGTTTTCTTTCCTCTCCTTCGGTAGGCGCTCACCTGGTTGTGGGCTCACTGAGTCTATAATACCACTGGTAGTGAGCTCTAGCAGCAGTAGTGAACTTCATCCTCTTTCCTCGTCTTATTGTTCTACGTACTCGATCAGCTGATCAAATGCCGGGAAAGCTTCGCCATGCGTCATGGTTTTTATTTTCTTTCGTTTCCTTCGGTAGGCGCTCACCTGGTTGTGGGCTAACAAAGTCTATAATACCACTGGTAGTAAGGCCTAGTAGCAGTAGTGAACTTCATCCTCTTTCCTCGTCTTATTGTTCTAAGTACTCGATCAGCTGATCAAATGGCAGGAAAGCTTCACCATGCGTAAAGGTTTGTTTTCTTTCGTTTCCTTCGGTAGGCGCTCACCTGGTTGTGGGCTCACTTAGACTATATTATCACTGGTAGTAAGCTCTAGCAGCAGTATTGATCTTCATTATCCTTCCTCGTCTTACTGTTCTACGTACTCGATCAGCTGATCAAATGGCGGGAAAGCTTCGCCATGCGTCAAGGTTTGCTTTCTTTCGTTTACCTCGGCAGGCGCTCAGATAGCTGTGGACTCACTGAGTCTATAATACCACTGGTAGTACGTTCTAGCAGCAGTAGTGAACGTCATCGTCTTTCCTCTTCTTATTGTTCTACGTACCCTATCAAAGGATCAAATGCGGGAAAGCTTCGCCATGCATCAAGGTTTGTTTTCTTTCTATACCTTCGGTATGCGGTCACCTGGCTGTGGGCTCGCTAAGTCTATAATATCACTGGTAGTAAGGTCTAGTAGCAGTAGTTAACGTCATCGTCTTTCCTCGTCTTATTGTTCTACGTACGCTATCAAAAGATCAAATGCCGTGAAAGCTTCGCCATTCGTCAAGGTTTGTTTTCTTTCGTTTCCTTCAGTAGGCGCTCACCTGGCTGTGGGCTCACTGAGTCTATAATACCACTTGTAGTGAGCTCTAGCAGCAGTAGTGAACTTCATCCTCTTTCCTCGTCTTATTGTTCCACGTACTCGATCAGCTGCTCAAATGCCGGGAAAGCTTCGCCATGCGTCAAGGTTTGTTGTCTTTCATTTCCTTAGGTAGGCGCTCACCTGGCTGTGGGCTCACTAAGTCTCTAATACCACTGGTAGTAAGCTCTAGCAGCAGTAGTGAACTTCATCCTATTTCCTCGTCTTATTGTTCTACGTACTCGATCAGCTGATCAAATGTCGGGAAATCATCGCCATGCATCAAAGTTTGTTTTCTTTCTATACCTTCGGTATGCGGTCACCTGGCTGTGGGCTCACTAAGTCTATAATACCACTGGTAGTAAGGTCTAGTAGCAGTAGTGAACTTCATCCTCTTTCCTCGTCTTATTGTTCTACGTACTCGATCAGCTGATCAAATGCCGGGAAAGCTTCGCCATGCGTCAAGGTTTGTTTTCTTTCGTCTCCTTCGGTAGGCGCTTACCTGGTTGTGGGCTCACTAAGTCTATAATACCAGTAGTAGTAAGGTCTAGTAGCAGTAGTGAACTACATCCTCTTTCCTCGTCTTATTGTTTTACGTACTCGATCAGCTGATCATTTGCCGGGAAAGCTTCGCCATGCGTCAAGGTTTGTTTTCTTTCGTCTCCTTCGGTAGGCGCTCACCTGGTTGTGGGCTCACTGAGTCTATAATACCACTGGTAGTGAGCTTTAGCAGCAGTAGTGAACTTCATCCTCTCTCCTCGTCTTATTGTTCTACGTACTCGATCAGCTGATAAAATGCCAAGAAAACTTCGCCATGCGTCAAGGATTGTTTTCCTTCGTTTGCTTCGGTAGGCGCTCACCTGGTTGTGGGCTCCCTAAGTCTATAATACCAGTAGTAGTAACGTCTAGTAGCAGTAGTGACCTCATCCTCTTTCCTCGTCTTATTGTTCTACGTACTCGATCAGCTGATCAAATGCCGGGAAAGCATCGCCATGCGTCAAGGTTGGTTTTCTTTCGTTTCCTTCGGTGGGCGCTCACCTGGTTGTGGACTCACTAAGTCTATAGTACCACTGGTAGTAAGGTCTAGTAGCAGTAGTGAACTTCATCCTCTTGCCTCGTCTTATTGTTCTACGTACTCGATCAGCTGATAAAATGCCGGAAAACTTCGCCATGCGTCAAGGATTGTTTTCCTTCGTTTCGTTCGGTAGGCGCTCACCTAGTTGTGGGCTCCCTAAGTCTATAATACCAGTAGTAGTAAGGTCTAGTAGCAGTAGTGAACTTCATCCTCTTTCCTCGTCTTATTGTTCTACGTACTCGATCAGCTGATAAAATGCCGGGAAAGCTTCGCCATGCGTCAAGGTTTGTTTTCTTTCGTCTCCTTCGGTAGGCGCTCACCTGGTTGTGGACTCACTAAGTCTATAGTACCACTGGTAGTAAGGTCTAGTAGCAGTAGTGAACTTCATCCTCTTTCCTCGTCTTATTGTTCTACGTACTCGATCAGCTGATAAAATGCCGGGAAAGCTTCGCCATGCGTCAAGGATTGTTTTCCTTCGTTTCCTTCGGTAGGCGCTCACCTAGTTGTGGGCTCCCTAAGTCTATAATACCAGTAGTAGTAAGGCCTAGTAGCAGTAGTGAACTTCATCCTCTTTCCTCGTCTTATTGTTCTACGTACTCGATCAGCTGATAAAATGCCGGGAAAGCTTCGCCATGCGTCAAGGTTTGTTTTCTTTCGTTTCCCTCGGCAGGCGCTCAGATTGCTGTGGGCTCACTGAGTCTATAATACCACTAGTAGTAAGCTCTAGCAGCAGTAGTGAACGTCATCGTCTTTCCTCGTCTTATTGTTCTACGTACGCTATCAAAATATCAAATGCTGGGAAAGCTTCGCCATGCATCAAGGTTTGTTTTCTTTCTATAACTTCGAAATGCGCTCACCTGTTTGTGGGCTCCCTAAGTCCATAATAAAAACTGGTAGTAAGGTATAGTAGCAGTAGTGAACTTCATCCTCTTTCCTTGTCTTGTTTTTCTACGTACTAGATCAGCATATCAAATGCCGGGAAAGCTTCGCCATGCATCAAGGTTTGTTATCTTTCGTTTCTTTCGGTAGGCGCTCACCTGGTTGTGGGCTCACTAAGTCTATAATACCACTGGTAGTAAGGTCTAGTAGCAGTAGTGAACTTCATCCACTTTCCTCGTCTTATTGTTCTACGTACTCGATCAGCTTATCAAATGCCGGGAAAGATTCGCCATGCGTCAAGGTTTGTTTTCTTTCGTTTCCCTCGGCAGGCGCTCAGATTGCTGTGGGCTCACTGAGTCTATAATACCACTGGTAGTAAGCGCTAGCAGCAGTAGAGAACGTCATCGTTTTTCGTCGTCTTATTGTTCTACGTACGCTATCAAAAGATCAAATGCTGGGAAAGCTTCGCCATGCATCTAGGTTTGTTTTCTTTCTATACCTTCGGTATGTGGTCAACTGGCTGGGGGCTCACTAAGTCTATAATATCACTGGTAGTAAGGTCTAGTAGCAGTAGTGAACGTTATCGTCTTTCCTCGTCTTATTGTTCTACGTACGCTATCAAAATTTTCAAATGCCGTGAAAGCTTCGCTTGCGTCAAGGTTTGTTTTCTTTCGTTTCCTTCGGTAGGCGCTCACCTGGCTGTGGGCTCACTGAGTCTATAATACCACTGGTAGTAAGGTCTAGTAGCAGTAGTGAACTTCATCCTCTTTCCTCGTCTTATTGTTCTTCGTACTCGATCAGCTGATCAAATGCCGGGAAAGCTTCGCCATGCATCAAGGTTTGTTTTCTTTCTATACCTTCGGTATGCGGTCACGTGGCTGTGGGCTCACTAAGTCTATAATACCACTGGTAGTAAGGTCTAGTTGCAGTAGTGAACTTCATCGTCTTTCCTCGTCTTATTGTTCTACGTACTCGATCAGCAGATCAAATGCCGGGAAAGCTTCGCCATGCGTCAAGGTTTGTTTTCTTTCGTTTCCTTCGGTAGGCGCTCACCAGGTTGTGGGCTTACTAAGTCTATAATACCAGTAGTAGTAAGGTCTAGTTGCAGTAGTGATCTTCATCCTCTTTCCTCGTCTTATTTTTCTACGTACTCGATCAGCTGATCAAATGCCGGGAAAGCTTCCCCATGCGTCAAGGTTTGTTTTCTATCGTCTCCTTCGGTAGGCGCTCACCTGGTTGTGGGCTCACTAAGTCTATAATACCACTGGCAGTATGGTCTAGTAGCAGTAGTGAACTTCATCCTCTTTCCTCGTCTTATTGTTCTACGTACTCGATCAGCTGATCAAATGCCGGGAAAGCTTCGCCATGCGTCAAGGTTTGTTTTCTTTCTTTTCCTTCGGTAGACGCTCACCTGCCTGTGGGCTCACTAAGTCTATAATACCACTGGTAGTCAGGTCTAGTAGCAGTAGTGAACGTCATCGTCTTTCCTCGTCTTTTTCTTCTACGTACGCTATCAAAAGATCAAATGCCGGGAAAGCTTCATCATGCATCAAGGTGTGTTTTCTTTCTATACCTTCGGTATGCGCTCACCTGGCTGTGGGTTCACTAAGTCTATAATACCACTGGTAGTAAGGTCTAGTAGCAGTAGTAATCTTCATCCTCTTTCCTCGTCTTATTGTTCTACGTACTCGATCAGCTGATCAAATTCCGGGAAAGCATCGCCATGCGTCAAGGTTTGTTTTCCTTCGTTTCCTTCGGTAGGGGCTCACCTGGCTGTGGGCTCACTGAGTCTATAATACCACTGGTAAAGCTCTAGCAACAGTAGTGAACTTCATCCTCTTTCCTCGACTTATTGTTCTACGTACTCGATCAGCTGATCAAATGCCGGGAAAGCTTCGCCATGCGTCAAGGTTTGCTTTCTTTCGTTTCCCTCGGCAGGCGCTCAGATTGGTGTGGGCTCACTGAGTCTATAATACCACTGGTAGTAAGGTCTAGTAGCAGTAGTGAACGTCATCGTCTTTCCTCGTCTTATTGTTCTACGTACGCTATCAAAAGATCAAAAGCCGTGAAAGCTTCGCCTGCGTCAAGGTTTGTTATCATTCGTTTCCTTCGGTAGGCGCTCACCTGGCTGTGGGCACACTGAGTCTATAATACCACTGGTAGTAGGGTCTAGTAGCAGTAGTGAACTTCATCCTCTTTCCTCGTCTTATTGTTCTACGTACTCGATCAGCTGATCAAATGCCGGGAAAGCTTCGCCATGCGTCAAGGTTTGTTGTCTTTCATTTCCTTCGGTAGGCGCTCACCTTGCTGTGGGCTCACTAAGTCTATAATACCAGTAGTAGTAAGGTCTAGGTGCAGTAGTGAACTTCATCCTCTTTCCTCGTCTTATTTTTCTGCGTACTCGATCAGCTGATCAAATGCCGGGAAAGCTTCGCCATGCGTCAAGGTTTGTTTTCTATCGTCTCCTTCGGTAGGCGCTCACCTGGCTGTGGGCTCACTAAGTCTATAATACCACTGGTAGTCAGGTCTAGTAGCAGTAGTGAACGTCATCGTCTTTCCTCGTCTTTTTCTTCTACGTACGCTATCAAAAGATCAAATGCCGGGAAAGCTTCGTCATGCATCAAGGTGTGTTTTCTTTCTATAACTTCGGTATGCGCTCACCTGGCTGTGGGTTCACTAAGTCTATAATACCACTGGTAGTAAGGTCTAGTAGCAGTAGTAAACTTCATCCTCTTTCCTCGTCTTATTGTTCTACGTACTCGATCAGCTGATCAAATGCCGGGAAAGCATCGCCATGCGTCAAGGTTTGTTTTCTTTCGTTTCCTTCGGTAGGCGCTCACCTGGCTGTGGGCTCACTGAGTCTATAATACCACTGGTAGTAAGCTCTAGCAGCAGTAGAGAACGTCATCCTCTTTCCTCGACTTATTGTTCTACGTACTCGATCAGCTGATCAAATTCCGGGAAAGCTTCGCCATGCGTCAAGGTTTGCTTTCTTTCGTTTCCCTCGGCAGGCGCTCAGATTGGTGTGGGCGTCACTGAGTCTATAATACCACTGGTAGTAAGCTCTAGCAGCAGTAGTGAACTTCATCCTCTTTCCTCGACTCATTGTTCTACGTACTCGATCAGCTGATCAAATGCCGGGAAAGCTTCGCTATGCGTCAATGTTTGTTTTCTTTCGTTTCCTTCGGTAGGCGCTCACCTGGTTGAGGACTCACTAAGTCTATAGTACTACTGGTAGTAAGGTCTAGTAGCAGTAGTGAACTTCATACTCTTTCCTCGTCTTATTCTTCTACGTACTCGATCAGCTGATCAAATTCCGGGAAAGCTTCGCCATGCGTCAAGGTTTGCTTTCTTTCGTTTCCCTCGGCAGGCGCTCACCTGGCTGTGGGCTCACTAAGTCTATAATACCACTGGTAGTAAGGTCTAGTAGCAGTAGTGAACTTCATCCTCTTTCCTCGTCTTATTGTTCTACGTACTCGATCAGCTTATCAAATGCCGGGAAAGCTTCGCCATGCGTCAAGGTTTGTTTTCTTTCGTCTCCTTCGGTAGGCGCTCACCTGGTTGTGGGCTCACTAAGTCTATAATACCACTGGTAGTAAGGTCTAGAGCAGTAGTGAACTTCATCCTCTTTCCTCGTCTTATTGTTCTACGTACTCGATCAGCTTATCAAATGCCGGGAAAGCTTCGCCATGCGTCAAGGTTTGTTTTCTTTCTATACCTTCGGTATGCGTTCAACTGGCTGTGGGCTCACTAAGTCTATAATATCACTGGTAGTAAGGTCTAGTAGCAGTAGTGAACGTCATCGTCTTTCCTCGTCTTATTGTTCTACGTACGCTATCAAATGATCAAATGCCGTGAAAGCTTCGCCTGCGTCAAGGTTTGTTATCTTTCGTTTCCTTCGGTAGGCGCTCACCTGGCTGTGGGCTCACTGAGTCTATAATACCACTGGTAGTGAGCTCTAGCAGCAGTAGTAAACCTCATCCTCTTTCCTCGTCTTATTGTTCTACGTAATCTATAAGCTTATCAAATGCCGGGAGAGATTCGCCATGCGTCAAGGTTTGTTTTCTTTCGTTTCCTTTGGTAGGCGCTCACCTGGCTGTGGGCTCACTGAGTCTATAATACCACTGGTAGTAAGGTCTAGTAGCAGTAGTGAACTTCATCCTCTTTCCTCGTCTTATTGTTCTTCGTACTCGATAAGCTGCTCAAATGCCGGGAAAGCTTCGCCATGCGTCAAGGTTTGTTGTCTTTCATTTCCTTCGGTAGGCGCTCACCTTGCTGTGGGCTCACTAAGTCTATAATACCACTGGTAGTAAGGTCTAGTAGCAGTAGTGAACTTCATCCTCTTTCCTCGTCTTATTGTTCTACGTACTCGATCAGCTGATCAAATGCCGGGAAAGCTTCGCCATGCATCAAGGTTTGTTTTCTTTCTATAGCTTCGGTAGGCGCTCACCAGGTTGTGGGCTCACTAAGTCTATAATACCAGTAGTAGTAAGGTCTAGTTGCAGTAGTGAACTTCATCCTCTTTCCTGGTCTTATTTTTCTACGTACTCGATCAGCTGATCAAATGCCGGGAAAGCTTCGCCATGCGTCAAGGTTTGTTTTCTTTCGTTTCCTTCGTTAGACGCTCACCTGGCTGTGGGCTCACTAAGTCTTAAATACCACTGGTAGTATGGTCTAGTAGCAGTAGTGAACTTCATCCTCTTTCCTCGTCTTATTGTTCTACGTACTCGATCAGCTGATCAAATGCCGGGAAAGCTTCGCCATGCGTCAAGGTTTGTTTTCTTTCGTTTCCTTCGGTAGACGCTCACCTGGCTGTGGGCTCACTAAGTCTATAATACCACTGGTAGTCAGGTCTAGTAGCAGTAGTGAACGTCATCGTCTTTCCACGTCTTATTGTTCTACGTACTCGATCAGCTGATCAAATGCCGGGAAAGCTTCGCCATGCGTCAAGGTTTGTTGTCTTTCATTTCCTTCGGTAGGCGCTCACCTTGCTGTGGGCTCACTAAGTCTATAATACCAGTAGTAGTAAGGTCTAGGTGCAGTAGTGAACTTCATCCTCTTTCCTCGTCTTATTTTTCTGCGTACTCGATCAGCTGATCAAATGCCGGGAAAGCTTCGCCATGCGTCATGGTTTGTTTTCTATCGTCTCCTTCGGTAGGCGCTCACCTGGTTGTGGACTCACTAAGTCTATAATACCAAAGGTAGTATGGTCTAGTAGCAGTAGTGAACTTCATCCTCTTTCCTCGTCTTATTGTTCTACGTACTCGATCAGCTGATCAAATGCCGGGAAAGCTTCGCCATGCGTCAAGGTTTGTTTTCTTTCGTTTCCTTCGGTAGACGCTCACCTGGCTGTGGGCTCACTAAGTCTATAATACCACTGGTAGTCAGGTCTAGTAGCAGTAGTGAACGTCATCGTCTTTCCTCGTCTTTTTCTTCTACGTACGCTATCAAAAGATCAAATGCCGGGAAAGCTTCGTCATGCATCAAGGTGTGTTTTCTATCTATAACTTCGGTATGCGCTCACCTGGCTGTGGGTTCACTAAGTCTATAATACCACTGGTAGTAAGGTCTAGTAGCAGTAGTAAACTTCATCCTCTTTCCTCGTCTTATTGTTCTACGTACTCGATCAGCTGATCAAATGCCGGGAAAGCATCGCCATGCGTCAAGGTTTGTTTTCTTTCGTTTCCTTCGGTAGGCGCTCACCTGGCTGTGGGCTCACTGAGTCTATAATACCACTGGTAGTAAGCTCTAGCAGCAGTAGAGAACGTCATCCTCTTTCCTCGACTTATTGTTCTACGTACTCGATCAGCTGATCAAATTCCGGGAAAGCTTCGCCATGCGTCAAGGTTTGCTTTCTTTCGTTTCCCTCGGCAGGCGCTCAGATTGGTGTGGGCTCACTGAGTCTATAATACCACTGGTAGTAAGCTCTAGCAGCAGTAGTGAACTTCATCCTCTTTCCTCGACTCATTGTTCTACGTACTCGATCAGCTGATCAAATGCCGGGAAAGCTTCGCTATGCGTCAATGTTTGTTTTCTTTCGTTTCCTTCGGTAGGCGCTCACCTGGCTGTGGGCTCACTGAATCTATAATACCACTGGTAGTAAGCTCTAGCAGTAGTAGTGAACTTCATCCTCTTTCCTCGTCTTATTTTTCTACGTACCCGAACAGCTGATCAAATGCCGGGAAAGCTTCGCCATTCGTCAAGGTTTGATTTCTTTCGTTTCCTTCGGTAGGCGCTCACCAGGTTGTGGGCTCACTAAGTCTATAATACCAGTAGTAGTAAGGTCTAGTTGCAGTAGTGAACATCATCCTCTTTCCTCGTCTTATTGTTCTACGTACTCGATCGGCTGATCAAATGCCGGGAAAGCTTCGCCATGCGTCAAGGTTTCTTTTCTTTCGTCTCCTTCGGTAGGCGCTCACATGGTTTTGGGCTCACTAAGTCTATAATACCACTGGTAGTAAGGTCTAGTAGCAGTAGTGAACTTCATCCTCTTTCCTCGTCTTATTGTTCTACGTACTCGATCAGCTGATCAAATTCCGGGAAAGCTTCGCCATGCGTCAAGGTTTGCTTTCTTTCGTTTCCCTCGGCAGGCGCTCAGATTGGTGTGGGCGTCACTGAGTCTATAATACCACTGGTAGTAAGCTCTAGCAGCAGTAGTGAACTTCATCCTCTTTCCTCGACTCATTGTTCTACGTACTCGATCAGCTGATCAAATGCCGGGAAAGCTTCGCTATGCGTCAATGTTTGTTTTCTTTCGTTTCCTTCGGTAGGCGCTCACCTGGTTGTGGACTCACTAAGTCTATAGTACTACTGGTAGTAAGGTCTAGTAGCAGTAGTGAACTTCATACTCTTTCCTCGTCTTATTCTTCTACGTACTCGATCAGCTGATCAAATTCCGGGAAAGCTTCGCCATGCGTCAATGTTTGCTTTCTTTCGTTTCCCTCGGCAGGCGCTCACCTGGCTGTGGGCTCACTGAATCTATAATACCACTCGTAGTAAGCTCTAGCAGCAGTAGTGAACTTCATCCTCTTTCCTCGTCTTATTTTTCTACGTACTCGATCAGCTGATCAAATGCCGGGAAAGCTTCGCCATTCGTCAAGGTTTTATTTCTTTCGTTTCCTTCGGTAGGCGCTCACCAGGTTGTGGGCTCACTAAGTCTATAATACCAGTAGTAGTAAGGTCTAGTTGCAGTAGTGAACATCATCCTCTTTCCTCGTCTTATTGTTCTACGTACTCGATCGGCTGATCAAATGCCGGGAAAGCTTCGCCATGCGTCAAGGTTTCTTTTCTTTCGTCTCCTTCGGTAGGCGCTCACATGGTTGTGGGCTCACTAAGTCTATAATACCACTGGTAGTAAGGTCTAGTAGCAGTAGTGAACTTCATCCTCTTTCCTCGTCTTATTGTTCTACGTACTCGATCAGCTTATCAAATGCCGGGAAAGCTTCGCCATGCGTCAAGGTTTGTTTTCTTTCGTCTCCTTCGGTAGGCGCTCACCTGGTTGTGGGCTCACTAAGTCTATAATACCACTGGTAGTAAGGTCTAGAGCAGTAGTGAACTTCATCCTCTTTCCTCGTCTTATTGTTCTACGTACTCGATCAGCTTATCAAATGCCGGGAAAGCTTCGCCATGCGTCAAGGTTTGTTTTCTTTCTATACCTTCGGTATGCGGTCAACTGGCTGTGGGCTCACTAAGTCTATAATATCACTGGTAGTAAGGTCTAGTAGCAGTAGTGAACGTCATCGTCTTTCCTCGTCTTATTGTTCTACGTACGCTATCAAATGATCAAATGCCGTGAAAGCTTCGCCTGCGTCAAGGTTTGTTATCTTTCGTTTCCTTCGGTAGGCGCTCACCTGGCTGTGGGCTCACTGAGTCTATAATACCACTGGTAGTGAGCTCTAGCAGCAGTAGTAAACCTCATCCTCTTTCCTCGTCTTATTGTTCTACGTAATCTATAAGCTTATCAAATGCCGGGAGAGATTCGCCATGCGTCAAGGTTTGTTTTCTTTCGTTTCCTTTGGTAGGCGCTCACCTGGCTGTGGGCTCACTGAGTCTATAATACCACTGGTAGTAAGGTCTAGTAGCAGTAGTGAACTTCATCCTCTTTCCTCGTCTTATTGTTCTTCGTACTCGATAAGCTGCTCAAATGCCGGGAAAGCTTCGCCATGCGTCAAGGTTTGTTGTCTTTCATTTCCTTCGGTAGGCGCTCACCTTGCTGTGGGCTCACTAAGTCTATAATACCACTGGTAGTAAGGTCTAGTAGCAGTAGTGAACTTCATCCTCTTTCCTCGTCTTATTGTTCTACGTACTCGATCAGCTGATCAAATGCCGGGAAAGCTTCGCCATGCATCAAGGTTTGTTTTCTTTCTATAGCTTCGGTAGGCGCTCACCAGGTTGTGGGCTCACTAAGTTTATAATACCAGTAGTAGTAAGGTCTAGTTGCAGTAGTGAACTTCATCCTCTTTCCTGGTCTTATTTTTCTACGTACTTGATCAGCTGATCAAATGCCGGGAAAGCTTCGCCATGCGTCAAGGTTTGTTTTCTATCGTCTCCTTCGGTAGGCGCTCACCTGGTTGTGGGCTCACTAAGTCTATAATACCACTGGTAGTATGGTCTAGTAGCAGTAGTGAACTTCATCCTCTTTCCTCGTCTTATTGTTCTACGTACTCGATCAGCTGATCAAATGCCGGGAAAGCTTCGCCATGCGTCAAGGTTTGTTTTCTTTCGTTTCCTTCGTTAGACGCTCACCTGGCTGTGGGCTCACTAAGTCTTAAATACCACTGGTAGTATGGTCTAGTAGCAGTAGTGAACTTCATCCTCTTTCCTCGTCTTATTGTTCTACGTACTCGATCAGCTGATCAAATGCCGGGAAAGCTTCGCCATGCGTCAAGGTTTGTTTTCTTTCGTTTCCTTCGGTAGACGCTCACCTGGCTGTGGGCTCACTAAGTCTATAATACCACTGGTAGTCAGGTCTAGTAGCAGTAGTGAACGTCATCGTCTTTCCACGTCTTATTGTTCTACGTACTCGATCAGCTGATCAAATGCCGGGAAAGCTTCGCCATGCGTCATGGTTTGTTTTCTATCGTCTCCTTCGGTAGGCGCTCACCTGGTTGTGGACTCACTAAGTCTATAATACCACGGGTAGTATGGTCTAGTAGCAGTAGTGAACTTCATCCTCTTTCCTCGTCTTATTGTTCTACGTACTCGATCAGCTGATCAAATGCCGGGAAAGCTTCGCCATGCGTCAAGGTTTGTTTTCTTTCGTTTCCTTCGGTAGACGCTCACCTGGCTGTGGGCTCACTAAGTCTATAATACCACTGGTAGTCAGGTCTAGTAGCAGTAGTGAACGTCATCGTCTTTCCTCGTCTTTTTCTTCTACGTACGCTATCAAAAGATCAAATGCCGGGAAAGCTTCGTCATGCATCAAGGTGTGTTTTCTTTCTATAACTTCGGTATGCGCTCACCTGGCTGTGGGTTCACTAAGTCTATAATACCACTGGTAGTAAGGTCTAGTAGCAGTAGTAAACTTCATCCTCTTTCCTCGTCTTATTGTTCTACGTACTCGATCAGCTGATCAAATGCCGGGAAAGCATCGCCATGCGTCAAGGTTTGTTTTCTTTCGTTTCCTTCGGTAGGCGCTCACCTGGCTGTGGGCTCACTGAGTCTATAATACCACTGGTAGTAAGCTCTAGCAGCAGTAGAGAACGTCATCCTCTTTCCTCGACTTATTGTTCTACGTACTCGATCAGCTGATCAAATTCCGGGAAAGCTTCGCCATGCGTCAAGGTTTGCTTTCTTTCGTTTCCCTCGGCAGGCGCTCAGATTGGTGTGGGCTCACTGAGTCTATAATACCACTGGTAGTAAGCTCTAGCAGCAGTAGTGAACTTCATCCTCTTTCCTCGACTCATTGTTCTACGTACTCGATCAGCTGATCAAATGCCGGAAAAGCTTCGCTATGCGTCAATGTTTGTTTTCTTTCGTTTCCTTCGGTAGGCGCTCACCTGGCTGTGGGCTCACTGAATCTATAATACCACTGGTAGTAAGCTCTAGCAGTAGTAGTGAACTTCATCCTCTTTCCTCGTCTTATTTTTCTACGTACTCGAACAGCTGATCAAATGCCGGGAAAGCTTCGCCATTCGTCAAGGTTTGATTTCTTTCGTTTCCTTCGGTAGGCGCTCACCAGGTTGTGGGCTCACTAAGTCTATAATACCAGTAGTAGTAAGGTCTAGTTGCAGTAGTGAACATCATCCTCTTTCCTCGTCTTATTGTTCTACGTACTCGATCGGCTGATCAAATGCCGGGAAAGCTTCGCCATGCGTCAAGGTTTCTTTTCTTTCGTCTCCTTCGGTAGGCGCTCACATGGTTTTGGGCTCACTAAGTCTATAATACCACTGGTAGTAAGGTCTAGTAGCAGTAGTGAACTTCATCCTCTTTCCTCGTCTTATTGTTCTACGTACTCGATCAGCTTATCAAATGCCGGGAAAGCTTCGCCATGCGTCAAGGTTTGCTTTCTTTCGTCTCCTTCGGTAGGCGCTCACCTGGTTGTGGGCTCACTAAGTCTATAATACCTCTGGTAGTAAGGTCTAGAGCAGTAGTGAACTTCATCCTCTTTCCTCGTCTTATTGTTCTACGTACTCGATCAGCTTATCAAATGCCGGGAAAGCTTCGTCATGCGTCAAGGTTTGTTTTCTTTCTATACCTTCGGTATGCGGTCAACTGGCTGTGGGCTCACTAAGTCTATAATATCACTGGTAGTAAGGTCTAGTAGCAGTAGTGAACGTCATCGTCTTCCCTCGTCTTATTGTTCTACGTACGCTATCAAATGATCAAATGCCGTGAAAGCTTCGCCTGCGTCAAGGTTTGTTATCTTTCGTTTCCTTCGGTAGGCGCTCACCTGGCTGTGGGCTCACTGAGTCTATAATACCACTGGTAGTGAACTCTAGCAGCAGTAGTAAACCTCATCCTCTTTCCTCGTCTTATTGTTCTACGTAATCTATAAGCTTATCAAATGCCGGGAGAGATTCGCCATGCGTCAAGGTTTGTTTTCTTTCGTTTCCTTTGGTAGGCGCTCACCTGGCTGTGGGCTCTCTGAGTCTATAATACCACTGGTAGTAAGGTCTAGTAGCAGTAGTGAACTTCATCCTCTTTCCTCGTCTTATTGTTCTTCGTAATCGATAAGCTGCTCAAATGCCGGGAAAGCTTCGCCATGCGTCAAGGTTTGTTGTCTTTCATTTCCTTCGGTAGGCGCTCACCTTGCTGTGGGCTCACTAAGTCTATAATACCACTGGTAGTAAGGTCTAGTAGCAGTAGTGAACTTCATCCTCTTTCCTCGTCTTATTGTTCTACGTACTCGATCAGCTGATCAAATGCCGGGAAAGCTTCGCCATGCATCAAGGTTTGTTTTCTATCGTCTCCTTCGGTAGGCGCTCACCTGGTTGTGGACTCACTAAGTCTATAATACCACTGGTAGTATGGTCTAGTAGCAGTAGTGAACTTCATCCTCTTTCCTCGTCTTATTGTTCTACGTACTCGATCAGCTGATCAAATGCCGGGAAAGCTTCGCCATGCGTCAAGGTTTGTTTTCTTTCGTTTCCTTCGTTAGACGCTCACCTGGCTGTGGGCTCACTAAGTCTATAATACCACTGGTAGTCAGGTCTAGTAGCAGTAGTGAACGTCATCGTCTTTCCTCGTTTTTTTCTTCTACGTACGCTATCAAAAGATCAAATGCCGGGAAAGCTTCGTCATGCATCAAGGTGTGTTTTCTTTCTATACCTTCGGTATGCGCTCACCTGGCTGTGGGTTCACTAAGTCTATAATACCACTGGTAGTAAGGTCTAGTAGCAGTAGTAAACTTCATCCTCTTTCCTCGTCTTATTGTTCTACGTACTCGATCAGCTGATCAAATGCCGGGAAAGCTTCGCCATGCGTAAATGTTTGTTTTCTTTCGTTTCCTTCGGTAGGCGCTCACCTGGTTGTGGACTCACTAAGTCTATAGTACTACTGGTAGTAAGGTCTAGTAGCAGTAGTGAACTTCATCCTCTTTCCTCGTCTTATTGTTCTACGTACTCGATCAGCTGATCAAATGCCGGGAAAGCTTCGCCATGCGTCAATGTTGGCTTTCTTTCGTTTCCCTCGGCAGGCAATCAGATTGCTGTGGGCTCACTGAGTCTATAATACCACTGGTAGTAAGCTCTAGCAGCAGTGTGAACGACATCGTCTTTCCTCGTCTTATTGTTCTACGAACGCTATCAAATGATCAAATGCCGTGAAAGCTTCGCCATGCATCAAGGTTTCTTTTCTTTCGTTTCCTTCGGTAGGCGCTCACCTGGCTGTGGGCACACTGAATCTATAATACCACTGGTTGTAAGCTCTAGCAGCAGTAGTGAACTTCATCCTCTTTCCTCGTCTTATTGTTCTACGTACTCGATCAGCTGATCAAATGCCGGGAAAGCTTCGCCATGCGTCAAGGTTTGATTTCTTTCGTTTCCTTCGGTAGGCGCTCACCAGGTTGTGGGCTCACTAAGTCTATAATACCAGTAGTAGTAAGGTCTAGTTGCAGTAGTGAACATCATCCTCTTTCCTCGCCTTATTGTTCTACGTACTCGATCAGCTGATCAAATGCCGGGAAAGCTTCGCAATGCGTCAAGGTTTGTTGTCTTTCATTTCTTTCGGTAGGCGCTCACCTTGCTGTGGGCTCACTAAGTCTATAATACCACTGGTAGTAAGGTCTAGTAGCAGTAGTGAACTTCATCCTCTTTCCTCGTCTTATTGTTCTACGTACTCGATCAGCTGATCAAATGCCGGGAAAGCTTCGCCATGCGTCAAGGTTTGTTTTCTTTCGTTTCCTTCGGTAGACGCTCACCTGGCTGTGGGCTCACTAAGTCTATAATACCACTGGTAGTCAGGTCTAGTAGCAGTAGTGAACGTCATCGTCTTTCCTCGTCTTTTTCTTCTACGTACGCTATCAAAAGATCAAATGCCGGGAAAGCTTCGTCATGCATCAAGGTGTGTTTTCTTTCTATAACTTCGGTATGCGCTCACCTGGCTGTGGGTTCACTAAGTCTATAATACCACTGGTAGTAAGGTCTAGTAGCAGTAGTAAACTTCATCCTCTTTCCTCGTCTTATTGTTCTACGTACTCGATCAGCTGATCAAATGCCGGGAAAGCATCGCCATGCGTCAAGGTTTGTTTTCTTTCGTTTCCTTCGGTAGGCGCTCACCTGGCTGTGGGCTCACTGAGTCTATAATACCACTGGTAGTAAGCTCTAGCAGCAGTAGAGAACGTCATCCTCTTTCCTCGACTTATTGTTCTACGTACTCGATCAGCTGATCAAATTCCGGGAAAGCTTCGCCATGCGTCAAGGTTTGCTTTCTTTCGTTTCCCTCGGCAGGCGCTCAGATTGGTGTGGGCTCACTGAGTCTATAATACCACTGGTAGTAAGCTCTAGCAGCAGTAGTGAACTTCATCCTCTTTCCTCGACTCATTGTTCTACGTACTCGATCAGCTGATCAAATGCCGGAAAAGCTTCGCTATGCGTCAATGTTTGTTTTCTTTCGTTTCCTTCGGTAGGCGCTCACCTGGCTGTGGGCTCACTGAATCTATAATACCACTGGTAGTAAGCTCTAGCAGTAGTAGTGAACTTCATCCTCTTTCCTCGTCTTATTTTTCTACGTACTCGAACAGCTGATCAAATGCCGGGAAAGCTTCGCCATTCGTCAAGGTTTGATTTCTTTCGTTTCCTTCGGTAGGCGCTCACCAGGTTGTGGGCTCACTAAGTCTATAATACCAGTAGTAGTAAGGTCTAGTTGCAGTAGTGAACATCATCCTCTTTCCTCGTCTTATTGTTCTACGTACTCGATCGGCTGATCAAATGCCGGGAAAGCTTCGCCATGCGTCAAGGTTTCTTTTCTTTCGTCTCCTTCGGTAGGCGCTCACATGGTTTTGGGCTCACTAAGTCTATAATACCACTGGTAGTAAGGTCTAGTAGCAGTAGTGAACTTCATCCTCTTTCCTCGTCTTATTGTTCTACGTACTCGATCAGCTTATCAAATGCCGGGAAAGCTTCGCCATGCGTCAAGGTTTGCTTTCTTTCGTCTCCTTCGGTAGGCGCTCACCTGGTTGTGGGCTCACTAAGTCTATAATACCTCTGGTAGTAAGGTCTAGAGCAGTAGTGAACTTCATCCTCTTTCCTCGTCTTATTGTTCTACGTACTCGATCAGCTTATCAAATGCCGGGAAAGCTTCGTCATGCGTCAAGGTTTGTTTTCTTTCTATACCTTCGGTATGCGGTCAACTGGCTGTGGGCTCACTAAGTCTATAATATCACTGGTAGTAAGGTCTAGTAGCAGTAGTGAACGTCATCGTCTTCCCTCGTCTTATTGTTCTACGTACGCTATCAAATGATCAAATGCCGTGAAAGCTTCGCCTGCGTCAAGGTTTGTTATCTTTCGTTTCCTTCGGTAGGCGCTCACCTGGCTGTGGGCTCACTGAGTCTATAATACCACTGGTAGTGAACTCTAGCAGCAGTAGTAAACCTCATCCTCTTTCCTCGTCTTATTGTTCTACGTAATCTATAAGCTTATCAAATGCCGGGAGAGATTCGCCATGCGTCAAGGTTTGTTTTCTTTCGTTTCCTTTGGTAGGCGCTCACCTGGCTGTGGGCTCTCTGAGTCTATAATACCACTGGTAGTAAGGTCTAGTAGCAGTAGTGAACTTCATCCTCTTTCCTCGTCTTATTGTTCTTCGTAATCGATAAGCTGCTCAAATGCCGGGAAAGCTTCGCCATGCGTCAAGGTTTGTTGTCTTTCATTTCCTTCGGTAGGCGCTCACCTTGCTGTGGGCTCACTAAGTCTATAATACCACTGGTAGTAAGGTCTAGTAGCAGTAGTGAACTTCATCCTCTTTCCTCGTCTTATTGTTCTACGTACTCGATCAGCTGATCAAATGCCGGGAAAGCTTCGCCATGCATCAAGGTTTGTTTTCTATCGTCTCCTTCGGTAGGCGCTCACCTGGTTGTGGACTCACTAAGTCTATAATACCACTGGTAGTATGGTCTAGTAGCAGTAGTGAACTTCATCCTCTTTCCTCGTCTTATTGTTCTACGTACTCGATCAGCTGATCAAATGCCGGGAAAGCTTCGCCATGCGTCAAGGTTTGTTTTCTTTCGTTTCCTTCGTTAGACGCTCACCTGGCTGTGGGCTCACTAAGTCTATAATACCACTGGTAGTCAGGTCTAGTAGCAGTAGTGAACGTCATCGTCTTTCCTCGTTTTTTTCTTCTACGTACGCTATCAAAAGATCAAATGCCGGGAAAGCTTCGTCATGCATCAAGGTGTGTTTTCTTTCTATACCTTCGGTATGCGCTCACCTGGCTGTGGGTTCACTAAGTCTATAATACCACTGGTAGTAAGGTCTAGTAGCAGTAGTAAACTTCATCCTCTTTCCTCGTCTTATTGTTCTACGTACTCGATCAGCTGATCAAATGCCGGGAAAACTTCGCCATGCGTCAAGGTTTGCTTTCTTTCGTTTCCCTCGGCAGGCGCTCAGATTGGTGTGGGCTCACTGAGTCTTTAATACCACTGGTAGTAAGCTCTAGCAGCAGTAGTGAACTTCATCCTCTTTCCTCGACTCATTGTTCTACGTACTCGATCAGCTGATCAAATGCCGGGAAAGCTTCGCCATGCGTAAATGTTTGTTTTCTTTCGTTTCCTTCGGTAGGCGCTCACCTGGTTGTGGACTCACTAAGTCTATAGTACTACTGGTAGTAAGGTCTAGTAGCAGTAGTGAACTTCATCCTCTTTCCTCGTCTTATTGTTCTACGTACTCGATCAGCTGATCAAATGCCGGGAAAGCTTCGCCATGCGTCAATGTTGGCTTTCTTTCGTTTCCCTCGGCAGGCAATCAGATTGCTGTGGGCTCACTGAGTCTATAATACCACTGGTAGTAAGCTCTAGCAGCAGTGTGAACGACATCGTCTTTCCTCGTCTTATTGTTCTACGAACGCTATCAAATGATCAAATGCCGTGAAAGCTTCGCCATGCATCAAGGTTTCTTTTCTTTCGTTTCCTTCGGTAGGCGCTCACCTGGCTGTGGGCACACTGAATCTATAATACCACTGGTTGTAAGCTCTAGCAGCAGTAGTGAACTTCATCCTCTTTCCTCGTCTTATTGTTCTACGTACTCGATCAGCTGATCAAATGCCGGGAAAGCTTCGCCATGCGTCAAGGTTTGATTTCTTTCGTTTCCTTCGGTAGGCGCTCACCAGGTTGTGGGCTCACTAAGTCTATAATACCAGTAGTAGTAAGGTCTAGTTGCAGTAGTGAACATCATCCTCTTTCCTCGCCTTATTGTTCTACGTACTCGATCAGCTGATCAAATGCCGGGAAAGCTTCGCAATGCGTCAAGGTTTGTTGTCTTTCATTTCTTTCGGTAGGCGCTCACCTTGCTGTGGGCTCACTAAGTCTATAATACCACTGGTAGTAAGGTCTAGTAGCAGTAGTGAACTTCATCCTCTTTCCTCGTCTTATTGTTCTACGTACTCGATCAGCTGATCAAATGCCGGGAAAGCTTCGCCATGCATCAAGGTTTGTTTTCTTTCTATAGCTTCGGTAGGCGCTCACCAGGTTGTGGGCTCACTAAGTCTATAATACCAGTAGTAGTAAGGTCTAGTTGCAGTAGTGAACATCATCCTCTTTCCTCGCCTTATTGTTCTACGTACTCGATCAGCTGATCAAATGCCGGGAAAGCTTCGCCATGCGTCAAGGTTTGTTGTCTTTCGTTTCCCTCGGCAGGCGCTCAGATTGCTGTGGGCTCACTGAGTCTATAATACCACTGGTAGTAAGCTCTAGCAGCAGTAGTGAACGACGTCGTCTTTCCTCGTCTTATTGTTCTACGAACGCTATCAAATGATCAAATGCCGTGAAAGCTTCGCCATGCATCAAGGTTTGTTTTCTTTCGTTTCCTTCGGTAGACGCTCACCTGGCTGTGGGCTCTCTAAGTCTATAATACCACTGGTAGTAAGGTCTAGTAGCAGTAGTGAACGTCTTCGTCTTTCCTCGTCTTTTTCTTCTACGTACGCTATCAAAAGATCAAATGCCGGGAAAGCTTCGTCATGCATCAAGGTGTGTTTTCTTTCTATACCTTCGGTATGCGCTCACCTGACTGTGGGTTCACTAAGTCTATAATACCACTGGTAGTAAGGTCTAGTAGCAGTAGTAAACTTCATCCTCTTTCCTCGTCTTATTGTTCTACGTACTCGATCAGCTGATCAAATGCCGGGAAAGCATCGCCATGCGTCAAGGTTTGTTTTCTTTCGTTTCCTTCGGTAGGCGCTCACCTGGCTGTAGGCTCACTGAGTCTATAATACCACTGGTAGTAAGCTCTAGCAGCAGTAGTGAACGTCATCCTCTTTCCTCGACTTATTGTTCTACGTACTCGATCAGCTGATCAAATTCTTGGAAAGCTTCGCCATGCGTCAAGGTTGGCTTTCTTTCGTTTCCCTCGGCAGGCGCTCAGATTGGTGTGGGCTCACTGAGTCTATAATACCACTGGTAGTAAGCTCTAGCAGCAGTAGTGAACTTCATCCTCTTTCCTCGACTCATTGTTCTACGTACTCGATCAGCTGATTAAATGCCGGGAAAGCTTCGCCATGCGTCAATGTTTGTTTTCTTTCGTTTCCTTCGGTAGGCGCTCACCTGGTTGTGGACTCACTAAGTCTATAGTACTACTGGTAGTAAGGTCTAGTAGCAGTAGTGAACTTCATCCTCTTTCCTCGTCTTATTGTTCTACGTACTCGATCAGCTGATCAAATGCCGGGAAAGCTTCGCCATGCGTCAAGGTTTGCTTTCTTTCGTTTCCCTCGGCAGGCGCTCAGATTGCTGTGGGCTCACTAAGTCTATAATACCACTGGTAGTAAGGGCTAGAGCAGTAGTGAACTTCATCCTCTTTCCTCGTCTTATTGTTCTACGTACTCGATCAGCTGATCAAATGCCGGGAAAGCTTCGCCATGCCTCAAGGTTTGATTTCTTTCGTTTCCTTCGGTAGGCGCTCACCAGGTTGTGGGCTCACTAAGTCTATAATACCAGTAGTAGTAAGGTCTAGTTGCAGTAGTGAACATCATCCTCTTTCCTCGCCTTATTGTTCTACGTACTCGATCAGCTGATCAAATGCCGGGAAAGCTTCGCCATGCGTCAAGGTTTCTTTTCTTTCGTCTCCTTCGGTAGGCGCTCACCTGGTTGTGGGCTCACTAAGTCTATAATACTACTGGTAGTAAGGCCTAGTAGCAGTAGTGAACTTCATCCTCTTTCCTCGTCTTATTGTTCTACGTACTCGATCAGCTTATCAAATGCCGGGAAAGCTTCGCCATGCGTCAAGGTTTGTTTTCTTTCGTCTCCTTCGGTAGGCGCTCACCTGGTTGTGGGCTCACTAAGTCTATAATACCACTGGTAGTAAGGTCTAGAGCAGTAGTGAACTTCATCCTCTTTCCTCGTCTTATTGTTCTACGTACTCGATCAGCTTATCAAATGCGTGGAAAGCTTCGCCATGCGTCAAGGTTTGTTTTCTTTCTATACCTTCGGTATGCGGTCAACTGGCTGTGGGCTCACTAAGTCTGTATTATCACTGGTAGTAAGGTCTAGTAGCAGTAGTGAACGTCATCGTCTTTCCTCGTCTTATTGTTCTACGTACGCTATCAAAAGATCAAATGCCGTGAAAGCTTCGCCTGCGTCAAGGTTTGTTTTCTTTCGTTTCCTTCGGTAGGCGCTCACCTGGCTGTGGGCTCACTGAGTATATAATACCACTGGTAGTGAGCTCTAGCAGCAGTAGTAAACATCATCCTCTTTCCTCGTCTTATTGTTCTACGTAATCTATCAGCTTATCAAATGCCGGGAGACATTCACCATTGGTCAAGGTTTGTTTTCTTTCGTTTCCTTTGGTAGGCGCTCACCTGGCTGTGGGCTCACTGAGTCTATAATACCACTGGTAGTAAGGTCTAGTAGCAGTAGTGAACTTCATCCTCTTTCCTCGTCTTATTGTTCTTCGTACTCGATAAGCTGCTCAAATGCCGGGAAAGCTTCGCCATGCGTCAAGGTTTGTTGTCTTTCATTTCCTTCGGTAGGCGCTCACCTGGCTGTGGGCTCACTAAGTCTATAATACCACTGGTAGTAAGGTCTAGTAGCAGTAGTGAACTTCATCCTCTTTCCTCGTCTTATTGTTCTACGTACTCGATCAGCTGATCAAATGCCGGGAAAGCTTCGCCATGCATCAAGGTTTGTTTTCTTTCTATACCTTCGGTATGCGGTCACCTGGCTGTGGGCTCACTAAGTCTATAATACCACTGGTAGTAAGGTCTAGTTGCAGTAGTGAACTTCATCCTCTTTCCTCGTCTTATTGTTCTACGTACTCGATCAGCTGATCAAATGCCGGGAAAGCTTCGCCATGCGTCAAGGTTTGTTTTCTATCGTCTCCTTCGGTAGGCGCTCACCTGGTTGTGGGCTCACTAAGTCTATCATACCACTGGTAGTCAGGTCTAGTAGCAGTAGTGAACGTCATCGTCTTTCCTCGTCTTTTTCTTCTACGTACGCTATCAAAAGATCAAATGCCGGGAAAGCTTCGTCATGCATCAAGGTTTGTTTTCTTTCGTTTCCTTCGGTAGGCGCTCACCTGGTTGTTTGCTCCCTAAATCTATAATACCAGTAGTAGTAAGGTCTAGTAGCAGTAGTGAACTTCTTCCTCTTTCCTCGTCTTATTGTTCTACGTACTCGATCAGATGATCAAATGCCGGCAAAGCTTCGCCATGCGTCAATGTTTGTTTTCTTTCGTTTCCTTCGGTAGGCGCTCACCTGGTTGTGGACTCACTAAGTCTATAGTACCACTGATAGTAAGGTCTATTAGCAGTAGTGAACTTCATCCTCTTTCCTCGTCTTATTGTTCTACGTACTCGATCAGCTGATCAAATGCCGGGAAAGCTTCGCCATGCGTCAAGGTTTACTTTCTTTCGTTTCCCTCGGCAGGCGCTCAGATTGCTGTGGGCTCACTGAGTCTATAATACCACTGGTAGTGAGCTCTAGCCGCAGTAGTGAACTTCATCCTCTTTCCTCGTCTTATTGTTCTACGTAATCGATCAGCTTATCAAATGCCGGGAGAGATTCGCCATGCGTCAAGGTTTGTTTTCTTTCGTTTCCTTCGGTAGGCGCTCACCTGGCTGTGGGCTCACTGAGTCTATAATACCACTGGTAGTAAGGTCTAGTATCAGTAGTGAACTTCATCCTCTTTCCTCGTCTTATTGTTCTTCGTACTCGATCAGCTGCTCAAATGCCTGGAATGCTTCACCATGCGTCAAGGTTTGTTGTCTTTCATTTCCTTCGGTAGGCGCTCACCTGGCTGTGGGCTCACTAGGTCTATAATACCACTGGTAGTAAGCCGTAGCAGCAGTAGTGAACTTCATCCTCTTTCCTCGTCTTATTGTTCTTCGTACTCGATCAGCTGCTCAAATGCCGGGAAAGCTTCGCCATGCGTCAAGGTTTGTTGTCTTTCATTTCCTTCGGTAGGCGCTCACCTGGCTGTGGGCTCACTAAGTCTATAATACCACTGGTAGTAAGGTATAGTTGCAGTAGTGAACTTCATCCTCTTTCCTCGTCTAAATGTTCTACGTACTCAATCAGCTGCCAAATGCCGAGAAAGCTTCGCCATGCGTCAAGGTTTGTTTTCTTTCGTTTCCTTCGGTAGGCGCTCACCAGGTTGTGGGCTCACTAAGTCTATAATACCAGTAGTAGTAAGGTCTAGTTGCAGTAGTGAACATCATCCTCTTTCCTCGCCTTATTGTTCTACGTACTCGATCAGCTGATCAAATGCCGGGAAAGCTTCGCCATGCGTCAAGGTTTCTTTTCTTTCGTCTCCTTCGGTAGGCGCTCACCTGGTTGTGGGCTCACTAAGTCTATAATACTACTGGTAGTAAGGTCTAGTAGCAGTAGTGAACTTCATCCTCTTTCCTCGTCTTATTGTTCTACGTACTCGATCAGCTTATCAAATGCCGGGAAAGCTTCGCCATGCGTCAAGGTTTGTTTTCTTTCGTCTCCTTCGGTAGGCGCTCACCTGGTTGTGGGCTCACTAAGTCTATAATACCACTGGTAGTAAGGTCTAGAGCAGTAGTGAACTTCATCCTCTTTCCTCGTCTTATTGTTCTACGTACTCGATCAGCTTATCAAATGCGTGGAAAGCTTCGCCATGCGTCAAGGTTTGTTTTCTTTCTATACCTTCGGTATGCGGTCAACTGGCTGTGGGCTCACTAAGTCTGTATTATCACTGGTAGTAAGGTCTAGTAGCAGTAGTGAACGTCATCGTCTTTCCTCGTCTTATTGTTCTACGTACGCTATCAAAAGATCAAATGCCGTGAAAGCTTCGCCTGCGTCAAGGTTTGTTTTCTTTCGTTTCCTTCGGTAGGCGCTCACCTGGCTGTGGGCTCACTGAGTATATAATACCACTGGTAGTGAGCTCTAGCAGCAGTAGTAAACATCATCCTCTTTCCTCGTCTTATTGTTCTACGTAATCTATCAGCTTATCAAATGCCGGGAGACATTCACCATTGGTCAAGGTTTGTTTTCTTTCGTTTCCTTTGGTAGGCGCTCACCTGGCTGTGGGCTCACTGAGTCTATAATACCACTGGTAGTAAGGTCTAGTAGCAGTAGTGAACTTCATCCTCTTTCCTCGTCTTATTGTTCTTCGTACTCGATAAGCTGCTCAAATGCCGGGAAAGCTTCGCCATGCGTCAAGGTTTGTTGTCTTTCATTTCCTTCGGTAGGCGCTCACCTGGCTGTGGGCTCACTAAGTCTATAATACCACTGGTAGTAAGGTCTAGTAGCAGTAGTGAACTTCATCCTCTTTCCTCGTCTTATTGTTCTACGTACTCGATCAGCTGATCAAATGCCGGGAAAGCTTCGCCATGCATCAAGGTTTGTTTTCTTTCTATACCTTCGGTATGCGGTCACCTGGCTGTGGGCTCACTAAGTCTATAATACCACTGGTAGTAAGGTTTAGTTGCAGTAGTGAACTTCATCCTCTTTCCTCGTCTTATTGTTCTACGTACTCGATCAGCTGATCAAATGCCGGGAAAGCTTCGCCATGCGTCAAGGTTTGTTTTCTATCGTCTCCTTCGGTAGGCGCTCACCTGGTTGTGGGCTCACTAAGTCTATCATACCACTGGTAGTCAGGTCTAGTAGCAGTAGTGAACGTCATCGTCTTTCCTCGTCTTTTTCTTCTACGTACGCTATCAAAAGATCAAATGCCGGGAAAGCTTCGTCATGCATCAAGGTTTGTTTTCTTTCGTTTCCTTCGGTAGGCGCTCACCTGGTTGTTTGCTCCCTAAATCTATAATACCAGTAGTAGTAAGGTCTAGTAGCAGTAGTGAACTTCTTCCTCTTTCCTCGTCTTATTGTTCTACGTACTTGATCAGATGATCAAATGCCGGCAAAGCTTCGCCATGCGTCAATGTTTGTTTTCTTTCGTTTCCTTCGGTAGGCGCTCACCTGGTTGTGGACTCACTAAGTCTATAGTACCACTGATAGTAAGGTCTATTAGCAGTAGTGAACTTCATCCTCTTTCCTCGTCTTATTGTTCTACGTACTCGATCAGCTGATCAAATGCCGGGAAAGCTTTGCCATGCGTCAAGGTTTACTTTCTTTCGTTTCCCTCGGCAGGCGCTCAGATTGCTGTGGGCTCACTGAGTCTATAATACCACTGGTAGTGAGCTCTAGCCGCAGTAGTGAACTTCATCCTCTTTCCTCGTCTTATTGTTCTACGTAATCGATCAGCTTATCAAATGCCGGGAGAGATTCGCCATGCGTCAAGGTTTGTTTTCTTTCGTTTCCTTCGGTAGGCGCTCACCTGGCTGTGGGCTCACTGAGTCTATAATACCACTGGTAGTAAGGTCTAGTATCAGTAGTGAACTTCATCCTCTTTCCTCGTCTTATTGTTCTTCGTACTCGATCAGCTGCTCAAATGCCTGGAATGCTTCACCATGCGTCAAGGTTTGTTGTCTTTCATTTCCTTCGGTAGGCGCTCACCTGGCTGTGGGCTCACTAGGTCTATAATACCACTGGTAGTAAGCCGTAGCAGCAGTAGTGAACTTCATCCTCTTTCCTCGTCTTATTGTTCTTCGTACTCGATCAGCTGCTCAAATGCCGGGAAAGCTTCGCCATGCGTCAAGGTTTGTTGTCTTTCATTTCCTTCGGTAGGCGCTCACCTGGCTGTGGGCTCACTAAGTCTATAATACCACTGGTAGTAAGGTATAGTTGCAGTAGTGAACTTCATCCTCTTTCCTCGTCTAAATGTTCTACGTACTCAATCAGCTGCCAAATGCCGAGAAAGCTTCGCCATGCGTCAAGGTTTGTTTTCTTTCGTTTCCTTCGGTAGGCGCTCACCAGGTTGTGGGCTCACTAAGTCTATAATACCAGTAGTAGTAAGGTCTAGTTGCAGTAGTGAACTTCATCCTCTTTCCTCGTCCTTTTTTTCTACGTACTCGATCAGCTGATCAAATGCCGGGAAAGCTTCGCCATGCGTCAAGGTTTGTTTTCTATCGTCTCCTTCGGTAGGCGCTCACCTGGTTGTGGGCTCACTAAGTCTATAATACCACTGGTAGTAAGGTCTAGTAGCAGTAGTGAACTTCATCCTCTTTCCTCGTCTTATTGTTCTACGTACTCGATCAGCTTATCAAATGCCGGGAAAGCTTCGCCATGCGTAGAGGTTTGTTTTCTTTCGTTTCCTTCAGTAGGCGCTCACCTGGCTGTGGGCTCACTGAATCTATAATACCACTGGTAGTAAGCTCTAGCAGCAGTAGTGAACTTCATCCTCTTTCCTCGTCTTATTGTTCTACGTACTCGATCAGCTGATCAAATGCCGGGAAAGCTTCGCCATGCGTCAAGGTTTGTTTTCTTTCGTTTCCTTCGGTAGGCGCTCACCTGACTGTGGGCTCACTGAATCTATAATACCACTGGTAGTAAGGTCTAGCAGCAGAAGTGAACTTCATCCTCTTTCCTCGTCTTATTGTTCTACGTACTCGATCAGCTGATCAATTGCCGGGAAAGCTTCGCCATGCGTCAAGGTTTGTTTTCTTTCTTTTCTTTCGGTAGGCGCTCACCTGGTTGTGGGCTCACTAAGTCTAGTATACCACTGGTAGTAAGGTCTAGTTGCAGAAGTGAGCTTCATCCTCTTTCCTCGTCTTATTGTTCTACGTACGCTATCAAAAGATCAAATGCCGTGAAAGCTTCGCCTGCGTCAAGGTTTGTTTTCTTTCGTTTCCTTCGGTAGGCGCTCACCTGGCTGTGGGCTCACTGAGTCTATAATACCACTGGTAGTAAGGTCTAGTAGCAGTAGTGAACTTCATCCTCTTTCCTCGTCTTATTGTTCTTCGTACTCGATCAGCTGCTCAAATGCCTGGAAAGCTTCACCATGCGTCAAGGTTTGTTGTCTTTCATTTCCTTCGGTAGGCACTCACCTGGCTGTGGGCTCATTAGGTCTATAATACCACTGGTAGTAAGCTCTAGTAGCAGTAGTGAACTTCATCCTCTTTCCTCGTCTTATTGTTCTTCGTACTCGATCAGCTGCTCAAATGCCGGGGAAGCTTCGCCATGCGTCAAGGTTTGTTGTCTTTCATTTCCTTCGGTAGGCGCTCACCTGGCTGTGGGCTCACTAAGTCTATAATACCACTGGTAGTAAGGTATAGTTGCAGTAGTGAACTTCATCCTCTTTCCTCGTCTTAATGTTCTACGTACTCGATCAGCTGCCAAATGCCGAGAAAGCTTCGCCATGCGTCAAGGTTTGTTTTCTTTCGTTTCCTTCGGTAGGCGCTCACCAGGTTGTGGGCTCACTAAGTCTATAATACCAGTAGTAGTAAGGTCTAGTTGCAGTAGTGAACTTCATCCTCTTTCCTCGTCCTTTTTTTATACGTACCCGATCAGCTGACCAAATGCCGGGAAAGCTTCGCCATGCGTCAAGGTTTGTTTTCTATCGTCTCCTTCGGTAGGCGCTCACCTGGTTGTGGGCTCACTAAGTCTATAATACCACTGGTAGTAAGGTCTAGTAGCAGTAGTGAACTTCATCCTCTTTCCTCGTCTTATTGTTCTACGTACTCGATCAGCTTATCAAATGCCGGGAAAGCTTCGCCATGCGTAGAGGTTTGTTTTCTTTCGTTTCCTTCAGTAGGCGCTCACCTGGCTGTGGGCTCACTGAATCTATAATACCACTGGTAGTAAGCTCTAGCAGCAGTAGTAAACTTCATCCTTTTTCCTCGTCTTATTGTTCTACGTACTCGATCAGCTGATCAAATGCCGGGAAAGCTTCGCCATGCGTCAAGGTTTGTTTTCTTTCGTTTCCTTCGGTAGGCGCTCACCTGACTGTGGGCTCACTGAATCTATAATACCACTGGTAGTAAGCTCTAGCAGCAGAAGTGAACTTCATCCTCTTTCCTCGTCTTATTGTTCTACGTACTCGATCAGCTGATCAAATGCCGGGAAAGCTTCGCCATGCGTCAAGGTTTGTTTTCTTTCGTTTCCTTCGGTAGGCGCTAACCTGGTTGTGGGCTCACTAAGTCTAGTATACCACTGGTAGTAAGGTCTAGTTACAGAAGTGAGCTTCATCCTCTTTCCTCGTCTTATTGTTCTACGTACGCTATCAAAAGATCAAATGCCGTGAAAGCTTCGCCTGCGTCAAGGTTTGTTTTCTTTCGTTTCCTTCGGTAGGCGCTCACCTGGCTGTGGGTTCACTGAGTCTATAATACCACTGGTAGTAAGGTCTAGTAGCAGTAGTGAACTTCATCCTCTTTCCTCGTCTTATTGTTCTTCGTACTCGATCAGCTTATCAAATGCCGGGAAAGCTTCGCCATGCGTAGAGGTTTGTTTTCTTTCGTTTCCTTCAGTAGGCGCTCACCTGGCTGTGGGCTCACTGAATCTATAATACCACTGGTAGTAAGCTCTAGCAGCAGTAGTGAACTTCATCCTTTTTCCTCGTCTTATTGTTCTACGTACTCGATCAGCTGATCAAATGCCGGGAAAGCTTCGCCATGCGTCAAGGTTTGCTTTCTTTCGTTTCCTTCGGTAGGCGCTCACCTGACTGTGGGCTCACTGAATCTATAATACCACTGGTAGTAAGCTCTAGCAGCAGAAGTGAACTTCATCCTCTTTCCTCGTCTTATTGTTCTACGTACTCGATCAGCTGATCAAATGCCGGGAAAGCTTCGCCATGCGTCAAGGTTTGTTTTCTTTCGTTTCCTTCGGTAGGCGCTAACCTGGTTGTGGGCTCACTAAGTCTAGTATACCACTGGTAGTAAGGTCTAGTTGCAGAAGTGAGCTTCATCCTCTTTCCTCGTCTTATTGTTCTACGTACGCTATCAAAAGATCAAATGCCGTGAAAGCTTCGCCTGCGTCAAGGTTTGTTTTCTTTCGTTTCCTTCGGTAGGCGCTCACCTGGCTGTGGGTTCACTGAGTCTATAATACCACTGGTAGTAAGGTCTAGTAGCAGTAGTGAACTTCATTCTCTTTCCTCGTCTTATTGTTCTTCGTACTCGATCAGCTGCTCAAATGCCTGGAAAGCTTCACCATGCGTCAAGGTTTGTTGTCTTTCATTTCCTTCGGTAGGCGCTCACCTGGCTGTGGGCTCACTAGGTCTATAATACCACTGGTAGTAAGCCGTAGCAGCAGTAGTGAACTTCATCCTCTTTCCTCGTCTTATTGTTCTTCGTACTCGATCAGCTGCTCAAATGCCGGGAAAGCTTCGCCATGCGTCAAGGTTTGTTGTCTTTCATTTCTTTCGGTAGGCGCTCACCTGGCTGTGGGCTCACTAAGTCTATAATACCACTGGTAGTAAGGTATAGTTGCAGTAGTGAACTTCATCCTCTTTCCTCGTCTAAATGTTCTACGTACTCGATCAGCTGCCAAATGCCGAGAAAGCTTCGCCATGCGTCAAGGTTTGTTTTCTATCGTTTCCTTCGGTAGGCGCTCACCAGGTTGTGGGCTCACTAAGTCTATAATACCAGTAGTAGTAAGGTCTAGTTGCAGTAGTGAACTTCATCCTCTTTCCTCGTCCTTTTTTTCTACGTACTCGATCAGCTGATCAAATGCCGGGAAAGCTTCGCCATGCGTCAAGGTTTGTTTTCTATCGTCTCCTTCGTTAGGCGCTCACCTGGTTGTGGGCTCACTAAGTCTATAATACCACTGGTAGTAAGGTCTAGTAGCAGTAGTGAACTTCATCCTCTTTCCTCGTCTTATTGTTCTACGTACTCGATCAGCTTATCAAATGCCGGGAAAGCTTCGCCATGCATAGAGGTTTGTTTTCTTTCGTTTCCTTCAGTAGGCGCTCACCTGGCTGTGGGCTCACTGAATCTATAATACCACTGGTAGTAAGCTCTAGCAGCAGTAGTGAACTTCATCCTCTTTCCTCGTGTTATTGTTCTACGTACTCGATCAGCTGATCAAATGCCGGGAAAGCTTCGCCATGCGTCAAGGTTTGTTTTCTTTCGTTTCCTTTGGTAGGCGCTCACCTGACTGTGGGCTCACTGAATCTATAATACCACTGGTAGTAAGCTCTAGCAGCAGAAGTGAACTTCATCCTCTTTCCTCGTCTTATTGTTCTACGTACTCGATCAGCTGATCAAATGCCGGGAAAACTTCGCCATGCGTCAAGGTTTGTTTTCTTTCGTTTCCTTCGGTAGGCGCTCACCTGGTTGTGGGCTCACTAAGTCTAGTATACCACTGGTAGTAAGGTCTAGTTGCAGAAGTGAGCCTCATCCTCTTTCGTCGTCTTATTGTTCTACGTACGCTATCAAAAGATCAAATGCCGTGAAAGCTTCGCCTGCGTCAAGGTTTGTTTTCTTTCGTTTCCTTCGGTAGGCGCTCACCTGGCTGTGGGCTCACTGAGTCTATATTACCACTGGTAGTAAGGTCTAGTAGCAGTAGTGAACTTCATCCTCTTTCCTCGTCTTATTGTTCTTCGTACTCGATCAGCTGCTCAAATGCCTGGAAAGCTTCACCATGCGTCAAGGTTTGTTGTCTTTCATTTCCTTCGGTAGGCACTCACCTGGCTGTGGGCTCACTAGGTCTATAATACCACTGGTAGTAAGCTCTAGCAGCAGTAGTGAACTTCATCCTTTTTCCTCGTCTTATTGTTCTTCGTACTCGATCAGCTGCTCAAATGCCGGGGAAGCTTCGCCATGCGTCAAGGTTTGTTGTCTTTCATTTCCTTCGGTAGGCGCTCACCTGGCTGTGGGCTCACTAAGTCTATAATACCACTGGTAGTAAGGTATAGTTGCAGTAGTGAACTTCATCCTCTTTCCTCGTCTTAATGTTCTACGTACTCGATCAGCTGCCAAATGCCGAGAAAGCTTCGCCATACGTCAAGGTTTGTTTTCTTTCGTTTCCTTCGGTAGGCGCTCACCAGGTTGTGGGCTCACTAAGTCTATAATACCAGTAGTAGTAAGGTATAGTTGCAGTAGTGAACTTCATCCTCTTTCCTCGTCTTAATGTTCTACGTACTCGATCAGCTGCCAAATGCCGAGAAAGCTTCGCCATGCGTCAAGGTTTGTTTTCTTTCGTTTCCTTCGGTAGGCGCTCACCTGACTGTGGGCTCACTGAATCTGTAATACCACTGGTAGTAAGCTCTAGCAGCAGAAGTGAACTTCATCCTCTTTCCTCGTCTTATTGTTCTACGTACTCGATCAGCTGATCAAATGCCGTGAAAGCTTCGCCATGCGTCAAGGTTTGTTTTCTTTCGTTTCCTTCGGTAGGCGCTAACCTGGTTGTGGGCTCACTAAGTCTAGTATACCACTGGTAGTAAGGTCTAGTTGCAGAAGTGAGCTTCATCCTCTTTCCTCGTCTTATTGTTCTACGTACGCTATCAAAAGATCAAATGCCGTGAAAGCTTCGCCTGCGTCAAGGTTTGTTTTCTTTCGTTTCCTTCGGTAGGCGCTCACCTGGCTGTGGGTTCACTGAGTTTATAATACCACTGGTAGTAAGGTCTAGTAGCAGTAGTGAACTTCATCCTCTTTCCTCGTCTTATTGTTCTTCGTACTCGATCAGCTGCTCAAATGCCTGGAAAGCTTCACCATGCGTCAAGGTTTGTTGTCTTTCATTTCCTTCGGTAGGCGCTCACCTGGCTCTGGGCTCACTAGGTCTATAATACCACTGGTAGTAAGCCGTAGCAGCAGTAGTGAACTTCATCCTCTTTCCTCGTCTTATTGTTCTTCGTACTCGATCAGCTGCTCAAATGCCGGGAAAGCTTCGCCATGCGTCAAGGTTTGTTGTCTTTCATTTCCTTCGGTAGGCGCTCACCTGGCTGTGGGCTCACTAAGTCTATAATACCACTGGTAGTAAGGTATAGTTGCAGTAGTGAACTTCATCCTCTTTCCTCGTCTAAATGTTCTACGTACTCGATCAGCTGCCAAATGCCGAGAAAGCTTCGCCATGCGTCAAGGTTTGTTTTCTTTCGTTTCCTTCGGTAGGCGCTCACCAGGTTGTGGGCTCACTAAGTCTATAATACCAGTAGTAGTAAGGTCTAGTTGCAGTAGTGAACTTCATCCTCTTTCCTCGTCCTTTTTTTCTACGTACTCGATCAGCTGATCAAATGCCGGGAAAGCTTCGCCATGCGTAGAGGTTTGTTTTCTTTCGTTTCCTTCAGTAGGCGCTCACCTGGCTGTGGGCTCACTGAATCTATAATACCACTGGTAGTAAGCTCTAGCAGCAGTAGTGAACTTCATCCTCTTTCCTCGTCTTATTGTTCTACGTACTCGATCAGCTGATCAAATGCCGGGAAAGCTTCGCCATGCGTCAAGGTTTGTTTTCTTTCGTTTCCTTCGGTAGGCGCTCACCTGACTGTGGGCTCACTGAATCTATAATACCACTGGTAGTAAGCTCAAGCAGCAGAAGTGAACTTCATCCTCTTTCCTCGTCTTATTGTTCTACGTACTCGATCAGCTGATCAAATGCCGGGAAAGCTTCGCCATGCGTCAAGGTTTTTTTTCTTTCGTTTCCTTCGGTAGGCGCTCACCTGGTTGTGGGCTCACTAAGTCTAGTATACCACTGGTAGTAAGGTGTAGTTGCAGAAGTGAGCTTCATCCTCTGTCCTCGTCTTATTGTTCTACGTACGCTATCAAAAGATCAAATGCCGTGAAAGCTTCGCCTGCGTCAAGGTTTGTTTTCTTTCGTTTCCTTCGGTAGGCGCTCACCTGGCTGTGGGCTCACTGAGTCTATAATACCACTGGTAGTAAGGTCAAGTAGCAGTAGTGAACTTCATCCTCTTTCCTCGTCTTATTGTTCTTCGTACTCGATCAGCTGCTCAAATGCTTGGAAAGCTTCACCATGCGTCAAGGTTTGTTGTCTTTCATTTCCTTCGGTAGGCACTCACCTGGCTGTGGGCTCACTAGGTCTATAATACCACTGGTAGTAAGCTCTAGCAGCAGTAGTGAACTTCATCCTCTTTCCTCGTCTTATTGTTCTTCGTACTCGATCAGCTGCTCAAATGCCGGGGAAGCTTCGCCATGCGTCAAGGTTTGTTGTCTTTCATTTCCTTCGGTAGGCGCTCACCTGGCTGTGGGCTCACTAAGTCTATAATACCACTGGTAGTAAGGTATAGTTGCAGTAGTGAACTTCATCCTCTTTCATCGTCTTAATGTTCTACGTACTCGATCAGCTGCCAAATGCCGAGAAAGCTTCGCCATGCGTCAAGGTTTGTTTTCTTTCGTTTCCTTCGGTAGGCGCTCACCAGGTTGTGGGCTCACTAAGTCTATAATACCAGTAGTAGTAAGGTATAGTTGCAGTAGTGAACTTCATCCTCTTTCCTCGTCTTAATGTTCTACGTACTCGATCAGCTGCCAAATGCCGAGAAAGCTTCGCCATGCGTCAAGGTTTGTTTTCTTTCGTTTCCTTCGGTAGGTGCTCACCTGACTGTGGGCTCACTGAATCTATAATACCACTGGTAGTAAGCTCTAGCAGCAGAAGTGAACTTCATCCTCTTTCCTCGTCTTATTATTCTACGTACTCGATCAGCTGATCAAATGCCGGGAAAGCTTCGCCATGCGTCAAGGTTTGTTTTCTTTCGTTTCCTTCGGTAGGCGCTAACCTGGTTGTGGGCTCACTAAGTCTAGTATACCGCTGGTAGTAAGGTCTAGTTGCAGAAGTGAGCTTCATCCTCTTTCCTCGTCTTATTGTTCTACGTACGCTATCAAAAGATCAAATGCCGTGATAGCTTCGCCTGCGTCAAGGTTTGTTTTCTATCGTCTCCTTCGGTAGGCGCTCACCTGGTTGTGGGCTCACTAAGTCTATAATACCACTGGTAGTAAGGTCTAGTAGCAGTAGTGAACTTCATCCTCTTTCCTCGTCTTATTGTTCTACGTATTCGATCAGCTTATCAAATGCTGGGAAAGCTTCGCTATGCGTAGAGGTTTGTTTTCTTTCGTTTCCTTCAGTAGGCGCTCACCTGGCTGTGGGCTCACTGAATCTATAATACCACTGGTAGTAAGCTCTAGCAGCAGTAGTGAACTTCATCCTCTTTCCTCGTCTTATTGTTCTACGTACTCGATCAGCTGATCAAATGCCGGGAAAGCTTCGCCATGCGTCAAGGTTTGTTTTCTTTCGTTTCCTTCGGTAGGCGCTCACCTGACTGTGGGCTCACTGAATCTATAATACCACTGGTAGTAAGCTCTAGCAGCAGAAGTGAACTTCATCCTCTTTCCTCGTCTTAATGTTCTACGTACTCGATCAGCTGCCAAATGCCGAGAAAGCTTCGCCATGCGTCAAGGTTTGTTTTCTTTCGTTTCCTTCGGTCGGCGCTCACCAGGTTGTGGGCTCACTAAGTCTATAATACCAGTAGTAGTAAGGTCTAGTTGCAGTAGTGAACTTCATCCTCTTTCCTCGTCCTTTTTTTCTACGTACTCGATCAGCTGTTCAAATCCCGGGAAAGCTTCGCCATGCGTCAAGGTTTGTTTTCTATCGTCTCCTTCGGTAGGCGCTCACCTGGTTGTGGGCTCACTAAGTCTATAATACCACTGGTAGTAAGGTCTAGTAGCAGTAGTGAACTTCATCCTCTTTCCTCGTCTTATTGTTCTACGTACTCGATCAGCTTATCAAATGCCGGGAAAGCTTCGCCATGCGTAGAGGTTTGTTTTCTTTCGTTTCCTTCAGTAGGCGCTCACCTGGCTGTGGGCTCACTGAATCTATAATACCACTGGTAGTAAGCTCTAGCAGCAGTAGTGAACTTCATCCTCTTTCCTCGTCTTATTGTTCTACGTACTCGATCAGCTGATCAAATGCCGGGAAAGCTTCGCCATGCGTCAAGGTTTGTTTTCTTTCGTTTCCTTCGGTAGGCGCTCACCTGACTGTGGGCTCACTGAATCTATAATACCACTGGTAGTAAGCTCTAGCAGCAGAAGTGAACTTCATCCTCTTTCCTCGTCTTATTGTTCTACGTACTCGATCAGCTGATCAAATGCCGGGAAAGCTTCGCCATGCGTCAAGGTTTGTTTTCTTTCGTTTCCTTCGGTAGGCGCTCACCTGGTTGTGGGCTCACTAAGTCTAGTATACCACTGGTAGTAAGGTCTAGTTGCAGAAGTGAGCTTCATCCTCTTTCCTCGTCTTATTGTTCTACGTACGCTATCAAAAGATCAAATGCCGTGAAAGCTTCGCCTGCGTCAAGGTTTGTTTTCTTTCGTTTCCTTCGGTAGGCGCTCACCTGGCTGTGGGCTCACTGAGTCTATAATACCACTGGTAGTAAGGTCTAGTAGTAGTAGTGAACTTCATCCTCTTTCCTCGTCTTATTGTTCTTCGTACTCGATCAGCTGCTCAAATGCCAGGAAAGCTTCACCATGCGTCAAGGTTTGTTGTCTTTCATTTCCTTCGGTAGCCGCTCACCTGGCTGTGGGCTCACTAGGTCTATAATACCACTGGTAGTAAGCTCTAGCAGCAGTAGTGAACTTCATCCTCTTTCCTCGTCTTATTGTTCTTCGTACTCGATCAGCTGCTAAAGCTTCGCCATGCGTCAAGGTTTGTTGTCTTTCATTTCCTTCGGTAGGCGCTCACCTGGTTGTGGGCTCACTAAGTCTATAATACCACTGGTAGTAAGGTATAGTTGCAGTAGTGAACTTCATCCTCTTTCCTCGTCTTAATGTTCTACGTACTCGATCAGCTGCCAAATGCCGAGAAAGTTTCGCCATGCATCAAGGTTTGTTTTCTTTCGTTTCCTTCGGTAGGCGCTCGCCAGGTTGTGGGCTCACTAAGTCTATAATACCAGTAGTAGTAAGGTCTAGTTGCAGTAGTGAACTTCATCCTCTTTCCTCGTCCTTTTTTTCTACGTACCCGATCAGCTGATCAAATGCCGGGAAAGCTTCGCCATGCGTCAAGGTTTGTTTTCTATCGTCTCCTTCGGTAGGCGCTCACCTGGTTGTGGGCTCACTAAGTCTATAATACCACTGGTAGTAAGGTCTAGTAGCAGTAGTGAACTTCATCCTCTTTCCTCGTCTTATTGTTCTACGTATTCGATCAGCTTATCAAATGCCGGGAAAGCTTCGCCATGCGTAGAGGTTTGTTTTCTTTCGTTTCCTTCAGTAGGCGCTCACCTGGCTGTGGGCTCACTGAATCTATAATACCACTGGTAGTAAGCTCTAGCAGCAGTAGTGAACTTCATCCTCTTTCCTCGTCTTATTGTTCTACGTACTCGATCAGCTGATCAAATGCCGGGAAAGCTTCGCCATGCGTCAAGGTTTGTTTTCTTTCGTTTCCTTCGGTAGGCGCTCACCTGACTGTGGGCTCACTGAAACTATAATACCACTGGTAGTAAGCTCTAGCAGCAGAAGTGAACTTCATCCTCTTTCCTCGTCTTATTGTTCTGCGTACTCGATCAGCTGATCAAATGCCGGGAAAGCTTCGCCATGCGTCAAGGTTTGTTTTCTTTCGTTTCCTTCGGTAGGCGCTCACCTGGTTGTGGGCTCACTAAGTCTAGTATACCACTGGTAATAAGGTCTAGTTGCAGAAGTGAGCTTCATCCTCTTTCCTCGTCTTATTGTTCTACGTACGCTATCAAAAGATCAAATGCCGTTAAAGCTTCGCCTGCGTCAAGGTTTGTTTTCTTTCGTTTCCTTCGGTAGGCGCTCACCTGGCTGTAGGCTCACTAAGTCTATAATACCACTGGTAGTAAGGTCTAGTTGCAGTAGTGAACTTCATCCTCTTTCCTCGTCTTATTGTTCTACGTACTCGATCAGCTGATCAAATGCCGGGAAAGCTTCGCCATGCGTCAAGGTTTGTTTTCTTTCGTTTCCTTCGGTAGGCGCTCACCAGGTTGTGGGCTCACTAAGTCTATAATACCAGTAGTAGTAAGGTCTAGTTGCAGTAGTGAACTTCATCCTCTTTCCTCTTCCTTTTTTTCTACGTACTCGATCAGCTGATCAAATGCCGGGAAAGCTTCGCCATGCTTCAAGGTTTGTTTTCTATCGTCTCCTACGGTAGGCGCTCACCTGGTTGTGGGCTCACTAAGTTTATAATACCACTGGTAGTAAGGTCTAGTAGCAGTAGTGAACTTCATCCTCTTTCCTCGTCTTATTGTTCTACGTACTCGATCAGCTTATCAAATGCCGGGAAAGCTTCGCCATGCGTAGAGGTTTGTTTTCTTTCGTTTCCTTCAGTAGGCGCTCACCTGGCTGTAGGCTCACTGAATGTATAATACCACTGGTAGTAAGGTCTAGCAGCAGTAGTGAACTTCATCCTCTTTCCTCGTCTTATTGTTCTACGTACTCGATCAGCTGATCAAATGCCGGGAAAGCTTCGCCATGCGTCAAGGTTGTTTTCTTTCGTTTCCTTCGGTAGGCGCTCACCTGGCTGTGGGCTCACTGAATCTATAATACCACTGGTAGTAAGCTCTAGCAGCAGTAGTGAACTTCATCCTCTTTCCTCGTCTTATTGTTCTACCTACTCGATCAGCTGATCAAAAGCCGGGAAAGCTTCGCCATGCGTCAAGGTTTGTTTCCTTTCGTTTCCTTCGGTAGGCGCTCACCTGGTTGTGGGCTCACTAAGTCTAGTATACCACTGGTAGTAAGGTCTAGTTGCAGAAGTGAGCTTCATCCTCTCTCCTCGTCTTATTGTTCTACGTACGCTATCAAAAGATCAAATGCCGTGAAAGCTTCGCCTGCGTCAAGGTTTGTTTTCTTTCGTTTCCTTCGGTAGGCCCTCACCTGGCTGTGGACTCACTGAGTCTATAATACCACTGGTAGTGAGCTCTAGCCGCAGTAGTGAACTTCATCCTCTTTCCTCGTCTTATTGTTCTACGTACTCGATCAGCTTATCAAATGCCGGGAAAGCTTCGCCATGCGTAGAGGTTTGTTTTCTTTCGTTTCCTTCAGTAGGCGCTCACCTGGCTGTGTGCTCACTGAGTCTATAATACCACTGGTAGTAAGGTCTAGTAGCAGTAGTGAACTTCATCCTCTTTCCTCGTCTTATTGTTCTTCGTACTCGATCAGCTGCTCAAATGCCTGGACAGCTTCACCATGCGTCAAGGTTTGTTGTCTTTCATTTCCTTCGGTAGGCGCTCACCTGGCTGTGGGCTCACTAAGTCTATAATACCACTGGTAGTAAGCTCTAGCAGCAGTAGTGAACTTCATCCTCTTTCCTCGTCTTATTGTTCTACGTACTCGATCAGCTGCTCAATTGCCGGGAAAGCTTCGCCATGCGTCAAGGTTTGTTGTCTTTCATTTCCTTCGGTAGGCGCTCACCTGGCTGTTGGCTCACTAAGTCTACAATACCACTGGTAGTAAGGTATAGTTGCAGTAGTGAACTTCATCCTCTTTCCTCGTCTTATTGTTCTACGTACTCGATTAGCTGATCAAATGCAGGGAAAGCTTCGCCATGCGTCAAGGTTTGTTTTCTTTCGTTTAATTCGGTAGGCGCTCACCAGGTTGTGGGCTCACTAAGTCTATAATACCAGTAGTAGTAAGGTCTAGTTGCAGTAGTGAACTTCATCCTCTTTCCTCGTCCTTTTTTTCTACGTACTCGATCAGCTGATCAAATGCCGGGAAAGCTTCGCCATGCGTCAAGGTTTGTTTTCTATCAATTCCTTCGGTAGGCGCTCACCTGGTTGTGGGCTCACTAAGTCTATAATACCACTGGTAGTAAGGTCTAGTAGCAGTAGTGAACTTCATCCTCTTTCCTCGTCTTATTGTTCTACGTACTCGATCGGCTTATCAAATGCCGGGAAAGCTTCGCCATGCGTAGAGGTTTGTTTTCTTTCGTTTCCTTCGGTAGGCACTCACCTAGCTGTGGGCTCACTGAATCTATAATACCACTGGTAGTAAGCTCTAGCAGCAGTAGTGAACTTCATCCTCTTTCCTCGTCTTATTGTTCTACGTACTCGATCAGCTGATCAAATGCCGGGAAATCTTCGCCATGCGTCAAGGTTTGTTTTCTTTCGTTTCCTTCGGTAGGCGCTCACCTGGTTGTGGGCTCACTAAGTCTAGTATACCACTGGTAGTATGCTCTAGCAGCAGTAGTGAACTTCATCCTCTTTCCTCGTCTTATTGTTCTACGTACTCGATCAGCTGATCAAATGCCGGGAAAGCTTCACCATGCATCAAGGTTTTTTTTCGTTCTATACCTTCGGTATGCGGTCACCTGGCTGTGGGCTCACTAACCCTATAATACCACTGGTAGTAAGGTCTAGTAGCAGTAGTGAACTTCATCCTCTTTCCTCGTCTTATTGTTCTACATACTCGATCAGCTGATCAAATGCCAGGAAAGCTTCGACATGCATCAAGGTTTGTTTTCTTTCGTTTCCTTCGGTAGGCGATCACCTTCCTGTGGGCTCACTGAGTCTATATTACCACTAGTAGTAAGCTCTAGCAGCAGTAGTGAACTTCATCCTCTTTCCTCGTCTTATTGTTCTACGTACTCGATCAGCTGATCAAATGCCGAGAAAGCTTCGCGATGCGTCAAGGTTTGCTTTCTTTCGTTTCCCTCGGCAGGCGCTCAAATTGCTGTGGGCTCACTGAGTCTATAATACCACTGGTAGTAAGCTCTAGCAGCAGTAGTACACGCCATCGTCTTTCCTCGTCTTATTGTTCTACGTACGCTATCAAAAGATCAAATTCCGTGAAAGCTTCGCCATGTGTCAAGGTTTGTTTTCTTTCGTTTCCTTCGGTAGGCGCTCACCTGGCTGTGGGCTCACTGAGTCTATAATACCACTGGTAGTGAGCTCTAGCAGCAGTAGTGAACTTCATCCTCTTTCCTCGTCTTATTGGTCTACGTACTCGATCAGCTGATAAAATGGCGGGAAAGCTTCGCCATGCGTCAAGGTTTGTTTTCTTCCGTTTCCTTCGGTAGGCGCTCACCTGGCTGTGGGCTCACTGAGTCCATAATACCACTGGTAGTAAGCTCTAGCAGCAGTAGTGAACTTCATCCTCTTTCCTCGACTTATTGTTCTACGTACTCGATCAGCTGATCAAATGCCGGGGTAAGTTTCGCCATGCGTCAAGGTTTGCTTTCTTTCGTTTCCCTCGGCAGGCGCTCAGATTGCTGTGGGCTCACTGAGTCTATAATACCACTGGTAGTAAGCTCTAGCAGCAGTAGTGAACGTCATCGTCTTTCCTCGTCTCATTGTTCTACGTACGCTATCAAAAGATCAAATGCTGGAAAAGCTTCGCCATGCATCTAGGTTTGTTTTCTTTCTATACCTTCGGTATGCGGTCAACTGGCTGTGGGCTCACTAAGTCTATAATATCACTGGTGGTAAGGTCTAGTAGCAGTAGTGAACGTCATCGTCTTTCTTCGTGTTATTGTTCTACGTACGCTATCAAAAGATCAAATGCCGTGAAAGCTTCGCCTGCGTCAAGGTTTGTTTTCTTTCTTTTCCTTCGGTAGGCGCTCACCTGGCTGTGGGCTCACTGAGTCTATAATACCACTGGTAGTGAGCTCTAGCAGCAGTATTGAACTTCATCCTCTTGCCTCGTCTTATTGTTCTACGTACTCGATCGCCTGATGAAATGCCGGGAAAGCTTCGCCATGCGTCAAGGTTTGCTATCTTTCGTTTCCCTCGGCAGGCGCTCAGATTGCTGTGGGCTCACTAAGTCTATAATATCACTGGTGGTAAGGTCTAGTAGCAGTAGTAAACGTCATCGTCTTTCTTCGTGTTATTGTTCTACGTACGCTATCAAAAGATCAAATGCCGTGAAAGCTTCGCCTGCGTCAAGGTTTGTTGTCTTTCATATCCTTCGGTAAGCGCTCACCTGGCTGTGGGCTCACTAAGCCTATAATACCACTGGTAGTAAGGTCTAGTAGCAGTAGTGAACTTCATCCTCTTTGCTCGTCATATTGTTCTACGTACTCGATCAGCTGATCAAATGCTGGGAAAGCTTCGCCATGCATCAAGGTTTGTTTTCTTTCTATATTTTCGGTAGGCGGTCACCTGGCTGTGGGCTCACTGAGTCTATAATACCACTGGTAGTGAGCTCTAGCAGCAGTATTGAACTTCATCCTCTTTCCTCGTCTTATTGTTCTACGTAATCGATCAGCTTATCAAATGCCGGGAGAGATTCGCCATGCGTCAAGGTTTGTTTTCTTTCGTTTCCTTCGGTAGGCGCTCACCAGGTTGTGGGCTCACTAAGTCTGTAATACCAGTAGTAGTAAGGTCTAGTTGCAGTAGTGAACTTCATCCTCTTTCCTCGTCTTATTGTTCTACGTAATCGATCAGCTTATCAATTGCCGGGAGAGATTCGCAATGCATCAAGGTTTGTTGTCTTTCATATCCTTCGGTAAGCGCTCACCTGGCTGTGGGCTCACTAAGTCTATAATACCACTGGTAGTAAGGTCTAGTAGCAGTAGTGAACTTCATCCTCTTTCCTCGTCTTATTGTTCTACGTACTCGATCAGCTGATCAAATGCCGGGAAAGCTTCGCCATGCGTCAAGGTTTGTTTTCTTTCGTTTCCTTCGGTAGGCGCTCACCTGGTTGTGGGCTCACTAAGTCTAGTATACCACTGGTAATAAGGTCTAGTTGCAGAAGTGAGCTTCATCCTCTTTCCTCGTCTTATTGTTCTACGTACGCTATCAAAAGATCAAATGCTGTTAAAGCTTCGCCTGCGTCAAGGTTTGTTTTCTTTCGTTTCCTTCGGTAGGCGCTCACCTGGCTGTAGGCTCACTAAGTCTATAATACCACTGGTAGTAAGGTCTAGTTGCAGTAGTGAACTTCATCCTCTTTCCTCGTCTTATTGTTCTACGTACTCGATCAGCTGATCAAATGCCGGGAAAGCTTCGCCATGCGTCAAGGTTTGTTTTCTTTCGTTTCCTTCGGTAGGCGCTCACCAGGTTGTGGGCTCACTAAGTCTATAATACCAGTAGTAGTAAGGTCTAGTTGCAGTAGTGAACTTCATCCTCTTTCCTCTTCCTTTTTTTCTACGTACTCGATCAGCTGATCAAATGCCGGGAAAGCTTCGCCATGCTTCAAGGTTTGTTTTCTATCGTCTCCTACGGTAGGCGCTCACCTGGTTGTGGGCTCACTAAGTTTATAATACCACTGGTAGTAAGGTCTAGTAGCAGTAGTGAACTTCATCCTCTTTCCTCGTCTTATTGTTCTACGTACTCGATCAGCTTATCAAATGCCGGGAAAGCTTCGCCATGCGTAGAGGTTTGTTTTCTTTCGTTTCCTTTAGTAGGCGCTCACCTGGCTGTAGGCTCACTGAATCTATAATACCACTGGTAGTAAGGTCTAGCAGCAGTAGTGAACTTCATCCTCTTTCCTCGTCTTATTGTTCTACGTACTCGATCAGCTGATCAAATGCCGGGAAAGCTTCGCCATGCGTCAAGGTTGTTTTCTTTCGTTTCCTTCGGTAGGCGCTCACCTGGCTGTGGGCTCACTGAATCTATAATACCACTGGTAGTAAGCTCTAGCAGCAGTAGTGAACTTCATCCTCTTTCCTCGTCTTATTGTTCTACCTACTCGATCAGCTGATCAAAAGCCGGGAAAGCTTCGCCATGCGTCAAGGTTTGTTTCCTTTCGTTTCCTTCGGTAGGCGCTCACCTGGTTGTGGGCTCACTAAGTCTAGTATACCACTGGTAGTAAGGTCTAGTTGCAGAAGTGAGCTTCATCCTCTCTCCTCGTCTTATTGTTCTACGTACGCTATCAAAAGATCAAATGCCGTGAAAGCTTCGCCTGCGTCAAGGTTTGTTTTCTTTCGTTTCCTTCGGTAGGCCCTCACCTGGCTGTGGACTCACTGAGTCTATAATACCGCTGGTAGTGAGCTCTAGCCGCAGTAGTGAACTTCATCCTCTTTCCTCGTCTTATTGTTCTACGTACTCGATCAGCTTATCAAATGCCGGGAAAGCTTCGCCATGCGTAGAGGTTTGTTTTCTTTCGTTTCCTTCAGTAGGCGCTCACCTGGCTGTGTGCTCACTGAGTCTATAATACCACTGGTAGTAAGGTCTAGTAGCAGTAGTGAACTTCATCCTCTTTCCTCGTCTTATTGTTCTTCGTACTCGATCAGCTGCTCAAATGCCTGGAAAGCTTCACCATGCGTCAAGGTTTGTTGTCTTTCATTTCCTTCGGTAGGCGCTCACCTGGCTGTGGGCTCACTAAGTCTATAATACCACTGGTAGTAAGCTCTAGCAGCAGTAGTGAACTTCATCCTCTTTCCTCGTCTTATTGTTCTACGTACTCGATCAGCTGCTCAATTGCCGGGAAAGCTTCGCCATGCGTCAAGGTTTGTTGTCTTTCATTTCCTTCGGTAGGCGCTCACCTGGCTGTGGGCTCACTAAGTCTACAATACCACTGGTAGTAAGGTATAGTTGCAGTAGTGAACTTCATCCTCTTTCCTCGTCTTATTGTTCTACGTACTCGATTAGCTGATCAAATGCAGGGAAAGCTTCGCCATGCGTCAAGGTTTGTTTTCTTTCGTTTAATTCGGTAGGCGCTCACCAGGTTGTGGGCTCACTAAGTCTATAATACCAGTAGTAGTAAGGTCTAGTTGCAGTAGTGAACTTCATCCTCTTTCCTCGTCCTTTTTTTCTACGTACTCGATCAGCTGATCAAATGCCGGGAAAGCTTCGCCATGCGTCAAGGTTTGTTTTCTATCAATTCCTTCGGTAGGCGCTCACCTGGTTGTGGGCTCACTAAGTCTATAATACCACTGGTAGTAAGGTCTAGTAGCAGTAGTGAACTTCATCCTCTTTCCTCGTCTTATTGTTCTACGTACTCGATCGGCTTATCAAATGCCGGGAAAGCTTCGCCATGCGTAGAGGTTTGTTTTCTTTCGTTTCCTTCGGTAGGCACTCACCTAGCTGTGGGCTCACTGAATCTATAATACCACTGGTAGTAAGCTCTAGCAGCAGTAGTGAACTTCATCCTCTTTCCTCGTCTTATTGTTCTACGTACTCGATCAGCTGATCAAATGCCGAGAAAGCTTCGCGATGCGTCAAGGTTTGCTTTCTTTCGTTTCCCTCGGCAGGCGCTCAAATTGCTGTGGGCTCACTGAGTCTATAATACCACTGGTAGTAAGCTCTAGCAGCAGTAGTACACGTCATCGTCTTTCCTCGTCTTATTGTTCTACGTACGCTATCAAAAGATCAAATTCCGTGAAAGCTTCGCCATGTGTCAAGGTTTGTTTTCTTTCGTTTCCTTCGGTAGGCGCTCACCTGGCTGTGGGCTCACTGAGTCTATAATACCACTGGTAGTGAGCTCTAGCAGCAGTAGTGAACTTCATCCTCTTTCCTCGTCTTATTGGTCTACGTACTCGATCAGCTGATAAAATGGCGGGAAAGCTTCGCCATGCGTCAAGGTTTGTTTTCTTCCGTTTCCTTCGGTAGGCGCTCACCTGGCTGTGGGCTCACTGAGTCCATAATACCACTGGTAGTAAGCTCTAGCAGCAGTAGTGAACTTCATCCTCTTTCCTCGACTTATTGTTCTACGTACTCGATCAGCTGATCAAATGCCGGGGTAAGTTTCGCCATGCGTCAAGGTTTGCTTTCTTTCGTTTCCCTCGGCAGGCGCTCAGATTGCTGTGGGCTCACTGAGTCTATAATACCACTGGTAGTAAGCTCTAGCAGCAGTAGTGAACGTCATCGTCTTTCCTCGTCTCATTGTTCTACGTACGCTATCAAAAGATCAAATGCTGGGAAAGCTTCGCCATGCATCTAGGTTTGTTTTCTTTCTATACCTTCGGTATGCGGTCAACTGGCTGTGGGCTCACTAAGTCTATAATATCACTGGTGGTAAGGTCTAGTAGCAGTAGTGAACGTCATCGTCTTTCTTCGTGTTATTGTTCTACGTACGCTATCAAAAGATCAAATGCCGTGAAAGCTTCGCCTGCGTCAAGGTTTGTTTTCTTTCTTTTCCTTCGGTAGGCGCTCACCTGGCTGTGGGCTCACTGAGTCTATAATACCACTGGTAGTGAGCTCTAGCAGCAGTATTGAACTTCATCCTCTTGCCTCGTCTTATTGTTCTACGTACTCGATCGCCTGATGAAATGCCGGGAAAGCTTCGCCATGCGTCAAGGTTTGCTATCTTTCGTTTCCCTCGGCAGGCGCTCAGATTGCTGTGGGCTCACTAAGTCTATAATATCACTGGTGGTAAGTTCTAGTAGCAGTAGTAAACGTCATCGTCTTTCTTCGTGTTATTGTTCTACGTACGCTATCAAAAGATCAAATGCCGTGAAAGCTTCGCCTGCGTCAAGGTTTGTTGTCTTTCATATCCTTCGGTAAGCGCTCACCTGGCTGTGGGCTCACTAAGCCTATAATACCACTGGTAGTAAGGTCTAGTAGCAGTAGTGAACTTCATCCTCTTTGCTCGTCATATTGTTCTACGTACTCGATCAGCTGATCAAATGCTGGGAAAGCTTCGCCATGCATCAAGGTTTGTTTTCTTTCTATATTTTCGGTAGGCGCTCACCTGGCTGTGGGCTCACTGAGTCTATAATACCACTGGTAGTGAGCTCTAGCAGCAGTATTGAACTTCATCCTCTTTCCTCGTCTTATTGTTCTACGTAATCGATCAGCTTATCAAATGCCGGGAGAGATTCGCCATGCGTCAAGGTTTGTTTTCTTTCGTTTCCTTCGGTAGGCGCTCACCAGGTTGTGGGCTCACTAAGTCTGTAATACCAGTAGTAGTAAGGTCTAGTTGCAGTAGTGAACTTCATCCTCTTTCCTCGTCTTATTGTTCTACGTAATCGATCAGCTTATCAATTGCCGGGAGAGATTCGCAATGCATCAAGGTTTGTTGTCTTTCATATCCTTCGGTAAGCGCTCACCTGGCTGTGGGCTCACTAAGTCTATAATACCACTGGTAGTAAGGTCTAGTAGCAGTAGTGAACTTCATCCTCTTTGCTCGTCTTATTGTTCTTCGTACTCGATCAGCTGCTCAAATGCCTGGAAAGCTTCACCATGCGTCAAGGTTTGTTGTCTTTCATTTCCTTCGGTAGGCGCTCACCTGGCTGTGGGCTCACTAAGTCTATAATACCACTGGTAGTAAGCTCTAGCAGCAGTAGTGAACTTCATCCTCTTTCCTCGTCTTATTGTTCTACGTACTCGATCAGCTGATCAAATGCCGGGAAAGCTTCGCCATGCGTCAAGGTTTGCTTTCTTTCGTTTCCCTCGGCAGGCGCTCAGATTGCTCTGGGCTCACTGAGAATATAAAACCACTGGTAGTAAGCTCTAGCAGCAGTAGTGAACTTCATCCTCTTTCCTCGTCTTATTGTTCTTCATACTCGATCTGCTGCTCAAATGCCGGGAAAGCTTCGCCATGCGTCAAGGTTTGTTGTCTTTCATTTCCTTCGGTAGGCGCTCACCTGGCTGTGGGCTCACTAAGTCTATAATACCACTGGTAGTAAGGTCTAGTAGCAGTAGTGAACTTCATGCTCTTTCCTCGTCTTATTGTTCTACGTACTCGATCAGCTTATCAAATACCGGGAAAGCTTCGCCATGCGTAGAGGTTTGTTTTCTTTCGTTTCCTTCGGTAGGCGCTCACCTGGCTGTGGGCTCACTGAATCTATAATACCACTGGTAGTAAGCTCTAGCAGCAGTAGTGAACTTCATCCTCTTTCCTCGTCTTATTGTTCTACGTACTCGATCAGCTGATCAAATGCCGGGAAAGCTTCGCCATGCGTCAAGGTTTGTTTTCTTTCGATTCCTTCGGTAGGCGCTCACCTGGTTGTGGGCTCACTAAGTCTAGTATACCTCTGGTAGTATGCTCTAGCAGCAGTAGTGAAATTCATCCTCTTTCCTCGTCTTATTGTTCTACGTACTCGATCAGCTGATCAAATGCCGGGAAAGCTTCGACATGCATCAAGGTTTGTTTTCTTTCGTTTCCTTCGGTAGGCGCTCACCTGGCTGTGGGCTCACTGAGTCTATAATACCACTGGTAGTGAGCTCTAGCAGCAGTAGTGAACTTCATCCTCTTTCCTCGTCTTATTGTTCTACGTACTCGATCAGCTGATCAAATGCCGGGAAAGCTTCGCCATGCGTCAAGGTTTGTTTTATTTCGTTTCCTTCGGTAGGCGCTAACCTGGCTGTGGGCTCACTGAGTCTATAATACCACTGGTAGTAAGCTCTAGCAGCAGTAGTGAACTTCATCCTCTTTCCTTGATTTATTGTTCTACGTACTCGATCAGCTGATCAAATGCCGGGAAAGCTTCGCCATGCGTCAAGGTTTGCTTTCTTTCTATACCTTCGGTATGCGGTCAACTGGCTGTGGGCTCACTAAGTCTATAATACCACTGGTAGTAAGCTCTAGCAGCAGTAGTGAACGTCATCGTCTTTCCTCGTCTCATTGTTCTACGTACGCTATCAAAAGATCAAATGCTGGGAAAGCTTCGCCATGCATCTAGGTTTGTTTTCTTTCTATACCTTCGGTATGCGGTCAACTGGCTGTGGGCTCACTAAGTCTATAATATCACTGGTGGTAAGGTCTAGTAGCAGTAGTGAACGTCATCGTCTTTCTTCGTCTTATTGTTCTACGTACGCTATCAAAAGATCAAATGCCGTGAAAGCTTTGCCTGCGTCAAGGTTTGTTTTCATTCGTTTCCTTCGGTAGGCGCTCACCTGGCTGTGGGCTCACTGAGTCTATAATACCACTGGTAGTGAGCTCTAGCAGCAGTAGTGAACTTCATCCTCCTTCCTCGTCTTATTGTTCTACGTACTCGATCAGCTGATCAAATGCCGGGAAAGCTTCGCCATGCGTCAAGGTTTGCTTTCTTTCTATACCTTCGGTATGCGGTCAACTGGCTGTGGGCTCACTAAGTCTATAATATCACTGGTGGTAAGGTCTAGTAGCAGTAGTGAACGTCATCGTCTTTCTTCGTCTCATTGTTCTACGTACGCTATCAAAAGATCAAATGCCGTGAAAGCTTTGCCTGCGTCAAGGTTTGTTTTCATTCGTTTCCTTCGGTAGGCGCTCACCTGGCTGTGGGCTCACTAAGTCTATAATACCACTGGTAGTAAGGTCTAGTAGAAGTAGTGAACTTCATCCTCTTTGCTCGTCTTATTGTTCTACGTACTCGATCAGCTGATCAAATGCCGGGAAAGCTTCGCCATGCATCAAGGTTTGTTTTCTTTCTATACCTTCGGTATGCGGTCACCTGGCTGTGGGCTCACTAAGTCTATAATACCACTGGTAGTAAGGTCTAGTTGCAGTAGTGAACTTCATCCTCTTTCCTCGTCTTATTGTTCTACGTACTCGATCAGCTGATCAAATGCCGGGAAAGCTTCGCCATGCGTCAAGGTTTGTTTTCTTTCGTTTCCTTCGGTAGGCGCTCACCAGGTTGTGGGCTCACTAAGTCTGTAATACCAGTAGTAGTAAGGTCTAGTTGTAGTAGTGAACTTCATCCTCTTTCCTCGTCTTATTTTTCTACGTACTCGATCAGCTGATCAAATGCCGGGAAAGCTTCGCCATGCGTCAAGGTTTGTTTTCTATCGTCTCCATCGGTAGGCGCTCACCTGGTTGTGGGTTCACTATGTCTATAATACCACTGGTAGTAAGGTCTAGTAGCAGTAGTGAACTTCATCCTCTTTCCTCGTCTTATTGTTCTACGTACACGATCAGCTTATCAAATGCCGGCAAAGCTTCGCCATGCGTAGAGGTTTGTTTTCTTTCGTTTCCTTCGGTAGGCGCTCACCTGGTTGTGGGCTCACTAAGTCTAGTATACCACTGGTAGTAAGCTCTAGCAGCAGTAGTGAACTTCATCCTCTTTCCTCGTGTTATTGTTCTACGTACTCGATCAGCTGATCAAATGCCGGGAACGCTTCGCCATGCATCAAGGTTTGTTTTCTTTTTATACCTTCGGTATGCGGTCACCTGGCTGTGGGCTCACTAAGTCTATAATACCACAGGTAGTCAGGTCTAGTAGCAGTAGTGAACGTCATCGTCTTTCCTCGTCTTTTTCTTCTACGTACGCTATCAAAAGATCAAATTCCGGGAAAGCTTCGTCATGCATCAAGGTGTGTTTTCTTTCTATACCTTCGGTATGCGCTCACCTGGTTGTGGACTCACTAAGTCTATAGTACCACTGGTAGTAAGGTCTATTAGCAGTAGTGAACTTCATCCTCTTTCCTCGTCTTATTGTTCTACATACTCGATCAGCTGATCAAATGCCGGGAAAGCTTCGCCATGCGTCAAGGTTTGCTTTCTTTCGTTTCCCTCGGCAGGCGCTCAGATTGCTGTGGGCTCACTGAGTCTATAATACCACTGGTAGTAAGCTCTAGCGGCAGTAGTGAACGTCATCGTCTTTCCTCGTCTTATTGTTCTACGTACTCGATCAGCTGATCAAATGCCGGGAAAGCTTCGCCATTCATCAAGGTTTGTTTTCTTTCTATAAATTCGGTATGCGGTCTCCTGGCTGTGGGCTCACTAAGTCTATAAAACCACTGGTAGTCAGGTCTAGTAGCAGTAGTGAACGTCATCGTCTTTCCTCGTCTTTTCTTCTACGTACGCTATCAAAAGATCAAATGCCGGGTAAGCTTCGTCATGCATCAAAGTGTGGTATCTTTCTATACCTTCGGTATGCGCTCACCTGGCTGTGGGTTCACTAAGTCTATAATACCACTGGTAGTAATGTCTAGTAGCAGTAGTGAACTTCATCCTCTTTCCTCGTCTTATTGTTCTACGTACTCGATCAGCTGATCAAATGCCGGGAAAGCTTCGCCATGCGTCAAGTTTTGCTTTCTTCCTTTTCCTTCGGTAGGCGCTCACTAGGTTGTGGGCTCACTAAGTCTATAATACCAGTAGTAGTAAGGTCTAGTTGCAGTAGTGAACTTCATCCTCTTTCCTCGTCTTATTGTTCTACGTACTCGATCAGCTGATCAAATGCCGGGAAAGCTTCGCCATGCGTCAAGGTTTGTTTTCTTTCGTCTCCTTCGGTAGGCGCTCACCTGGTTGTTGGCTCACTAAGTCTATAATACCACTGGTAGTAAGGTCTAGTAGCAGTAGTGAACTTCATCCTCTTTCCTCGTCTTATTGTTCTACGTACTCGATCAGCTGATCAAATGCCGGGAAAGCTTCGCCATGCGTCAAGTTTTGTTTTCTTCCTTTTCCTTCGGTAGGCTCTCACTAGGTTGTGGGCTCACTAAGTCTATAATACCAGTAGTAGTAAGGTCTAGTTGCAGTAGTGAACTTCATCCTCTTTCCTCGTCTTATTGTTCTACGTACTCGATCAGCTGATCAAATGCCGGGAAAACTTCGCCATGCGTCAAGGTTTGTTTTCTTTCGTCTCCTTCGGTAGGCGCTCACCTGGTTGTTGGCTCACTAAGTCTATAATACCACTGGTAGTAAGGTCTAGTAGCAGTAGTGAACGTCATCCTCTTTCCTCGTCTTATTGTTCTACGTACTCGATCAGCTGATCAAATGCCGGGAAAGCTTCGCCATTCATCAAGGTTTGTGTTCTTTCTATACCTTCGGTATGCGGTCTCCTGGCTGTGGGCTCACTAAGTCTATAACACCACTGGTAGTCAGGTCTAGTAGCAGTAGTGAACGTCATCGTCTTTCCTCGTCTTTTTCTTCTACGTACGCTATCAAAAGATCAAATGCCGGGTAAGCTTCGTCATGCATCAAAGTGTGGTATCTTTCTATACTTCGGTATGCGCTCACCTGGCTGTGGGTTCACTAAGTCTATAATACCACTGGTAGTAATGTCTAGTAGCAGTAGTAAACTTCATCCTCTTTCCTCGTCTTATTGTTCTACGTACTCGATCAGCTGATCAAATGCCGGGAAAGCTTCGCCATGCGTCAAGGTTTGTTTTCTTTCGTTTCCTTCGGTAGGCGGTAACCTGGTTGTGGGCTCCCTAAGTCTATAATACCACTGGTAGTAAGGTCTAGTAGCAGTAGTGAACTTCATCCTCTTTCCTCGTCTTATTGTTCTACGTACTCGATCAGCTGATCAAATGCCGGGAAAGCTTCGCCATGCATCAAGGTTTGTTTTCTTTCTATACCTTCGGTATGCAGTCACCTGGCTGTGGGCTCACTAAGTCTATAATACCACTGGTAGTCAGGTCTAGTAGCAGTAGTGAACGTCATCGACTTTCCTCGTCTTTTTCTTCTACGTACGCTATCAAAAGATCAAATGCCGGGAAAGCTTCGTCATGCATCAAGGTGTGTTTTCTTTCTATACCGTCGGTATGCGCTCACCTGGCTGTGGGTTCACTAAGCCTATAATACCACTGGTAGTAAGGTCTAGTAGCAGTAGTAAACTTCATTCTCTTTCCTCGTCTTATTGTTCTACTTACTCGATCAGCTGATCAAATGCCGGGAAAGCATCGCCATGCGTCAATGTTTGTTTTCTTTCTATACCTTCGGCATGCGCTCACCTGGCTGTGGGTTCACTAAGTCTATAATACCATTGGTAGTAAGGTCTAGTAGCAGTAGTAAACTTCATCCTCTTTCCTCGTCTTATTGTTCTACGTACTCGATCAGCTGATCAAATGCCGGCAAAGCTTCGCCATGCGTCAAGTTTGTTTTCTTTCGTTTCCTTCGGTATGCGCTCACCTGGTTGTGAGCTCCCTAAGTCTATAATACCAGTAGTAGTAAGGTCTAGTATCAGTAGTGAACGTCTTCCTCTTTCCTCGTCTTATTGTTCTACGTACTCGATCAGCTGATCAAATGCCGGCAAAGCTTCGCCATGCGTCAATGTTTGTTTTCTTTTGTTTCCTTCGGTAGGCGCTCACCTGTTTGTGGACTCACTATGTCTATAGTACCACTGGTAGTAAGGTCTATTAGCAGTAGTGAACTTCATCCTCTTTCCTCGTCTTATTGTTCTACATACTCGATCAGCTGATCAAATGCCAGGAAAGCTTCGACATGCATCAAGGTTTGTTTTCTTTCCTTTCCTTCGGTAGGCGCTCACCTGGCTGTGGGCTCACTGAGTCTATAATACCACTGGTAGTGAGCTCTAGCAGCAGTAGTGAACTTCATCCTCTTTCCTCGTCTTATTGTTCTACGTACTCGATCAGCTGATCAAATGCCGGGAAAGCTTCGCCATGCGTCAAGGTTTGTTTTATTTCGTTTCCTTCGGTAGGCGCTAACCTGGCTGTGGGCTCACTGAGTCTATAATACCACTGGTAGTAAGCTCTAGCAGCAGTAGTGAACTTCATCCTCTTTCCTTGATTTATTGTTCTACGTACTCGATCAGCTGATCAAATGCCGGGAAAGCTTCGATATGCGTCAAGGTTTGCTCTCTTTCGTTTCCCTCGGCAGGCGCTCAGATTGCTGTGGGCTCACTGAGTCTATAATACCACTGGTAGTAAGCTCTAGCAGCAGTAGTGAACGTCATCGTCTTTCCTCGTCTCATTGTTCTACGTACGCTATCAAAAGATCAAATGCTGGGAAAGCTTCGCCATGCATCTAGGTTTGTTTTCTTTCTATACCTTCGGTATGCGGTCAACTGGCTGTGGGCTCACTAAGTCTATAATATCACTGGTGGTAAGGTCTAGTAGCAGTAGTGAACGTCATCGTCTTTCTTCGTCTTATTGTTCTACGTACGCTATCAAAAGATCAAATGCCGTGAAAGCTTTGCCTGCGTTAAGGTTTGTTTTCATTCGTTTCCTTCGGTAGGCGCTCACCTGGCTGTGGGCTCACTGAGTCTATAATACCACTGGTAGTGAGCTCTAGCAGCAGTAGTGAACTTCATCCTCCTTCCTCGTCTTATTGTTCTACGTACTCGATCAGCTGATCAAATGCCGGGAAAGCTTCGCCATGCGTCAAGGTTTGCTTTCCTTCGTTTCCTTCGGTAGGCGCTCACCTGGCTGTGGGCTCACTAAGTCTATAATACCACTGGTAGTAAGGTCTAGTAGAAGTAGTGAACTTCATCCTCTTTGCTCGTCTTATTGTTCTACGTACTCGATCAGCTGATCAAATGCCGGGAAAGCTTCGCCATGCATCAAGGTTTGTTTTCTTTCTATACCTTCGGTATGCGGTCACCTGGCTGTGGGCTCACTAAGTCTATAATACCACTGGTAGTAAGGTCTAGTTGCAGTAGTGAACTTCATCCTCTTTCCTCGTCTTATTGTTCTACGTACTCGATCAGCTGATCAAATGCCGGGAAAGCTTCGCCATGCGTCAAGGTTTGTTTTCTTTCGTTTCCTTCGGTAGGCGCTCACCAGGTTGTGGGCTCACTAAGTCTGTAATACCAGTAGTAGTAAGGTCTAGTTGCAGTAGTGAACTTCATCCTCTTTCCTCGTCTTATTTTTCTACGTACTCGATCAGCTGATCAAATGCCGGGAAAGCTTCGCCATGCGTCAAGGTTTGTTTTCTATCGTCTCCTTCGGTAGGCGCTCACCTGGTTGTGGGTTCACTATGACTATAATACCACTGGTAGTAAGGTCTAGTAGCAGTAGTGAACTTCATCCTCTTTCCTCGTCTTATTGTTCTACGTACACGATCAGCTTATCAAATGCCGGCAAAGCTTCGCCATGCGTAGAGGTTTGTTTTCTTTCGTTTCCTTCGGTAGGCGCTCACCTGGTTGTGGGCTCACTAAGTCTAGTATACCACTGGTAGTAAGCTCTAGCAGCAGTAGTGAACTTCATCCTCTTTCCTCGTGTTATTGTTCTACGTACTCGATCAGCTGATCAAATGCCGGGAACGCTTCGCCATGCATCAAGGTTTGTTTTCTTTTTATACCTTCGGTATGCGGTCACCTGGCTGTGGGCTCACTAAGTCTATAATACCACAGGTAGTCAGGTCTAGTAGCAGTAGTGAACGTCATCGTCTTTCCTCGTCTTTTTCTTCTACGTACGCTATCAAAAGATCAAATTCCGGGAAAGCTTCGTCATGCATCAAGGTGTGTTTTCTTTCTATACCTTCGGTATGCGCTCACCTGGTTGTGGACTCACTAAGTCTATAGTACCACTGGTAGTAAGGTCTATTAGCAGTAGTGAACTTCATCCTCTTTCTTCGTCTTATTGTTCTACATACTCGATCAGCTGATCAAATGCCGGGAAAGCTTCGCCATGCGTCAAGGTTTGCTTTCTTTCGTTTCCCTCGGCAGGCGCTCACCTGGTTGTGGGCTCACTAAGTCTAGTATACCACTGGTAGTAAGCTCTAGCAGCAGTAGTGAACTTCATCCTCTTTCCTCGTGTTATTGTTCTACGTACTCGATCAGCTGATCAAATGCCGGGAACGCTTCGCCATGCATCAAGGTTTGTTTTCTTTTTATACCTTCGGTATGCGGTCACCTGGCTGTGGGCTCACTAAGTCTATAATACCACAGGTAGTCAGGTCTAGTAGCAGTAGTGAACGTCATCGTCTTTCCTCGTCTTTTTCTTCTACGTACGCTATCAAAAGATCAAATTCCGGGTAAGCTTCGTCATGCATCAAAGTGTGGTATCTTTCTATACCTTCGGTATGCGCTCACCTGGCTGTGGGTTCACTAAGTCTATAATACCACTGGTAGTAATGTCTAGTAGCAGTAGTGAACTTCATCCTCTTTCCTCGTCTTATTGTTCTACGTACTCGATCAGCTGATCAAATGCCGGGAAAGCTTCGCCATGCGTCAAGTTTTGCTTTCTTCCTTTTCCTTCGGTAGGCGCTCACTAGGTTGTGGGCTCACTAAGTCTATAATACCAGTAGTAGTAAGGTCTAGTTGCAGTAGTGAACTTCATCCTCTTTCCTCGTCTTATTGTTCTACGTACTCGATCAGCTGATCAAATGCCGGGAAAGCTTCGCCATGCGTCAAGGTTTGTTTTCTTTCGTCTCCTTCGGTAGGCGCTCACCTGGTTGTGGGCTCACTAAGTCTAGTATACCACTGGTAGTAAGCTCTAGCAGCAGTAGTGAACTTCATCCTCTTTCCTCGTGTTATTGTTCTACGTACTCGATCAGCTGATCAAATGCCGGGAACGCTTCCCATGCATCAAGGTTTGTTTTCTTTTTATACCTTCGGTATGCGGTCACCTGGCTGTGGGCTCACTAAGTCTATAATACCACAGGTAGTCAGGTCTAGTAGCAGTAGTGAACGTCATCGTCTTTCCTCGTCTTTTTCTTCTACGTACGCTATCAAAAGATCAAATTCCGGGAAAGCTTCGTCATGCATCAAGGTGTGTTTTCTTTCTATACCTTCGGTATGCGCTCACCTGGTTGTGGACTCACTAAGTCTATAGTACCACTGGTAGTAAGGTCTATTAGCAGTAGTGAACTTCATCCTCTTTCCTCGTCTTATTGTTCTACATACTCGATCAGCTGATCAAATGCCGGGAAAGCTTCGCCATGCGTCAAGGTTTGCTTTCTTTCGTTTCCCTCGGCAGGCGCTCTGATTGCTGTGGGCTCACTGAGTCTATAATACCACTGGTAGTAAGCTCTAGCAGCAGTAGTGAACGTCATCGTCTTTCCTCGTCTTATTGTTCTACGTACTCGATCAGCTGATTAAATGCCGGGAAAGCTTCGCCATTCATCAAGGTTTGTTTTCTTTCTATACCTTCGGTATGCGGTCTCCTGGCTGTGGGCTCACTAAGTCTATAAAACCACTGGTAGTCAGGTCTAGTAGCAGTAGTGAACGTCATCGTCTTTCCTCGTCTTTTCTTCTACGTACGCTATCAAAAGATCAAATGCCGGGTAAGCTTCGTCATGCATCAAAGTGTGGTATCTTTCTATACTTCGGTATGCGCTCACCTGGCTGTGGGTTCACTAAGTCTATAATACCACTGGTAGTAATGTCTAGTAGCAGTAGTAAACTTCATCCTCTTTCCTCGTCTTATTGTTCTACGTACTCGATCAGCTGATCAAATGCCGGGAAAGCTTCGCCATGCGTCAAGGTTTGTTTTCTTTCGTTTCCTTCGGTAGGCGGTAACCTGGTTGTGGGCTCCCTAAGTCTATAATACCACTGGTAGTAAGGTCTAGTAGGAGTAGTGAACTTCATCCTCTTTCCTCGTCTTATTGTTCTACGTACTCGATGAGCTGATCAAATGCCAGGAAAGCTTCGCCATGCGTCAAGTTTTGTTTTCTTCCTTTTCCTTCGGTAGGCGCTCACTAGGTTGTGGGCTCACTAAGTCTATAATACCAGTAGTAGTAAGGTCTAGTTGCAGTAGTGAAGTTCATCCTCTTTCCTCGTCTTATTGTTCTACGTACTCGATCAGCTGATCAAATGCCGAGAAACCTTCGCCATGCGTCAAGGTTTGTTTTCTTTCATCTCCTTCGGTAGGCGCTCACATGGTTGTTGGCGCACTAAGTCTATAATACCACTGGTAGTAAGGTCTAGTAGCAGTAGTGAACTTCATCCTCTTTCCTCGTCTTATTGTTCTACGTACTCGATCAGCTGATCAAATGCCGGGAAAGCTTCGCCATGCATCAAGGTTTGTTTTCTTTCTATACCTTCGGTATGCGGTCACCTGGCTGTGGGCTCACTAAGTCTATAATACCACTGGTAGTCAGGTCTAGTAGCAGTAGTGAACGTCATCGTCTTTCCTCGTCTTTTTCTTCTACGTACGCTATCAAAAGATCAAATGCCGGGAAAGCTTCGTCATGCATCAAGGTGTGTTTTCTTTCTATACCGTCGGTATGCGCTCACCTGGCTGTGGGTTCACTAAGCCTATAATACCACTGGTAGTAAGGTCTATTAGCAGTAGTAAACTTCATTCTCTTTCCTCGTCTTATTGTTCTACTTACTCGATCAGCTGATCAAATGCCGGGAAAGCATCGCCATGCGTCAATGTTTGTTTTCTTTCGTTTCCTTCGGTAGGCGCTCACCTGGTTGTGGACTCACTAAGTCTATAGTACCACTGGTAGTAAGGTCTATGAGCAGTAGTGAACTTCATCCTCTTTCCTCGTCTTATTGTTCTACGTACTCGATCAGCTGATCAAATGCCGGGAAAGCTTCGCCATGCGTCAAGGTTTGATTTCTTTCGTTTCCCTCGGCAGGCGCCCAAATTGCTGTAGGCTCACTGAGTCTATAATACCACTGGTAGTAAGCTCTAGCAGCAGTAGTGAACGTCATCGTCTTTCCTCGTCTTATTGTTCTACGTACGCTATCAAAAGATCAAAAGCCGCGAAAGCTTCGCCATGCGTCAAGGTTTGTTTTCTTTCGTTTCCTTCGGTAGGCGCTCACCTGGCTGTAGGCTCACTGAGTCTATAATACCACTGGTAGTAAGCTCAAGCAGCCGTAGTGAACTTCATAATCTTTCTTCGTCATATTGTTCTACGTACTCGATCAGCTGATCAAATGCCGGGAAAACTTCGCCATGCGTCAAGGTTTGCTTTCTTTCGTTTCCCTCGGCAGGCGCTCAGATTGCTGTGGGCTCACTGAGTCTATAACACCACTGGTAGTAAGAACTAGCAGCAGTAGTGAACGTCATCGTCTTTCCTCGTCTTATTGTTCTACGTACGCTATCAAAAGATCATATGATGGGAAAGCTTCGCCATGCATCAAAGTTTGTATTCTTTCTATAGCTTCGGTATGCGGTCAACTGGCTGTGGGCTCACTAAGTCTATAATATCACTGGTAGTAAGGTCTAGTAGCAGTAGTGAACGTCATCGTCTTTTCCTCGTCTTATTGTTCTACATACTCGATCAGCTGATCAAATGCCAGGAAAGCTTCGACATGCATCAAGGTTTGTTTTCTTTCCTTTCCTTCGGTAGGCGCTCACCTGGCTGTGGGCTCACTGAGTCTATAATACCACTGGTAGTGAGCTCTAGCAGCAGTAGTGAACTTCATCCTCTTTCCTCGTCTTATTGTTCTACGTACTCGATCAGCTGATCAAATGCCGGGAAAGCTTCGCCATGCGTCAAGGTTTGTTTTATTTCGTTTCCTTCGGTAGGCGCTAACCTGGCTGTGGGCTCACTGAGTCTATAATACCACTGGTAGTAAGCTCTAGCAGCAGTAGTGAACTTCATCCTCTTTCCTTGATTTATTGTTCTACGTACTCGATCAGCTGATCAAATGCCGGGAAAGCTTCGATATGCGTCAAGGTTTGCTCTCTTTCGTTTCCCTCGGCAGGCGCTCAGATTGCTGTGGGCTCACTGAGTCTATAATACCACTGGTAGTAAGCTCTAGCAGCAGTAGTGAACGTCATCGTCTTTCCTCGTCTCATTGTTCTACGTACGCTATCAAAAGATCAAATGCTGGGAAAGCTTCGCCATGCATCTAGGTTTGTTTTCTTTCTATACCTTCGGTATGCGGTCAACTGGCTGTGGGCTCACTAAGTCTATAATATCACTGGTGGTAAGGTCTAGTAGCAGTAGTGAACGTCATCGTCTTTCTTCGTCTTATTGTTCTACGTACGCTATCAAAAGATCAAATGCCGTGAAAGCTTTGCCTGCGTCAAGGTTTGTTTTCATTCGTTTCCTTCGGTAGGCGCTCACCTGGCTGTGGGCTCACTGAGTCTATAATACCACTGGTAGTGAGCTCTAGCAGCAGTAGTGAACTTCATCCTCCTTCCTCGTCTTATTGTTCTACGTACTCGATCAGCTGATCAAATGCCGGGAAAGCTTCGCCATGCGTCAAGGTTTGCTTTCCTTCGTTTCCTTCGGTAGGCGCTCACCTGGCTGTGGGCTCACTAAGTCTATAATACCACTGGTAGTAAGGTCTAGTAGAAGTAGTGAACTTCATCCTCTTTGCTCGTCTTATTGTTCTACGTACTCGATCAGCTGATCAAATGCCGGGAAAGCTTCGCCATGCATCAAGGTTTGTTTTCTTTCTATACCTTCGGTATGCGGTCACCTGGCTGTGGGCTCACTAAGTCTATAATACCACTGGTAGTAAGGTCTAGTTGCAGTAGTGAACTTCATCCTCTTTCCTCGTCTTATTGTTCTACGTACTCGATCAGCTGATCAAATGCCGGGAAAGCTTCGCCATGCGTCAAGGTTTGTTTTCTTTCGTTTCCTTCGGTAGGCGCTCACCAGGTTGTGGGCTCACTAAGTCTGTAATACCAGTAGTAGTAAGGTCTAGTTGCAGTAGTGAACTTCATCCTCTTTCCTCGTCTTATTTTTCTACGTACTCGATCAGCTGATCAAATGCCGGGAAAGCTTCGCCATGCGTCAAGGTTTGTTTTCTATCGTCTCCTTCGGTAGGCGCTCACCTGGTTGTGGGTTCACTATGTCTATAATACCACTGGTAGTAAGGTCTAGTAGCAGTAGTGAACTTCATCCTCTTTCCTCGTCTTATTGTTCTACGTACACGATCAGCTTATCAAATGCCGGCAAAGCTTCGCCATGCGTAGAGGTTTGTTTTCTTTCGTTTCCTTCGGTAGGCGCTCACCTGGTTGTGGGCTCACTAAGTCTAGTATACCACTGGTAGTAAGCTCTAGCAGCAGTAGTGAACTTCATCCTCTTTCCTCGTGTTATTGTTCTACGTACTCGATCAGCTGATCAAATGCCGGGAACGCTTCGCCATGCATCAAGGTTTGTTTTCTTTTTATACCTTCGGTATGCGGTCACCAGGCTGTGGGCTCACTAAGTCTATAATACCACAGGTAGTCAGGTCTAGTAGCAGTAGTGAACGTCATCGTCTTTCCTCGTCTTTTTCTTCTACGTACGCTATCAAAAGATCAAATTCCGGGAAAGCTTCGTCATGCATCAAGGTGTGTTTTCTTTCTATACCTTCGGTATGCGCTCACCTGGTTGTGGACTCACTAAGTCTATAGTACCACTGGTAGTAAGGTCTATTAGCAGTAGTGAACTTCATCCTCTTTCTTCGTCTTATTGTTCTACATACTCGATCAGCTGATCAAATGCCGGGAAAGCTTCGCCATGCGTCAAGGTTTGCTTTCTTTCGTTTCCCTCGGCAGGCGCTCACCTGGTTGTGGGCTCACTAAGTCTAGTATACCACTGGTAGTAAGCTCTAGCAGCAGTAGTGAACTTCATCCTCTTTCCTCGTGTTATTGTTCTACGTACTCGATCAGCTGATCAAATGCCGGGAACGCTTCGCCATGCATCAAGGTTTGTTTTCTTTTTATACCTTCGGTATGCGGTCACCTGGCTGTGGGCTCACTAAGTCTATAATACCACAGGTAGTCAGGTCTAGTAGCAGTAGTGAACGTCATCGTCTTTCCTCGTCTTTTTCTTCTACGTACGCTATCAAAAGATCAAATTCCGGGTAAGCTTCGTCATGCATCAAAGTGTGGTATCTTTCTATACCTTCGGTATGCGCTCACCTGGCTGTGGGTTCACTAAGTCTATAATACCACTGGTAGTAATGTCTAGTAGCAGTAGTGAACTTCATCCTCTTTCCTCGTCTTATTGTTCTACGTACTCGATCAGCTGATCAAATGCCGGGAAAGCTTCGCCATGCGTCAAGTTTTGCTTTCTTCCTTTTCCTTCGGTAGGCGCTCACTAGGTTGTGGGCTCACTAAGTCTATATTACCAGTAGTAGTAAGGTCTAGTTGCAGTAGTGAACTTCATCCTCTTTCCTCGTCTTATTGTTCTACGTACTCGATCAGCTGATCAAATGCCGGGAAAGCTTCGCCATGCGTCAAGGTTTGTTTTCTTTCGTCTCCTTCGGTAGGCGCTCACCTGGTTGTGGGCTCACTAAGTCTAGTATACCACTGGTAGTAAGCTCTAGCAGCAGTAGTGAACTTCATCCTCTTTCCTCGTGTTATTGTTCTACGTACTCGATCAGCTGATCAAATGCCGGGAACGCTTCCCATGCATCAAGGTTTGTTTTCTTTTTATACCTTCGGTATGCGGTCACCTGGCTGTGGGCTCACTAAGTCTATAATACCACAGGTAGTCAGGTCTAGTAGCAGTAGTGAACGTCATCGTCTTTCCTCGTCTTTTTCTTCTACGTACGCTATCAAAAGATCAAATTCCGGGAAAGCTTCGTCATGCATCAAGGTGTGTTTTCTTTCTATACCTTCGGTATGCGCTCACCTGGTTGTGGACTCACTAAGTCTATAGTACCACTGGTAGTAAGGTCTATTAGCAGTAGTGAACTTCATCCTCTTTCCTCGTCTTATTGTTCTACATACTCGATCAGCTGATCAAATGCCGGGAAAGCTTCGCCATGCGTCAAGGTTTGCTTTCTTTCGTTTCCCTCGGCAGGCGCTCTGATTGCTGTGGGCTCACTGAGTCTATAATACCACTGGTAGTAAGCTCTAGCAGCAGTAGTGAACGTCATCGTCTTTCCTCGTCTTATTGTTCTACGTACTCGATCAGCTGATTAAATGCCGGGAAAGCTTCGCCATTCATCAAGGTTTGTTTTCTTTCTATACCTTCGGTATGCGGTCTCCTGGCTGTGGGCTCACTAAGTCTATAAAACCACTGGTAGTCAGGTCTAGTAGCAGTAGTGAACGTCATCGTCTTTCCTCGTCTTTTCTTCTACGTACGCTATCAAAAGATCAAATGCCGGGTAAGCTTCGTCATGCATCAAAGTGTGGTATCTTTCTATACTTCGGTATGCGCTCACCTGGCTGTGGGTTCACTATGTCTATAATACCACTGGTAGTAATGTCTAGTAGCAGTAGTAAACTTCATCCTCTTTCCTCGTCTTATTGTTCTACGTACTCGATCAGCTGATCAAATGCCGGGAAAGCTTCGCCATGCGTCAAGGTTTGTTTTCTTTCGTTTCCTTCGGTAGGCGGTAACCTGGTTGTGGGCTCCCTAAGTCTATAATACCACTGGTAGTAAGGTCTAGTAGGAGTAGTGAACTTCATCCTCTTTCCTCGTCTTATTGTTCTACGTACTCGATGAGCTGATCAAATGCCAGGAAAGCTTCGCCATGCGTCAAGTTTTGTTTTCTTCCTTTTCCTTCGGTAGGCGCTCACTAGGTTGTGGGCTCACTAAGTCTATAATACCAGTAGTAGTAAGGTCTAGTTGCAGTAGTGAAGTTCATCCTCTTTCCTCGTCTTATTGTTCTACGTACTCGATCAGCTGATCAAATGCCGAGAAACCTTCGCCATGCGTCAAGGTTTGTTTTCTTTCATCTCCTTCGGTAGGCGCTCACATGGTTGTTGGCGCACTAAGTCTATAATACCACTGGTAGTAAGGTCTAGTAGCAGTAGTGAACTTCATCCTCTTTCCTCGTCTTATTGTTCTACGTACTCGATCAGCTGATCAAATGCCGGGAAAGCTTCGCCATGCATCAAGGTTTGTTTTCTTTCTATACCTTCGGTATGCGGTCACCTGGCTGTGGGCTCACTAAGTCTATAATACCACTGGTAGTCAGGTCTAGTAGCAGTAGTGAACGTCATCGTCTTTCCTCGTCTTTTTCTTCTACGTACGCTATCAAAAGATCAAATGCCGGGAAAGCTTCGTCATGCATCAAGGTGTGTTTTCTTTCTATACCGTCGGTATGCGCTCACCTGGCTGTGGGTTCACTAAGCCTATAATACCACTGGTAGTAAGGTCTATTAGCAGTAGTAAACTTCATTCTCTTTCCTCGTCTTATTGTTCTACTTACTCGATCAGCTGATCAAATGCCGGGAAAGCATCGCCATGCGTCAATGTTTGTTCTCTTTCGTTTCCTTCGGTAGGCGCTCACCTGGTTGTGGACTCACTAAGTCTATAGTACCACTGGTAGTAAGGTCTATGAGCAGTAGTGAACTTCATCCTCTTTCCTCGTCTTATTGTTCTACGTACTCGATCAGCTGATCAAATGCCGGGAAAGCTTCGCCATGCGTCAAGGTTTGATTTCTTTCGTTTCCCTCGGCAGGCGCCCAAATTGCTGTAGGCTCACTGAGTCTATAATACCACTGGTAGTAAGCTCTAGCAGCAGTAGTGAACGTCATCGTCTTTCCTCGTCTTATTGTTCTACGTACGCTATCAAAAGATCAAAAGCCGCGAAAGCTTCGCCATGCGTCAAGGTTTGTTTTCTTTCGTTTCCTTCGGTAGGCGCTCACCTGGCTGTAGGCTCACTGAGTCTATAATACCACTGGTAGTAAGCTCAAGCAGCCGTAGTGAACTTCATAATCTTTCTTCGTCATATTGTTCTACGTACTCGATCAGCTGATCAAATGCCGGGAAAGCTTCGCCATGCGTCAAGGTTTGCTTTCTTTCGTTTCCCTCGGCAGGCGCTCAGATTGCTGTGGGCTCACTGAGTCTATAACACCACTGGTAGTAAGAACTAGCAGCAGTAGTGAACGTCATCGTCTTTCCTCGTCTTATTGTTCTACGTACGCTATCAAAAGATCATATGATGGGAAAGCTTCGCCATGCATCAAAGTTTGTATTCTTTCTATAGCTTCGGTATGCGGTCAACTGGCTGTGGGCTCACTAAGTCTATAATATCACTGGTAGTAAGGTCTAGTAGCAGTAGTGAACGTCATCGTCTTTTCCTCGTCTTATTGTTCTACGTACTCGATCAGCTGATCAAATGCCGGGAAAGCTTCGCCATGCGTCAAGGTTTGTTTTATTTCGTTTCCTTCGGTAGGCGCTCACCTGGCTGTGGGCTCACTGAGTCTATAATGCCACTGGTAGTAAGCTCTAGCAGCAGTAGTGAACGTCATCGTCTTTCCTCGTCTTATTGTTCTACGTACGCTATCAAAAGATCAAATGCTAGGAAAGCTTCGCCATGCATCAAGGTTTGTTTTCTTTCTATACCTTCGGTATTCGGTCACCTGGCTGTGGGCTCACTAAGTCAATAATATCACTGGTAGTAAGGTCTAGTATCAGTAGTGCACGTCATCGTCTTTCCTCGTCTTATTGTTCTACGTACGCTATCAAAAGATCAAATGCCGTGAAAGCTTCGCCATGCGTCAAGGTTTGTTTTCTTTCGTTTCCTTCGGTAGGCGCTCACCTGGCTGTGGGCTCACTGAGTCTATAATACCACTGGTAGTAAGCTCTAGCAGCAGTAGTGAACTTCATCCTCTTTCCTCGTCTTATTGTTCTACGTACTCGATCAGCTGATCAAATGCCGGGAAAGCATCGCCATGCGTCAAGGTTTGTTTTCTTTCGTTTCCATCGGTAGGCGCTCACCTGGTTGTGGGCTCCCTAAGTCTATAATACCAGTAGCAGTAAGGTCTAGTAGCAGTAGTGAACTTCATCCTCTTTCCTCGTCTTATTGTTCAACATACTCGATCAGCTGATCAAATGCCAGGAAAGCTTCGACATGCATCAAGGTTTGTTTTCTTTCGTTTCCTTCGGTAGGCGCTCACCTGGCTGTGGGCTCACTGAGTCTATAATACCACTGGTAGTAAGCTCTAGCAGCAGTAGTGAACTTCATCCTCTTTCCTCGTCTTATTGTTCTACGTACTCGATCAGCTGATCAAATGCCGGGAAAGCTTCGCCATGCGTCAAGGTTTGCTTTCTTTCGTTTCCCTCGGCAGGCGCTCAGATTGCTGTGGGCTCACTGAGTCTATAATACCACTGTTAGTAAGCTGTAGCAGCAGTAGTACACGTCATCGTCTTTCCTCGTCTTATTGTTCTACGTACGCTATCAAAAGATCAAATTCCGTGAAAGCTTCGCAATGCGTCAAGGTTTGTTTTCTTTCGTTTCCTTCGGTAGGCGCTCACCTGGCTGTGGGCTCACTGAGTCTATAATACCACTGGTAGTGAGCTCTAGCAGCAGTAGTGAACTTCATCATCTTTTCTCGTCTTATTGTTCTACGTACTCAATCAGCTGATCAAATGCCGGGAAAGCTTCGCCATGCGTCAAGGTTTGTTTTCTTTCGTTTCCTTCGGTAGACGCTCACCTGGCTGTGGGCTCACTGAGTCTATAATACCACTGTTAGTAAGCTCTAGCAGCAGTAGTGAACTTCATCCTCTTTCCTTGACTTATTGTTCTACGTACTCGATCACCTGATCAAATGCCGGGAAAGCTTCGCCATGCGTCAAGGTTTGCTTTCTTTCGTTTCCCTCGGCAGGCGCTCAGATTGCTGTCGGCTCACAGAGAATATAATACCACTGGTAGTAAGCTCTAGCAGCAGTAGTGAACTTCATCCTCTGTCCTCGTGTTATTGTTCTTCGTACTCGATCAGCTGCTCAAATGCCGGGAAAGCTTCGCCATGCGTCAAGGTTTGTTGTCTTTCATTTCCTTCGGTATGCGCTCACCTGGCTGTGGGTTCACTAAGTCTATAATACCACTGGTAGTAATGTCTAGTAGCAGTAGTAAACTTCATCCTCTTTCCTCGTCTTATTGTTCTACGTACTCGATCAGCTGATCAAATGCCGGGAAAGCTTTGCCATGCGTCAAGGTTTGTTTTCTTTCGTCTCCTTCGGTAGGCGCTCACCTGGTTGTGTTCTCACTAAGTCTATAATACCACTGGTAGTAAGGTCTAGTAGCAGTAGTGAACTTCATCCTCTTTCCTCGTCTTATTGTTCTACGTACTCGATCAGCTTATCAAATGCCGGGAAAGCTTCGCCATGCGTAAAGGTTTGTTTTCTTTCGTTTCCTTCGTTAGGCGCCCACCTGGCTGTGGGCTCACTAAATCTATAATACCACTGGTAGTAAGGTCTAGTAGCAGTAGTAAACTTCATCCTCTTTTTTCGTCTTATTGTTCTACGTACGCTATCAAAATATCAAATGCCGTGAAAGCTTCGTCATGTGTCAAGGTTTGTTTTCTTTCGTCTCCTTCGGTAGGCGCTCACCTGGTTGTGGGCTCACTAAGTCTATAATACCACTGGTAGTATGGTCTAGTAGCAGTAACGAACTTCATCCTCTTTCCTCGTCTTATTGTTCTACGTACTCGATCAGCCGATCAAATGCCGGGAAAGCTTCGCCATGCATCAAGGTTTGTTTTCTTTCTATGCCTTCGGTATGCGCTCACCTTACTGTGGGTTCACTAAGTCTATAATACCACTGGTTGTAAGGTCTAGTAGCAGTAGTAAACTTCATCCTCTTTCCTCGTCTTATTGTTCTACGTACTCGATCAGCTGATCAAATGCCGGGAAAGCTTCGCCATGAGTCAAGGTTTTTTTCTTCCGTTTCCTTCGGTAGGCGCTCACCTAGTTGTGGGCTCCCTAAGTCTATAATACCAGTAGTAGTAAGGTCTAGTAGCAGTAGTGAACTTCTTCCTCATTCCTCGTCTTATTGTTCTACGTACACGATCAGCTGATGAAATGCCGGGAAAGCTTCGCCATGCGTCAAGGTTTGCTTTCTTTCGTTTCCCTCGGCAGGCGCTCAGATTGCTGTGGGCTCACTGAGTCTATAACACCACTGGTAGTAAGAACTAGCAGCAGTAGTGAACGTCATCGTCTTTCCTCGTCTTATTGTTCTACGTACGCTATCAAAAGATCAAATGCTAGGAAAGCTTTGCCATGCATTCAAGGTTTGTTTTCTTTCTATACCTTCGGTATTCGGTCACCTGGCTGTGGGCTCACTAAGTCAATAATATCACTGGTAGTAAGGACTAGTATCATTAGTGCACGTCATCGTCTTTCCTCGTCTTATTGTTCTACGTACGCTATCAAAATATCAAATGCCGTGAAAGCTTCGCCATGCGTCAAGGTTTGTTTTCTTTCGTTTCCTTCGGTAGGCGCTCACCTGGCTGTGGGCTCACTGAGTCTATAATACCACTGATAGTAAGCTCTAGCAGCAGTAGTGAACTTCATCCTCTTTCCTCTTCTTATTGTTCTACGTACTCGATCAGCTGATCAAATGCCGGGAAAGCTTCGCCATGCGTCAAGGTTTGTTTTCTCTCGTTTCCTTCGGTAGGCGCTCACCAGGTTGTGGGCTCACTAAGTCTATAATACCAGTAGAAGTAAGGTCTAGTTGCAGTAGTGAACTTCATCCTCTTTCCTCGTCTTATTGTTCTACGTACTCGATCAGCTGATCAAATGCCGGGAAAGCTTCGTCATGTGTCACGGTTTGTTTCCTTTCGTCTCCTTCGGTAGGCGCTCACCTGGTTGTGGGCTCACTAAGTCTATAATACCACTGGTAGTATGGTCTAGTAGCAGTAACGAACTTCATCCTCTTTCCTCGTCTTACTGTTATACGTTCTCTATCAGCTGATCAAATGCCGGGAAAGCTTCGCCATGCGTCAAGGTTTGTTTTCTTTCGTTTCCTTCGGTAGGCGCTCACCTGGCTGTGGGCTCACTGAGTCTATAATACCACTGGTAGTGAGCTCTAGCAGGAGTAGTGAACTTCATCCTCTTTCCTCATCTTATTGTTCTACGTACTCGATCAGCTGATCAAATGCCGGGAAAGCTTCGCCATGCATCAAGGTTTGTTTTCTTTCTATGCCTTCGGTATGCGCTCACCTTACTGTGGTTTCACTAAGTCTATAATACCACTGGTTGTAAGGTCTAGTAGCAGTAGTAAACTTCATCCTCTTTCCTCGTCTTATTGTTCTACGTACTCGATCAGCTGATCAAATGCAGGGAAAGCTTCGCCATGCGTCAAGGTTTGTTTTCTTCCGTTTCCTTCGGTAGGCGCTCACCTAGTTGTGGGCTCCCTAAGTCTATAATACCAGTAGTAGTAAGGTCTAGTAGCAGTAGTGAACTTCTTCCTCATTCCTCGTCTTATTGTTCTACGTACACGATCAGCTGATGAAATGCCGGGAAAGCTTCGCCATGCGTCAAGGTTTGCTTTCTTTCGTTTCCCTCGGCAGGCGCTCAGATTGCTGTGGGCTCACTGAGTCTATAACACCACTGGTAGTAAGAACTAGCAGCAGTAGTGAACGTCATCGTCTTTCCTCGTCTTATTGTTCTACGTACGCTATCAAAAGATCAAATGCTAGGAAAGCTTTGCCATGCATTCAAGGTTTGTTTTCTTTCTATACCTTCGGTATTCGGTCACCTGGCTGTGGGCTCACTAAGTCAATAATATCACTGGTAGTAAGGACTAGTATCATTAGTGCACGTCATCGTCTTTCCTCGTCTTATTGTTCTACGTACGCTATCAAAATATCAAATGCCGTGAAAGCTTCGCCATGCGTCAAGGTTTGTTTTCTTTCGTTTCCTTCGGTAGGCGCTCACCTGGCTGTGGGCTCACTGAGTCTATAATACCACTGATAGTAAGCTCTAGCAGCAGTAGTGAACTTCATCCTCTTTCCTCTTCTTATTGTTCTACGTACTCGATCAGCTGATCAAATGCCGGGAAAGCTTCGCCATGCGTCAAGGTTTGTTTTCTCTCGTTTCCTTCGGTAGGCGCTCACCAGGTTGTGGGCTCACTAAGTCTATAATACCAGTAGAAGTAAGGTCTAGTTGCAGTAGTAAACTTCATCCTCTTTCCTCGTCTTATTGTTCTACGTACTCGATCAGCTTATCAAATGCCGGGAAAGCTTCGTCATGCGTCAAGGTTTGTTTTCTTTCGTCTCCTTCGGTAGGCGCTCACCTGGTTGTGGGCTCACTAAGTCTATAATACCACTGGTAGTAAGGTCTAGTAGCAGTAACGAACTTCATCCTCTTTCCTCGTCTTATTGTTCTACGTTCTCGATCAGCTGATCAAATGCCGGGAAAGCTTCGCCATGCGTCAAGGTTTGTTTTCTTTCGTTTCCTTCGGTAGGCGCTCACCTGGCTGTGGGCTCACTGAGTCTATAATACCACCGGTAGTGAGCTCTAGCAGCAGTAGTGAACTTCATCCTCTTTCCTCGTCTTATTGTTCTACGTACTCGATCAGCTGATCAAATGCTGGGAAAGCTTCGCCATGCATCAATTTGTTTTCTTTCTATACCTTCGGTATGCGCTCACCTGGCTGTGGGTTCACTAAGTCTATAATACCACTGGTTGTAAGGTCTAGTAGCAGTAGTAAACTTCATCCTCTTTCCTCGTCTTATTGTTCTACGTACTCGATCAGCTGATCTAAAGCCGGGAAATCTTCGCCATGCGTCAAGGTTTGTTTTATTTCGTCTCCTTCGGTAGGCGCTCACCTGGTTGTGGGCTCACTAAGTCTATAATACCACTGGTAGTAAGGTCTAGTAGCAGTAGTGAACTTCATCCTCTTTCCTCGTCTTATTGTTCTACGTACTCGATCAGCTGATCAAATGCCGGGAAAGCTTCGCCATGCGTCAAGGTTTGCTTTCTTTCGTTTCCCTCGGCAGGCGCTCAGATTGCTGTGGGCTCACTGAGTCTATAACACCACTGGTAGTAAGAACTAGCAGCAGTAGTGAACGTCATCGTCTTTCCTCGTCTTATTGTTCTACGTACGCTATCAAAATATCAAATGCCGTGAAAGCTTCGCCATGCGTCAAGGTTTGTTTTCTTTCGTTTCCTTCGGTAGGCGCTCACCTGGCTGTGGGCTCACTGAGTCTATAATACCACTGATAGTAAGCTCTAGCAGCAGTAGTGAACTTCATCCTCATTCCTCTTCTTATTTTTCTACGTACTCGATAAGCTGATCAAATGCCGGGAAAGCTTCGCCATGCGTCAAGGTTTGTTTTCTCTCGTTTCCTTCGGTAGGCGCTCACCAGGTTGTGGGCTCACTAAGTCTATAATACCAGTAGAAGTAAGGTCTAGTTGCAGTAGTGAACTTCATCCTCTTTCCTCGTCTTATTGTTCTACGTACTCGATCAGCTGATCAAATGCCGGGAAAACTTCGTCATGTGTCAAGGTTTGTTTTCTTTCGTCTCCTTCGGTAGGCGCTCACCTGGTTGTGGGCTCACTAAGTCTATAATACCACTGGTAGTATGGTCTAGTAGCAGTAACGAACTTCATCCTCTTTCCTCGTCTTACTGTTCTACGTTCTCTATCAGCTGATCAAATGCCGGGAAAGCTTCGCCATGCGTCAAGGTTTGTTTTCTTTCGTTTCCTTCTGTAGGCGCTCACCTGGCTGTGGGCTCACTGAGTCTATAATACCACTGGTAGTGAGCTCTAGCAGCAGTAGTGAACTTCATCCGCTTTCCTCTTCTTATTGTTCTACGTACTCGATCAGCTGATCAAATGCCGGGAAAGCTTCGCCATGCGTCAAGGTTTGTTTTCTTTCGTTTCCTTCGGTAGGCGCTCACCAGGTTGTGGGCTCACTAAGTCTATAATACCAGTAGAAGTAAGGTCTAGTTGCAGTAGTGAACTTCATCCTCTTTCCTCGTCTTATTGTTCTACGTACTCGATCAGCTGATCAAATGCCGGGAAAGCTTCGTCATGCGTCAAGGTTTTTTTTCTTTCGTCTCCTTTGGTAGGCGCTCACCTGGTTGTGGGCTCACTAAGTCTATAATACCACTGGTAGTAAGGTCTAGTAGCAGTAACGAACTTCATCCTCTTTCCTCGTCTTACTGTTCTACGTTCTCTATCAGCTGATCAAATGCCGGGAAAGCTTCGCCATGCGTCAAGGTTTGTTTTCTTTCGTTTCCTTCGGTAGTCGCTCACCTTGCTGTGGGCGCACTGAGTCTATAATACCACTGGTAGTGAGCTCTAGCAGCAGTAGTGAACTTCATCCTCTTTCCTCGTCTTATTGTTCTACGTACTCGATCAGCTGATCAAATGCCGGGAAAGCTTCGCCATGCATCAAGGTTTGTTTTCTTTCTATGCCTTCGGTATGCGCTCACCAGGTTGTGGGCTCACTAAGTCTATAATACCAGTAGTAGTAAGGTCTAGTAGCAGTAGTGATCTTCTTCCTCTTTCCTCGTCTTATTGTTCTACGTACTCGATCAGCTGATCTAAAGCCGGGAAAGCTTCGCCATGCGTCAAGGTTTGTTTTCTTTCGTTTCCTTCGGTAGGCGCTCAGATTGCTGTGGGCTCACTGAGTCTATAATGCCACTGGTAGTAAGCTCTAGCAGCAGTAGTGAACTTCATCCTCATTCCTCGTCTTATTGTTCTACGTACACGATCAGCTGATGAAATGATGGGAAAGCTTCGCCATGCGTCAAGGTTTGCTTTCTTTCGTTTCCCTCGGCAGGGGCTCAGATTGCTGTGGGCTCACAGAGTATAATACCACTGGTAGTAAGCTCTAGCAGCAGTAGTGAACGTCATCGTCTTTCCTTGTCTTATTGTTCTACGTACGCTATCAAAAGATCAAATGCTAGGAAAGCTTCGCCATGCATCAAGGTTTGTTTTCTTTCTATACCTTCGGTATTCGGTCACCTGGCTGTGGGCTCACTAAGTCAATATTATCACTGGTAGTAAGGTCTAGTATCAGTAGTGAACGTCATCGTCTTTCCTCGTCTTATTGTTCTATGTACGCTATCAAAAGATCAAATGCTGTGAAAGCTTCGCCATTCGTCAAGGTTTGTTTTCTTTCGTTTCCTTCGGTAGGCGCTCACCTGGCTGTGGGCTCACTGAGTCTATAATACCACTGGTAGTAAGCTCTAGCAGCAGTAGTGAACTTCATCCGCTTTCCTCTTCTTATTGTTCTACGTACTCGATCAGCTGATCAAATGCCGGGAAAGCTTCGCCATGCGTCAAGGTTTGTTTTCTTTCGTTTCCTTCGGTAGGCGCTCACCAGGTTGTGGGCTCACTAAGTCTATAATACCAGTAGAAGTAAGGTCTAGTTGCAGTAGTGAACTTCATCCTCTTTCCTCGTCTTATTGTTCTACGTACTCGATCAGCTGATCAAATGCCGGGAAAGTTTCGTCATGCGTCAAGGTTTGTTTTCTCTCGTTTCCTTCGGTAGGCGCTCACCAGGTTGTGGGCTCACTAAGTCTATAATACCAGTAGAAGTAAGGTCTAGTTGCAGTAGTGAACTTCATCCTCTTTCCTCGTCTTATTGTTCTACGTACTCGATCAGCTGATCAAATGCCGGGAAAGCTTCGTCATGTGTCAAGGTTTGTTTTCTTTCGTCTCCTTCGGTAGGCGCTCACCTGGTTGTGGGCTCACTAAGTCTATAATACCACTGGTAGTATGGTCTAGTAGCAGTAACGAACTTCATCCTCTTTCCTCGTCTTACTGTTCTACGTTCTCTATCAGCTGATCAAATGCCGGGAAAGCTTCGCCATGCGTCAAGGTTTGTTTTCTTTCGTTTCCTTCGGTAGGCGCTCACCTTGCTGTGGGCGCACTGAGTCTATAATACCACTGGTAGTGAGCTCTAGCAGCAGTAGTGAACTTCATCCTCTTTCCTCGTCTTATTGTTCTACGTACTCGATCAGCTGATCAAATGCCGGGAAAGCTTCGCCATGCATCAAGGTTTGTTTTCTTTCGTTTCCCTCGGCAGGGGCTCAGATTGCTGTGGGCTCACAGAGTATAATACCACTGGTAGTAAGCTCTAGCAGCAGTAGTGAACGTCATCGTCTTTCCTCGTCTTATTGTTCTACGTACGCTATCAAAAGATCAAATGCTAGGAAAGCTTCGCCATGCATCAAGGTTTGTTTTCTTTCTATACCTTCGGTATTCGGTCACCTGGCTGTGGGCTCACTAAGTCAATATTATCACTGGTAGTAAGGTCTAGTATCAGTAGTGAACGTCATCGTCTTTCCTCGTCTTATTGTTCTATGTACGCTATCAAAAGATCAAATGCTGTGAAAGCTTCGCCATTCGTCAAGGTTTGTTTTCCTTCGTTTCCTTCGGTAGGCGCTCACCTGGCTGTGGGCTCACTGAGTCTATAATACCACTGGTAGTAAGCTCTAGCAGCAGTAGTGAACTTCATCCGCTTTCCTCTTCTTATTGTTCTACGTACTCGATCAGCTGATCAAATGCCGGGAAAGCTTCGCCATGCGTCAAGGTTTGTTTTCTTTCGTTTCCTTCGGTAGGCGCTCACCAGGTTGTGGGCTCACTAAGTCTATAATACCAGTAGAAGTAAGGTCTAGTTGCAGTAGTGAACTTCATCCTCTTTCCTCGTCTTATTGTTCTACGTACTCGATCAGCTGATCAAATGCCGGGAAAGCTTCGTCATGCGTCAAGGTTTTTTTTCTTTCGTCTCCTTCGGTAGGCGCTCACCTGGTTGTGGGCTCACTAAGTCTATAATACCACTGGTAGTAAGGTCTAGTAGCAGTAACGAACTTCATCCTCTTTCCTCGTCTTACTGTTCTACGTTCTCTATCAGCTGATCAAATGCCGGGAAAGCTTCGCCATGCGTCAAGGTTTGTTTTCTTTCGTTTCCTTCGGTAGGCGCTCACCTTGCTGTGGGCGCACTGAGTCTATAATACCACTGGTAGTGAGCTCTAGCAGCAGTAGTGAACTTCATCCTCTTTCCTCGTCTTATTGTTCTACGTACTCGATCAGCTGATCAAATGCCGGGAAAGCTTCGCCATGCATCAAGGTTTGTTTTCTTTCTATGCCTTCGGTATGCGCTCACCTTACTGTGGGTTCACTAAGTCTATAATACCACTGGTTGTAAGGTCTAGTAGCAGTAGTAAACTTCATCCTCTTTCCTCGTCTTATTGTTCTACGTACTCGATCAGCTGATCAAATGCCGGGAAAGCTTCGCCATGCGTCAAGGTTTGTTTTCTTCCGTTTCCTTCGGTAGGCGCTCACCTAGTTGTGGGCTCCCTAAGTCTATAATACCAGTAGTAGTAAGGTCTAGTAGCAGTAGTGAACTTCTTCCTCTTTCCTCGTCTTATTGTTCTACGTACTCGATCAGCTGATCTAAAGCCGGGAAAGCTTCGCCATGCGTCAAGGTTTGTTTTCTTTCGTTTCCTTCGGTAGGCGCTCAGATTGCTGTGGGCTCACTGAGTCTATAATGCCACTGGTAGTAAGCTCTAGCAGCAGTAGTGAACTTCATCCTCATTCCTCGTCTTATTGTTCTACGTACACGATCAGCTGATGAAATGCCGGGAAAGCTTCGCCATGCGTCAAGGTTTGCTTTCTTTCGTTTCCCTCGGCAGGGGCTCAGATTGCTGTGGGCTCACAGAGTATAATACCACTGGTAGTAAGCTCTAGCAGCAGTAGTGAACGTCATCGTCTTTCCTCGTCTTATTGTTCTACGTACGCTATCAAAAGATCAAATGCTAGGAGAGCTTCGCCATGCATCAAGGTTTGTTTTCTTTCTATACCTTCGGTATTCGGTCACCTGGCTGTGGGCTCACTAAGTCAATATTATCACTGGTAGTAAGGTCTAGTATCAGTAGTGAACGTCATCGTCTTTCCTCGTCTTATTGTTCTATGTACGCTATCAAAAGATCAAATGCTGTGAAAGCTTCGCCATTCGTCAAGGTTTGTTTTCTTTCGTTTCCTTCGGTAGGCGCTCACCTGGCTGTGGGCTCACTGAGTCTATAATACCACTGGTAGTGAGCGCTAGCAGCAGTAGTGAACTTCATCCTCTTTCCTCGTCTTATTGTTCTACGTACTCGATCAGCTGATCAAATGCTGGGAAAGCTTCGCCATGCATCAAGTTTTGTTTTCTTTCTATACCTTCGGGGGTTCACTAAGTCTATAATACCACTGGTTGTAAGGTCTAGTAGCAGTAGTGAACTTCATCCTCTTTCCTCGTCTTATTGTTCTACGTACTCGATCAGCTGATCTAAAGCCGAGAAAGCTTCGCCATGCGTCAAGGTTTGTTTTATTTCGTCTCCTTCGGTAGGCGCTCACCTGGTTGTGGGCTCACTAAGTCTATAATACCACTGGTAGTAAGGTCTAGTAGCAGTAGTGAACTTCATCCTCTTTCCTCGTCTTATTGTTCTACGTACTCGATCAGCTGATCAAATGCCGGGAAAGCTTCGCCATGCGTCAAGGTTTGCTTTCTTTCGTTTCCCTCGGCAGGCGCTCAGATTGCTGTGGGCTCACTGAGTCTATAATACCACTAGTAGTAAGCTCTAGCAGCAGTAGTACACGTCATCGTCTTTCCTCGTCTTATTGTTCTACGTACGCTATCAAAAGATCAAATTCCGTGAAAGCTTCGCAATGCGTCAAGGTTGGTTTTCTTTCGTTTCCTTCGGTAGGCGCTCACCTGGCTGTGGGCTCACTGAGTCTATAATACCACTGGTAGTGAGCTCTAGCAGCAGTAGTGAACTTCATCCTCTTTCCTCGTCTTATTGTTCTACGTACTCGATCAGCTGATCAAATGCCGGGAAAGCTTCGCCATGCGTCAAGGTTTGTTTTCTTTCGTTTCCTTCGGTAGGCGCTCACCTGGCTGTGGGTTCACTGAGTCTATAATACCACTGGTAGTAAGCTCTAGCAGCAGTAGTGAACTTCATCTTCTTTCCTTGACTTATTGTTCTACGTACTCGATCAGCTGATCAAATGCCGGGAAAGCTTCGCCATGCGTCAAGGTTTGCTTTCTTTCGTTTTCCTCGGCAGGCGCTCAGATTGCTGTGGGCTCACTGAGAATATAATACCACTGGTAGTAAGCTCTAGCAGCAGTAGTGAACTTCATCCTCTTTCCTCGTGGGTTTGTTCTTCGTAATCGATCAGCTGCTCAAATGCCGGGAAAGCTTCGCCATGCATCAAGGTTTGTTTTCTTTCTATACCTTCGGTATGCGGTCACCTGGCTGTGGGCTCACTAAGTCTATAATACCACTGGTAGTAAGGTCTAGTTACAGTAGTGAACTTCATCCTCTTTCCTCGTCTTATTGTTCTACGTACTCGATCAGCTGATCAAATGCCGGGAAAGCTTCGGCATGCGTCAAGGTTTGTTTTCTTTCGTCTCCTTCGGTAGGCGCTCACCTGGTTGTGGGCTCACTAAGTCTATATTACCACTGGTAGTATGGTCTAGTAGCAGTAACGAACTTCATCCTCTTTCCTCGTCTTACTGTTCTACGTTCTCTATCAGCTGATCAAATGCCGGGAAAGCTTCGCCATGCGTCAAGGTTTGTTTTCTTTCGTTTCCTTCGGTAGGCGCTCACCTGGCTGTGGGCTCACTGAGTCTATAATACCACTGGTAGTGAGCTCTAGCAGCAGTAGTGAACTTCATCCTCTTTCCTCGTCTTATTGTTCTAAGTACTCGATCAGCTGATCAAATGCCGGGAAAGCTTCGCCATGCATCAAGGTTTGTTTTCTTTCTATGCCTTCGGTATGCGCTCACCTTACTGTGGGTTCACTAAGTCTATAATACCACTGGTTGTAAGGTCTAGTAGCAGTAGTAAACTTCATCCTCTTTCCTCGTCTTATTGTTCTACGTACTCGATCAGCTGATCAAATGCCGGGAAAGCTTCGCCATGCGTCAAGGTTTGTTTTCTTTTGTTTCCTTCGGTAGGCGCTCACCTGGCTGTGGGCTCACTGAGTCTATAATACCACTGGTAGTGAGCTCTAGCAACAGTAGTGAACTTCATCCTCTTTCCTCGTCTTATTGTTCTACGTACTCGATCAGCTGATCAAATGCCGGGAAAGCTTCGCCATGCGTCAAGGTTTGTTTTCTTTCGTTTCCTTCGGTAGGCGCTCAGATTGCTGTGGGCTCACTGAGTCTATAATGCCACTGGTAGTAAGCTCTAGCAGCAGTAGTGAACTTCATCCTCATTCCTCGTCTTATTGTTCTACGTACACGATCAGCTGATGAAATGCCGGGAAAGCTTCGCCATGCGTCAAGGTTTGCTTTCTTTCGTTTCCCTCGGCAGGGGCTCAGATTGCTGTGGGCTCACAGTGTATATTACCACTGGTAGTAAGCTCTAGCAGCAGTAGTGAACGTCATCGTCTTTCCTCGTCTTATTGTTCTACGTACGCTATCAAAAGATCAAATGCTAGGAAAGCTTCGCCATGCATCAAGGTTTGTTTTCTTTCTATACCTTCGGTATTCGGTCACCTGGCTGTGGGCTCACTAAGTCAATATTATCACTGGTAGTAAGGTCTAGTATCAGTAGTGAACGTCATCGTCTTTCCTCGTCTTATTGTTCTATGTACGCTATCAAAAGATCAAATGCTGTGAAAGCTTCGCCATTCGTCAAGGTTTGTTTTCTTTCGTTTCCTTCGGTAGGCGCTCACCTGGCTGTGGGTACACTGAGTCTATAATACCACTGGTAGTAAGCTCTAGCAGCAGTAGTGAACTTCATCCGCTTTCCTCTTCTTATTGTTCTACGTACTCGATCAGCTGATCAAATGCCGGGAAAGCTTCGCCATGCGTCAAGGTTTGTTTTCTTTCGTTTCCTTCGGTAGGCGCTCACCAGGTTGTGGGCTCACTAAGTCTATAATACCAGTAGAAGTAAGGCCTAGTTGCAGTAGTGAACTTCATCCTCTTTCCTCGTCTTATTGTTCTACGTACTCGATCAGCTGATCAAATGCCGGGAAAGCTTCGTCATGCGTCAAGGTTTGTTTTCTTTCGTCTCCTTCGGTAGGCGCTCACCTGGTTTTGGGCTCACTAAGTCTATAATACCACTGGTAGTAAGGTCTAGTAGCAGTAACGAACTTCATCCTCTTTCCTCGTCTTATTGTTCTACGTTCTCGATCAGCTGATCAAATGCCGGGAAAGCTTCGCCATGCGTCAAGGTTTGTTTTCTTTCGTTTCCTTCGGTAGGCGCTCACCTGGCTGTGGGCTCACTGAGTCTATAATACCACTGGTAGTGAGCTCTAGCAGCAGTAGTGAACTTCATCCTCTTTCCTCGTCTTATTGTTCTACGTACTCGATCAGCTGATCAAATGCCGGAAAGCTTCGCCATGCGTCAAGGTTTGTTTTCTTTCGTTTCCTTCGGTAGGCGCTCACCTGGCTGTGGGCTCACTGAGTCTATAATACCACTGGTAGTAAGCTCTAGCAGCAGTAGTGAACTTCATCTTCTTTCCTTGACTTATTGTTCTACGTACTCGATCAGCTGATCAAATGCCGGGAAAGCTTCGCCATGCGTCAAAGTTTGTTGACTTTCATTTCCTTCGGTAGGCGCTCACCTGGCTGTGAGCTCACTAAGTCTATAATACCACTGGTAGTAAGGTCTAGTAGCAGTAGTGAACTTCATCCTCTTTGCTCGTCTTATTGTTCTACGTACTCGATCAGCTGATCAAATGCCGGGAAAGCTTCGCCATGCATCAAGGTTTGTTTTCTTTCTATACCTTCGGTATGCGGTCACCTGGCTGTGGGCTCACTAAGTCTATAATACCACTGGTAGTAAGGTCTAGTTGCAGTAGTGAACTTCATTCTCTTTCCTCGTCTTATTGTTCTACGTACTCGATCAGCTGATCAAATGCCGGGAAAGTTTCGGCATGCGTCAAGGTTTGTTTTCTTTCGTTTCCTTCGGTAGGCGCTCACCAGGTTGTGGGCTCACTAAGTCTGTAATACCAGTAGTAGTAAGGTCTAGTTGCAGTAGTGAACTTCATCCTCTTTCCTCGTCTTATTTTTCTACGTACTCGATCAGCTGATCAAATGCCGGGAAAGCTTCGCCATGCGTCAAGGTTTGTTTTCTATCGTCTCCTTCGGTAGGCGCTCACCTGGTTGTGGGCTCACTATGTCTATAATACCACTGGTAGTAAGGTCTAGTAGCAGTAGTGAACTTCATCCTCTTTCCTCGTCTTATTGTTCTACGTACTCGATCAGCTTATCAAATGCCGGCAAAGCTTCGCCATGCGTAGAGGTTTGTTTTCTTTCGTTTCCTTCGGTAGGCGCTCACCTGGCTGTGGGTTCACTGAATCTATAATACCACTGGTAGTAAGCTCTAGCAGCAGTAGTGAACTTCATCCTCTTTCCTCGTCTTATTGTTCTACGTGCTCGATCAGCTGATCAAATGCCGGGAAAGCTTCGCCATGCGTCAAAGTTTATTTTCTTTCGTTTCCTTCGGTAGGCGCTCACCTGGTTGTGGGCTCACTAAGTCTAGTATACCACTGGTAGTAAGCTCTAGCAGCAGTAGTGAACTTCATCCTCTTTCCTCGTGTTATTGTTCTACGTACTCGATCAGCTGATCAAATGCCGGGAAATCTTCGCCATGCATCAAGGTTTGTTTTCTTTTTATACCTTCGGTATGCGGTCACCTGGCTGTGGGCTCACTAAGTTTATAATACCACTGGTAGTCAGGTCTAGTAGCAGTAGTGAACGTCATCGTCATTCCTCGTCTTTTTCTTCTACGTACGCTATCAAAAGATCAAATGCCGGGAAAGTTTCGTCATGCATCAAGGTGTGTTTTCTTTCTATACCTTCGGTATGCGCTCACCTGGCTGTGAGTTCACTAAGTCTATAATACCACTGGTAGTAAGGTCTAGTAGCAGTAGTAAACTTCATCCTCTTTCCTCGTCTTATTGTTCTACGTACTCGATCAGCTGATCAAATGCCGGGAAAGCATCGCCATGCGTCAAGGTTTGTTTTCTTTCGTTTCCTTCGGTAGGCGCTCACCTGGTTGTGGGCTCCCTAAGTCTATAATACCAGTAGTAGTAAGGTCTAGTAGCAGTAGTGAAGTTCTTTCTCTTTCCTCGTCTTATTGTTCTACGTACTCGATCAGCTGATCAAATGCCGGCAAAGCTTCGCCATGCGTCAATGTTTGTTTTCTTTCGTTTCCTTCGGTAGGCGCTCACCTGGTTGTGGACTCACTAAGTCTATAGTACCACTGGTAGTAAGGTCTATTAGCAGTAGTGAACTTCATTCTCTTTCCTCGTCTTATTGTTCTACATACTCGATCAGCTGATCAAATGCCGGGAAAGCTTCGCCATGCGTCAAGGTTTGCTTTCTTTCGTTTCCCTCGGCAGGCGCTCAGATTGCTGTGGGCTCACTGAGTCTATAATACCACTGGTAGTAAGCTCTAGCAGCAGTAGTGAACGTCATCGTCTTTCCTCGTCTTAGTGTTCTACGTACTCGATCAGCTGATCAAATGCCGGGAAAGCTTCGCCATTCATCAAGGTTTGTTTTCTTTCTATACCTTCGGTATGCGGTCTCCTGGCTGTGGGCTCACTAAGTCTATAAAACCACTGGTAGTCAGGTCTAGTAGCAGTAGTGAACTTCATAATCTTTGTTCGTCTTATTGTTCTACGTACTCGATCAGCTGATCAAATGCCGGGAAAGCTTCGCTATGCGCCAAGGTTTGTTTTCTTTCGTTTCCTTCGGTAGGCGCTCACCAGGTTGTGGGCTCACTAAGTCTATAATACCAGTAGAAGTAAGGTCTAGTTGCAGTAGTGAACTTCATCCTCTTTCCTCGTCTTATTGTTCTACGTACTCGATCAGCTGATCAAATGCCGGGAAAGCATCGCCATGCGTCAATGTTCGTTTTCTTTCGTTTCCTTCGGTAGGCGCTCACCTGGTTGTGGACTCACTAAGTCTATAGTACCACTGGTAGTAAGGTCTATGAGCAGTAGTGAACTTCATCCTCTTTCCTCGTCTTATTGTTCTACATACTCGATCAGCTGATCAAATGCCGAGAAAGCTTCGACATGCGTCAAGGTTTGTTTTCTTTCGTTTCCTTCGGTAGGCGCTCACCTGGCTGTGGGCTCACCTAGTCTTTAATACCACTGGTAGTAAGCTCTAGCAGCAGTAGTGAACGTCATCGTCTTTCCTCGTCTTATTGTTCTACGTACGCTATTAAAAGATCAATTGCCGTGAAAGCTTCGCCATGCGTCAAGGTTTGTTTTCTTTCGTTACCTTCGGTAGGCGCTCACCTGGCTGTGGGCTCACTGTGTCTATAATACCACTGGTAGTAAGCTCAAGCAGCCGTAGTGAACTTCATAATCTTTCTTCGTCTTATTGTTCTACGTACTCGATCAGCTGATCAAATGCCGGGAAAGCTTCGCTATGCGCCAAGGTTTGTTTTCTTTCGTTTCCTTCGGTAGGCGCTCACCAGGTTGTGGGCTCACTAAGTCTATAATACCAGTAGAAGTAAGGTCTAGTTGCAGTAGTGAACTTCATCCTCTTTCCTCGTCTTATTGTTCTACGTACTCGATCAGCTGATCAAATACCGGGAAAGCTTCGTCATGCGTCAAGGTTTGTTTTCTTTCGTCTCCTTCGGTAGGCGCTCACCTGGTTGTGGGCTCACTAAGTCTATAATACCACTGGTAGTAACGTCTAGTAGCAGTAACGAACTTCATCCTCTTTCCTCGTCTTATTGTTCTACGTTCTCGATCAGCTGATAAAATGCCGTGTAAGCCTCGCCATGCGTCAAGGTTTGTTTTCTTTCGTTTCCTTCGGTAGGCGCTCACCTGGCTGTGGGCTCACTGAGTCTATAATACCACTGGTAGTGAGCTCTAGCAGCAGTAATGAACTTCATCCTCTTTCCTCGTCTTATTGTTCTACGTACTCGATCAGCTGATCAAATGACGGGAAAGCTTCGCCATGCATCAAGGTTTGTTTTTTTTCTATACCTTCGGTATGCGCTCACCTGGCTGTGGGTTCACTAAGTCTATAATACCACTGATTGTAAGGTCTAGTAGCAGTAGTAAACTTCATCCTCTTTCCTCGTCTTATTGTTCTACGTACTCGATCAGCTGATCAAATGCCGGGAAAGTTTCGCCATGCGTCAAGGTTTGTTTTCTTTCGTTTCCTTCGGTAGGCGCTCTCCTGACTGTGGGCTCACTGAGTCTATAATACTACTGGTAGTAAGCTCTAGCAGCTTTAGTGAATTTCATCCTCTTTCCTCGTCAAATTGTTCTACGTACCCGATCAGCTGATCAAATGCCGGGAAAGCTTCGCCATGCGTCAAGGTTTGCTTTCTTTCGTTTCCCTCGGCAGGCGCTCAGATGGCTGTGGACTCACTGAGTCTATAATACCACTGGTAGTAAGCTCTAGCAGCAGTAGTGAACGTCATCGTCTTTTCCTCGTCTTATTGTTCTACGTACTCGATCAGCTGATCAAATGCCGGGAAAGCTTCGCCATGCATCAAGGTTTGTTTTCTTTCTATACCTTCGGTATGCGGTCACCTTGCTGTGGGCTCACAAAGTCTATAATATCACTGATAGTAAGGTCTAGTAGCAGTAGTGAACGTCATCGTCTTTTCCTCGTCTTATTGTTCTACGTACTCGATCAGCTGATCAAATGCCGGGAAAGCTTCGCCATGCGTCAAGGTTTGTTTTCTTTCGTTTCCTTCGGTAGGCGCTCACCTGGCTGTGGGCTCACTGAGTCTATAATACCACTGGTAGTAAGCTCTAGCAGCAGTAGTGACCTTCATCCTCTTTCCTCTTCTTATTGTTCTACGTACTCGATCAGCTGATCAAATGCCGGGAAAGCTTCGCCATGCGTCAAGGTTTGTTTTCTTTCGTTTCCTTCGGTAGGCGCTCACCTGGCTGTGGGCTCACTGAGTCTATAATACCACTGGTAGTAAGCTCTAGCAGCAGTAGTGACCTTCATCCTCTTTCCTCTTCTTATTGTTCTACGTACTCGATCAGCTGATCAAATGCCGGGAAAGCTTCGTCATGCGTCAAGGTTTGTTTTCTTTCGTCTCCTTCGGTAGGCGCTCACCTGGTTGTGGGCTCACTAAGTCTATAATACCACTGGTAGTAAGGTCTAGTAGCAGTAACGAAATTCATCCTCTTTCATCGTCTTATTGTTCTACGTTCTCGATCAGCTGATCAAATGCCGGGAAAGCTTCGCTATGCGTCAAGGTTTGTTTTCTTTCGTTTCCTTCGGTAGGCGCTCACCTGGCTGTGGGCTCACTGAGTCTAAAATACCACTGATTGTGAGCTCTAGCAGCAGTAGTGAACTTCATCCTCTTTCCTCGTCTTATTGTTCTACGTACTCGATCAGCTGATCAAATGCCGGGAAAGCTTCGCCATGCATCAAAGCTTGTTTTCTTTCTATGCCTTCGGTATGCGCTCACCTGGCTGTGGGTTCACTAAGTCTATAATACCACTGGTTGTAAAGTCTAGTAGCAGTAGTAAACTTCATCCTCTTTTCTCGTCTAATTGTTCTACGTACTCGATCAGCTGATCAAATGCCGGGAAAGCTTCGCCATGCGTCAAGGTTGGCTTTCTTTCGTTTCCCTCGGCAGGGGCTCAGATTGCTGTGGGCTCACTGAATCTATATTACCAGTAGTAGTAAGGTCTAGTAGCAGTAGTAAACTTCATCCTCTTTCCTCGTCTTATTGTTTTACGTACTCGATCAGCTGATCAAATGCCGGGAAAGCTTCGCCATGCGTCAAGGTTTGTTTTCTTTCGTTTCCTTCGGTAGGCGCTCACCTAGCTGTGGGCTCCCTAAGGCTATAATACCAGTAGTAGTAAGGTCTAGTAGCAGTAGTGAACTTCTTCCTCTTTCCTCGTCTTATTGTTCTACGTACTCGATCAGCTGATCTAAAGCCGGGAAAGCTTCGCCATGCGTCAAGGTTTGTTTTCTTTCGTCTCCTTCGGTAGGCGCTCACCTGGTTGTGGGCTCACTAAGTCTATAATACCACTGGTAGTAAGGTCTAGTAGCCGTAGTGAACTTCATCCTCTTTCCTCGTCTTATTGTTCTACGTACTCGATCAGCTGATCAAATGCCGGGAAAGCTTCGCCATGCGTCAAGGTTTGTTTTCTTTCGTTTCTTCGGTAGGCGCTCACCTGGCTGTGGGCTCACTGAGTCTATAATGCCACTGGTAGTAAGCTCTAGCAGCAGTAGTGAACTTCATCCTCTTTCCTCGTCTCATTGTTCTACGTACGCTATCAAAAGATCAAATGCTGGGAAAGCTTCGCCATGCATCAAGGTTTGTTTTCTTTCTATACCTTCGGTATGCGGTCACCTGGCTGTGGGCTCACAAAGTCTATAATATCACTGGTAGTAAGATCTAGTAGCAGTAGTGAACGTCATCGTCTTTCCTCGTCTTATTGTTCTACGTACGCTATCAAAAGATCAAATGCCGTGAAATCTTCGCCATGCGTCAAGATTTGTTTTCTTTCGTTTCCTTCGGTAGGCGCTCACCTGGCTGTGGGCTCACTGAGTCTATAATACCACTGGTAGTAAGCTCAAGCAGCAGTAGTGAACTTCATTATCTTTCCTCTTCTTATTGTTCTACGTACTCGATCAGCTGATCAAATGCCGGGAAAGCTTCGACATGCATCAAGGTTTGTTTTCTTTCTATACCTTCGGTATTCGGTCACCTGGCTGTGGGCTCACTAAGTCTATAATACCACTGGTAGTATGGTCTAGTAGCAGTAGTGAACTTCATCCTCTTTCCTCGTCTTATTGTTCTACGTACTCGATCAGCTGATCAAATGCCGGGAAAGCTTCGCCATGCGTCAAGGTTTGTTTTCTTTCGTCTCCTTCGGTAGGCGCTCACCTGGCTGTGGGCTCACTGAGTCTATAATACCACTGGTAGTGAGCTCTAGCAGTAGTAGTGAACTTCATCCTCTTTCCTCGTCTTATTGTTCTACGTACTCGATCAGCTGATCATATGACGGGTAAGATTCGCCATGCATCAAGGTTTGTTTTTTTTCTATACCTTCGGTATGCGCTCACCTGGCGGTGGGTTCACTAGGTCTATAATACCACTGGTTGTAAGGTCTAGTAGTAGTAGTAAACTTCATCCTCTTTCCTCGTCTTATTGTTCTACGTACTCGATCAGCTGATCAAATGACGGGTAAGATTCGCCATGCATCAAGGTTTGTTTTTTTTCTATACCTTCGGTATGCGCTTACCTGGCTGTGGGTTCACTAAGTCTATAATACCACTAATTGTAAGGTCTAGTAGCAGTAGTAAACTTCATCCTCTTTCCTCGTCTTATTGTTCTACGTACTCGATCAGCTGATCAAATGCCGGGAAAGTTTCGCCATGCGTCAAGGTTTGTTTTCTTTCGTTTCCTTCGGTAGGCGCTCTCCTGGCTGTGGGCTCACTGAGTCTATAATACTACTGGTAGTAAGCTCTAGCAGCTTGAGTGAATGTCATCCTCTTTCCTCGTCAAATTGTTCTACGTACCCGATCAGCTGATCAAATGCCGGGAAAGCTTCGCCATGCGTCAAGGTTTGCTTTCTTTCGTTTCCCTCGGCAGGCCCTCAGATGGCTGTGGACTCACTGAGTCTATAATACCACTGGTAGTAAGCTCTAGCAGCAGTAGTGAACGTCATCGTCTTTTCCTCGTCTTATTGTTCTACGTACTCGATCAGCTGATCAAATGCCGGGAAAGCTTCGCCATGCATCAAGGTTTGTTTTCTTTCTATACCTTCGGTATGCGGTCACCTTGCTGTGGGCTCACAAAGTCTATAATATCACTGGTAGTAAGGTGTAGTAGCAGTAGTGACCGTCATCGTCTTTTCCTCGTCTTATTGTTCTACGTACTCGATCAGCTGATCAAATGCCGGGAAAGCTTCGCCATGCATCAAGGTTTGTTTTCTTTCGTTTCCTTCGGTAGGCGCTCACCTGGCTGTGGGCTCACTGAGTCTATAATACCACTGGTAGTAAGCTCTAGCAGCAGTAGTGACCTTCATCCTCTTTCCTCTTCTTATTGTTCTACGTACTCGATCAGCTGATCAAATGCCGGGAAAGCTTCGCCATGCGTCAAGGTTTGTTTTCTTTCGTTTCCTTCGGTAGGCGCTCACCTGGCTGTGGGCTCACTGAGTCTATAATACCACTGGTAGTAAGCTCTAGCAGCAGTAGCGACCTTCATCCTCTTTCCTCTTCTTATTGTTCTACGTACTCGATCAGCTGATCAAATGCCGGGAAAGCTTCGTCATGCGTCAAGGTTTGTTTTCTTTCGTCTCCTTCGGTAGGCGCTCACCTGGTTGTGGGCTCACTAAGTCTATAATACCACTGGTAGTAAGGTCTAGTAGCAGTAACGAAATTCATCCTCTTTCCTCATCTTATTGTTCTACGTTCTCGATCAGCTGATCAAATGCCGGGAAAGCTTCGCCATGCGTCAAGGTTTGTTTTCTTTCGTTTCCTTCGGTAGGCGCTCAACTGGCTGTGGGCTCACTGAGTCTAAAATACCACTGATTGTGAGCTCTAGCAGCAGTAGTGAACTTCATCCTCTTTCCTCGTCTTATTGTTCTACGTACTCGATCAGCTGATCAAATGCCGGGAAAGCTTCGCCATGCGTCAAGGTTGGCTTTCTTTCGTTTCCCTCGGCAGGGGCTCAGATTGCTGTGGGCTCACTGAATCTATATTACCAGTAGTAGTAAGGTCTAGTAGCAGTAGTAAACTTCATCCTCTTTCCTCGTCTTATTGTTCTACGTACTCGATCAGCTGATCAAATGCCGGGAAAGCTTCGCCATGCGTCAAGGTTTGTTTTGTTTCGTTTCCTTCGGTAGGCGCTCACCTAGCTGTGGGCTCCCTAAGGCTATAATACCAGTAGTAGTAAGTTCTAGTAGCAGTAGTGAACTTCTTCCTCTTTCCTCGTCTTATTGTTCTACGTACTCGATCAGCTGAACTAAAGCCGGGAAAGCTTCGCCATGCGTCAAGGTTTGTTTTCTTTCGTCTCCTTCGGTAGGCGCTCACCTGGTTGTGGGCTCACTAAGTCTATAATACCACTGGTAGTAAGGTCTAGTAGCCGTAGTGAACTTCATCCTCTTTCCTCGTCTTATTGTTCTACGTACTCGATCAGCTGATCAAATGCCGGGAAAGCTTCGCCATGCGTCAAGGTTTGTTTTCTTTCGTTTCTTCGGTAGGCGCTCACCTGGCTGTGGGCTCACTGAGTCTATAATGCCACTGGTAGTAAGCTCTAGCAGCAGTAGTGAACTTCATCCTCTTTCCTCGTCTCATTGTTCTACGTACGCTATCAAAAGATCAAATGCTGGGAAAGCTTCGCCATGCATCAAGGTTTGTTTTCTTTCTATACCTTCGGTATGCGGTCACCTGGCTGTGGGCTCACAAAGTCTATATTATCACTGGTAGTAAGATCTAGTAGCAGTAGCGAACGTCATCGTCTTTCCTCGTCTTATTGTTCTACGTACGCTATCAAAAGATCAAATGCCGTGAAATCTTCGCCATGCGTCAAGATTTGTTTTCTATCGTTTCATTCGGTAGGCGCTCACCTGGCTGTGGGCTCACTGAGTCTATAATACCACTGGTAGTAAGCTCAAGCAGCAGTAGTGAACTTCATTATCTTTCCTCTTCTTATTGTTCTACGTACTCGATCAGCTGATCAAATGCCGGGAAAGCTTCGACATGCATCAAGGTTTGTTTTCTTTCTATACCTTCGGTATTCGGTCACCTGGCTGTGGGCTCACTAAGTCTATAATACCACTGGTAGTATGGTCTAGTAGCAGTAGTGAACTTCATCCTCTTTCCTCGTCTTATTGTTCTACGTACTCGATCAGCTGATCAAATGCCGGGAAAGCTTCGCCATGCGTCAACGTTAGTTTTCTTTCGTTTCCTTCGGTAGGCGCTCACCAGGTTGTGGGCTCACTAAGTCCATAATACCAGTAGTAGCAAGGTCTACTTGCAGTAGTGAACCTCATCCTCTTTCCTCGTCTTATTGTTCTACGTACTCGATCAGCTGATCAAATGCCGGGAAAGCTTCGCCATGCGTCAAGGTTTGTTTTCTTTCGTCTCCTTCGGTAGGCGCTCACCTGGCTGTGGGCTCACTGAGTCTATAATACCACTGGTAGTGAGCTCTAGCAGTAATAGTGAACTTCATCCTCTTTCCTCGTCTTATTGTTCTACGTACTCGATCAGCTGATCAAATGACGGGTAAGATTCGCCATGCATCAAGGTTTGTTTTTTTTCTATACCTTCGGTATGCGCTCACCTGGCTGTGGGTTCACTAGGTCTATAATACCACTGGTTGTAAGGTCTAGTAGTAGTAGTAAACTTCATCCTCTTTCCTCGTCTTATTGTTCTACGTACTCGATCAGCTGATCAAATGCCGGGAATGTTTCGCCATGCGTCAAGGTTTGTTTTCTTTCGTTTCCTTCGGTAGGCGCTCACCTAGTTGTGGGCTCCCTAAGTCTATAATACCAGTAGTAGTAAGGTCTAGTAGCAGTAGTGAACTTCTTCCTCTTTCCTCGTCTTATTGTTCTACGTACTCGATCAGCTTATCAAATGCCGGGAAAGCTTCGCCATGCGTAAAGGTTTGTTTTCTTTCGTTTCCTTCGGTAGGCGCTCACCTGGCTGTGGGCTCACTGAGTCTATAATACCACAGGTATTAAGCTCTAGCAGCATTAGTGAATTTCATCCTCTTTCCTCGTCAAATTGTTCTACGTACGCTATCAAAAGATCAAATGCCGGGAAAGCTTCTCCATGCGTCAAGGTTTGTTTTCTTTCGTTTCCTTCGGTAGGCGCTCACCTGGCTGTGGGCTCACTGAGTCTATAATACCACTGGTAGTAAGCTCTAGCAGCAGTAGTGACCTTCATCCTCTTTCCTCTTCTTATTGTTCTACGTACTCGATCAGCTGATCAAATGCCGGGAAAGCTTCGCCATGCGTCAAGGTTTGTTTTCTTTCGTTTCCTTCGGTAGGCGCTCACCTGGCTGTGGGCTCTCTAAGTCTATAATACCACTGGTAGTAAGGTCTAGTAGCCGTAGTGAACTTCATCCTCTTTCCTCGTCTTATTGTTCTACGTACTCGATCAGCTGTTTAAATGCCGGGAAAGCTTCGCCATGCGTCAAGGTTTGTTTTCTTTCGTTTCTTCGGTAGGCGCTCACCTGGCTGTGGGCTCACTGAGTCTATAATGCCACTGGTAGTAAGCTCTAGCAGCAGTAGTGAACTTCATCCTCTTTCCTCGTCTTATTGTTCTACGTACTCGATCAGCTGATCAAATGCCGGGAAAGCTTCGCCATGCATCAAGGTTTGTTTTCTTTCTATACCTTCGGTATGCGGTCACCTGGCTGTGGGCTCACAAAGTCTATAATATCACTGGTAGTAAGATCTAGTAGCAGTAGTGAACGTCATCGTCTTTCCTCGTCTTATTGTTCTACGTACGCTATCAAAAGATCAAATGCCGTGAAATCTTCGCCATGCGTCAAGATTTGTTTTCTTTCGTTTCCTTCGGTAGGCGCTCACCTGGCTGTGGGCTCACTGAGTCTATAATACCACTGGTAGTAAGCTCAAGCAGCAGTAGTGAACTTCATTATCTTTCCTCTTCTTATTGTTCTACGTACTCGATCAGCTGATCAAATGCCGGGAAAGCTTCGACATGCATCAAGGTTTGTTTTCTTTCTATACCTTCGGTATTCGGTCACCTGGCTGTGGGCTCACTAAGTCTATAATACCACTGGTAGTATGGTCTAGTAGCAGTAGTGAACTTCATCCTCTTTCCTCGTCTTATTGTTCTACGTACTCGATCAGCTGATCAAATGCCGGGAAAGCTTCGCCATGCGTCAACGTTAGTTTTCTTTCGTTTCCTTCGGTAGGCGCTCACCAGGTTGTGGGCTCACTAAGTCCATAATACCAGTAGTAGCAAGGTCTACTTGCAGTAGTGAACCTCATCCTCTTTCCTCGTCTTATTGTTCTACGTACTCGATCAGCTGATCAAATGCCGGGAAAGCTTCGCCATGCGTCAAGGTTTGTTTTCTTTCGTCTCCTTCGGTAGGCGCTCACCTGGCTGTGGGCTCACTGAGTCTATAATACCACTGGTAGTGAGCTCTAGCAGTAGTAGTGAACTTCATCCTCTTTCCTCGTCTTATTGTTCTACGTACTCGATCAGCTGATCAAATGCCGGGAATGTTTCGCCATGCGTCAAGGTTTGTTTTCTTTCGTTTCCTTCGGTAGGCGCTCACCTAGTTGTGGGCTCCCTAAGTCTATAATACCAGTAGTAGTAAGGTCTAGTAGCAGTAGTGAACTTCTTCCTCTTTCCTCGTCTTATTGTTCTACGTACTCGATCAGCTGATCTAAAGCCGGGAAAGCTTCGCCATGCATCAAGGTTTGTTTTCGTTCGTCTCCTTCGGTAGGCTCTCACCTGGTTGTGGGCTCACTAAGTCTATAATACCACTGGTAGTAAGGTCTAGTAGCAGTAGTGAACTTCATCCTCTTTCCTCGTCTTATTGTTCTACGTACTCGATCAGCTTATCAAATGCCGGGAAAGCTTCGCCATGCGTAAAGGTTTGTTTTCTTTCGTTTCCTTCGGTAGGCGCTCACCTGGCTGTGGGCTCACTGAGTCTATAATACCACTGGTATTAAGCTCTAGCAGCATTAGTGAATTTCATCCTCTTTCCTCGTCAAATTGTTCTACGTACGCTATCAAAAGATCAAATGCCGGGAAAGCTTCTCCATGCGTCAAGGTTTGTTTTCTTTCGTTTCCTTCGGTAGGCGCTCACCTGGCTGTGGGCTCACTGAGTCTATAATACCACTGGTAGTAAGCTCTAGCAGCAGTAGTGACCTTCATCCTCTTTCCTCTTCTTATTGTTCTACGTACTCGATCAGCTGATCAAATGCCGGGAAAGCTTCGCCATGCGTCAAGGTTTGTTTTCTTTCGTTTCCTTCGGTAGGCGCTCACCTGGCTGTGGGCTCACTAAGTCTATAATACCACTGGTAGTAAGGTCTAGTAGCCGTAGTGAACTTCATCCTCTTTCCTCGTCTTATTGTTCTACGTACTCGATCAGCTGTTCAAATGCCGGGAAAGCTTCGCCATGCGTCAAGGTTTGTTTTCTTCCGTTTCCTTCGGTAGGCGCTCACCTAGTTGTGGGCTCCCTAAGTCTATAATACCAGTAGTAGTAAGGTCTAGTAGCAGTAGTGAACTTCTTCCTCATTCCTCGTCTTATTGTTCTACGTACTCGATCAGCTGATCAAATGCCGGGAATGTTTCGCCATGCGTCAAGGTTTGTTTTCTTTCGTTTCCTTCGGTAGTCGCTCACCTAGTTGTGGGCTCCCTAAGTCTATAATACCAGTAGTAGTAAGGTCTAGTAGCAGTAGTGAACTTCTTCCTCTTTCCTCGTCTTATTGTTCTACGTACTCGATCAGCTGATCTAAAGCCGGGAAAGCTTCGCCATGCATCAAGGTTTGTTTTCGTTCGTCTCCTTCGGTAGGCTCTCACCTGGTTGTGGGCTCACTAAGTCTATAATACCACTGGTAGTAAGGTCTAGTAGCAGTAGTGAACTTCATCCTCTTTCCTCGTCTTATTGTTCTACGTACTCGATCAGCTTATCAAATGCCGGGAAAGCTTCGCCATGCGTAAAGGTTTGTTTTCTTTCGTTTCCTTCGGTAGGCGCTCACCTGGCTGTGGGCTCACTGAGTCTATAATACCACTGGTATTAAGCTCTAGCAGCATTAGTGAATTTCATCCTCTTTCCTCGTCAAATTGTTCTACGTACGCTATCAAAAGATCAAATGCCGGGAAAGCTTCTCCATGCGTCAAGGTTTGTTTTCGTTCGTCTCCTTCGGTAGGCTCTCACCTGGTTGTGGGCTCACTGAGTCTATAATACCACTGGTAGTAAGCTCTAGCAGCAGTAGTGACCTTCATCCTCTTTCCTCTTCTTATTGTTCTACGTACTCGATCAGCTGATCAAATGCCGGAAAAGCTTCGCCATGCGTCAAGGTTTGTTTTCTTTCGTTTCCTTCGGTAGGCGCTCACCTGGCTGTGGGCTCACTAAGTCTATAATACCACTGGTAGTAAGGTCTAGTAGCCGTAGTGAACTTCATCCTCTTTCCTCGTCTTATTGTTCTACGTACTCGATCAGCTGTTCAAATGCCGGGAAAGCTTCGCCATGCGTCAAGGTTTGTTTTCTTTCGTTTCTTCGGTAGGCGCTCACCTGGCTGTGGGCTCACTGAGTCTATAATGCCACTGGTAGTAAGCTCTAGCAGCAGTAGTGAACTTCATCCTCTTTCCTCGTCTCATTGTTCTACGTACGCTATCAAAAGATCAAATGCTGGGAAAGCTTCGCCATGCATCAAGGTTTGTTTTCTTTCTATACCTTCGGTATGCGGTCACCTGGCTGTGGGCTCACAAAGTCTATAATATCACTGGTAGTAAGATCTAGTAGCAGTAGTGAACGTCATCGTCTTTCCTCGTCTTATTGTTCTACGTACGCTATCAAAAGATCAAATGCCGTGAAATCTTCGCCATGCGTCAAGATTTGTTTTCTTTCGTTTCCTTCGGTAGGCGCTCACCTGGCTGTGGGCTCACTGAGTCTATAATACCACTGGTAGTAAGCTCAAGCAGCAGTAGTGAACTTCATTATCTTTCCTCTTCTTATTGTTCTACGTACTCGATCAGCTGATCAAATGCCGGGAAAGCTTCGACATGCATCAAGGTTTGTTTTCTTTCTATACCTTCGGTATTCGGTCACCTGGCTGTGGGCTCACTAAGTCTATAATACCACTGGTAGTATGGTCTAGTAGCAGTAGTGAACTTCATCCTCTTTCCTCGTCTTATTGTTCTACGTACTCGATCAGCTGATCAAATGCCGGGAAAGCTTCGCCATGCGTCAACGTTAGTTTTCTTTCGTTTCCTTCGGTAGGCGCTCACCAGGTTGTGGGCTCACTAAGTCCATAATACCAGTAGTAGCAAGGTCTACTTGCAGTAGTGAACCTCATCCTCTTTCCTCGTCTTATTGTTCTACGTACTCGATCAGCTGATCAAATGCCGGGAAAGCTTCGCCATGCGTCAAGGTTTGTTTTCTTTCGTCTCCTTCGGTAGGCGCTCACCTGGCTGTGGGCTCACTGAGTCTATAATACCACTGGTAGTGAGCTCTAGCAGTAGTAGTGAACTTCATCCTCTTTCCTCGTCTTATTGTTCTACGTACTCGATCAGCTGATCAAATGACGGGTAAGATTCGCAATGCATCAAGGTTTGTTTTTTTTCTATACCTTCGGTATGCGCTCACCTGGCTGTGGGTTCACTAAGTCTATAATACCACTGGTTGTAAGGTCTAGTAGTAGTAGTAAACTTCATCCTCTTTCCTCGTCTTATTGTTCTACGTACTCGATCAGCTGATCAAATGCCGGGAATGTTTCGCCATGCGTCAAGGTTTGTTTTCTTTCGTTTCCTTCGGTAGGCGCTCACCTAGTTGTGGGCTCCCTAAGTCTATAATACCAGTAGTAGTAAGGTCTAGTAGCAGTAGTGAACTTCTTCCTCTTTCCTCGTCTTTTTGTTCTACGTACTCGATCAGCTGATCTAAAGCCGGGAAAGCTTCGCCATGCATCAAGGTTTGTTTTCGTTCGTCTCCTTCGGTAGGCTCTCACCTGGTTGTGGGCTCACTAAGTCTATAATACCACTGGTAGTAAGGTCTAGTAGCAGTAGTGAACTTCATCCTCTTTCCTCGTCTTATTGTTCTACGTACTCGATCAGCTTATCAAATGCCGGGAAAGCTTCGCCATGCGTAAAGGTTTGTTTTCTTTCGTTTCCTTCGGTAGGCGCTCACCTGGCTGTGGGCTCACTGAGTCTATAATACCACTGGTATTAAGCTCTAGCAGCATTAGTGAATTTCATCCTCTTTCCTCGTCAAATTGTTCTACGTACGCTATCAAAAGATCAAATGCCGGGAAAGCTTCGCCATGCGTCAAGGTTTGTTTTCTTTCGTTTCCTTCGGTAATCGCTCACCTGGCTGTGGGCTCACTGAGTCTATAATACCACTGGTAGTAAGCTCTAGCAGCAGTAGTGACCTTCATCCTCTTTCCTCTTCTTATTGTTCTACGTACTCGATCAGCTGATCAAATGCCGGGAAAGCTTCGCCATGCGTCAAGGTTTGTTTTCTTTCGTTTCCTTCGGTAGGCGCTCACCTGGCTGTGGGCTCACTGAGTCTATAATACCACTGGTAGTAAGCTCTAGCAGCAGTAGTGACCTTCATCCTCTTTCCTCTTCTTATTGTTCTACGTACTCGATCAGCTGATCAAATGCCGGGAAATCTTCGTCATGCGTCAAGGTTTGTTTTCTTTCGTCTCCTTCGGTAGGCGCTCACCTGGTTGTGGGCTCACTAAGTCTATAATACCACTGATAGTAAGGTCTAGTAGCAGTAACGAAATTCATCCCCTTTCCTCGTCTTATTGTTCTACGTTCTCGATCAGCTGATCAAATGCCGGGAAAGCTTCGCCATGCGTCAAGGTTTGTTTTCTTTCGTTTCCTTCGGTAGGCGCTCACCTGGCTGTGGGCTCACTGAGTCTAAAATACCACTGATTGTGAGCTCTAGCAGCAGTAGTGAACTTCATCCTCTTTCCTCGTCTTATTGTTCTACGTACTCGATCAGCTGATCAAATGCCGGGAAAGCTTCGCCATGCATCAAAGTTTGTTTTCTTTCGTCTCCTTCGGTAGGCGCTCACCTGGCTGTGGGTTCACTAAGTCTATAATACCACTGGTTGTAAAGTCTAGTAGCAGTAGTACACTTCATCCTCTTTTCTCGTCTAATTGTTCTACGTACTCGATCAGCTGATCAAATGCCGTTAAAGCTTCGCCATGCGTCAAGGTTGGCTTTCTTTCGTTTCCCTCGGCAGGGGCTCAGATTGCTGTGGGCTCACTGAATCTATATTACCAGTAGTAGTAAGGTCTAGTAGCAGTAGTAAACTTCATCCTCTTTCCTCGTCTTATTGTTCTACGTACTCGATCAGCTGATCAAATGCCGGGAAAGCTTCGCCATGCGTCAAGGATTGTTTTCTTTCGTTTCCTTCGGTAGGCGCTCACCTAGCTGTGGGCTCCCTAAGGCTATAATACCAGTAGTAGTAAGGTCTAGTAGCAGTAGTGAACTTCTTCCTCTTTCCTCGTCTTATTGTTCTACGTACTCGATCAGCTGATCTAAAGCCGGGAAAGCTTCGCCATGCGTCAAGGTTTGTTTTCTTTCGTCTCCTTCGGTAGGCGCTCACCTGGTTGTGGGCTCACTAAGTCTATAATACCACTGGTAGTAAGGTCTAGTAGCCGTAGTGAACTTCATCCTCTTTCCTCGTCTTATTGTTCTACGTACTCGATCAGCTGATCAAATGCCGGGAAAGCTTCGCCATGCATCAAGGTTTGTTTTCTTTCTATACCTTCGGTATGCGGTCACCTGGCTGTGGGCTCACAAAGTCTATAATATCACTGGTAGTAAGATCTAGTAGCAGTAGTGAACGTCATCGTCTTTCCTCGTCTTATTGTTCTACGTACGCTATCAAAAGATCAAATGCCGTGAAATCTTCGCCATGCGTCAAGATTTGTTTTCTTTCGTTTCCTTCGGTAGGCGCTCACCTGGCTGTGGGCTCACTGAGTCTATAATACCACTGGTAGTAAGCTCAAGCAGCAGTAGTGAACTTCATTATCTTTCCTCTTCTTATTGTTCTACGTACTCGATCAGCTGATCAAATGCCGGGAAAGCTTCGACATGCATCAAGGTTTGTTTTCTTTCTATACCTTCGGTATTCGGTCACCTGGCTGTGGGCTCACTAAGTCTATAATACCACTGGTAGTATGGTCTAGTAGCAGTAGTGAACTTCATCCTCTTTCCTCGTCTTATTGTTCTACGTACTCGATCAGCTGATCAAATGCCGGGAAAGCTTCGCCATGCGTCAACGTTAGTTTTCTTTCGTTTCCTTCGGTAGGCGCTCACCAGGTTGTGGGCTCACTAAGTCCATAATACCAGTAGTAGCAAGGTCTACTTGCAGTAGTGAACCTCATCCTCTTTCCTCGTCTTATTGTTCTACGTACTCGATCAGCTGATCAAATGCCGGGAAAGCTTCGCCATGCGTCAAGAGTAGAGACGGGGTGCCTTTATCCCCCCAATGAGAGAGCAGTATTTGTTACCCCCACCACCAGCTAAGCCCCGCCCCCAGAGGTTGATTGGTGTCCTGGATCGGGAGGGCCATTTTGTTTTGGTGTAAGCCCCGCGGGCCATTTTGTTCTGGTGACGTAATTTTTTGAAGATGAAAAAATATAAATGTGTATTGGGGAATGGAACCGTGGACGTTTGGTTTGCTGGCGTGTGACGCTAGCGACTGAGCTACGATGTAGTCAGTTGTGTGTTGTGATTAGATGTTGGTAGAAGTATGTCGTGAGTGTTGGATGTTGGTTTGGTTGTATGAAATAAGAGTAAAACAAGTATTTGTATAAGAATAAATATTTTTATTGTGTTAAGAATATAATTATAAATACAGGATTATACATATACGTGAATAAAATAAAAATCTGACAATATGAAGACTAGAATAAAATATTATGTTAAAAATATGAATATAAATACAGGATTATACATATACGTAAATAAAATTCTGACAAAATGTAGACTAGAATAAAACTCAATATTACATATTACAAATATAATATAATTAAAATCTAACAAAAATAAAATGGTAAAACTAAATATAAATACAAATACGAGTAATATATAACACGCACACCAACAGTCACAAATACGAACACAATATAATATAATTGAAATATAACCATAATAAAATAGTAAAACTAAATATAAATACAAATACGAGTAATATAATTAAAATATCACAATAATAAAATAATAAAATTAAATACAAATACGAGTAAATCTAACAAAAATAAAATGATAAAACTAAATATAAATCAAATACGAGTAACATATAACACGCACACCAACAGTCACACAAACATAATTTTAGGAAATACGAACACAATATAATTGAAATATAACAATAATAAAATAGTAAAACTAAATATAAATATAAATACGAGTAAAATAATTAAAATATAACAATAATAAAATAATAAGACTAAATACATATACGAGTAATATATATATATATATATAATATGCACACCAACAGTCGCACAAAAATATTTTTAGAAAATATATTACGCACAGTAGGTTAGCGAATATTAGGTTCGCGTGACTTTAAAATTCGGTGTAATATTTGTAGGTGACATCACAGCAACATCGCAGTTATGCACTATCGAAATCGAACTACACCATCAATTACTCCTCATCAGAATCGAACTACAATATAGGTCAATTCTAGTAACGAGTCTTTGATGGTGTGGGTCGATTGCGATAGTGCATAAATGTGATGTTGCTGTGAGTGTCAGAGTACAAATATTACACACCCGATTTTAAAGTCACGCAAAACCAGCATTCGCATGTATCCTTGGCTTACTGTGGGTAAAATATTTTCTAAAGAAGACAGCTCCAGCCATCGCTGTCCTCAGTGGTGGCCATTCCATTACAACATGCCACCCCCCAAGCAAACACACACACACACACACAAATACGCACACAGTAAGTAGGTTAGCGACTGCAGGGACCGCGTGGTAATATAGGGGAAATAAAATAATTACGATTGGGATCTCAACAACATCAGCAATTACTCACTATCAGAATTGAACTACAATATAGGTCAATTCTAGTAGTGAATCTTTGATGACGTTGCTGTGGGTTCCAAATCGTAATTATTTTTTATTTCCGACATTACCACGCAAGACCGGCATTCGCATGTATCCTGGGCTTACCGTGTGCGTAAGCTGCCTTATGGGCTACGGAAGGCAGCTCCATCCATCGCTGCCTTCTGTGGTGGTCATCCATTACAACATACCACCCCCATGCACAAAGAAATGCGGGACACCTCTTCAAATGAGAAAAACTGTTGGTTTTACGTGAAAATGAATGTAGGAAGTAATATTTTAAAACAAGTGTCACTGCAAGGTTTAAAATACTGCTCACTATTATCATATTCACGTGAAAACAATAATCTTACCGCTTTGCGAGAAGTGTTATTGCTCTAGACTCCGCATTTCTTCGTCCGTAACCGTCAATAGGTCTATTACCTCTACCCCGTCCAGGTCTCCGAGCGTGACTGGCGGCTGTTCAGGAGAAGGTGATCTCTCAGATGCCATTTGACTCTGTAAATCGGCTAAGATAGCGTCTATAAAGTCCAGGCTCTGAGGGACCACCTCCGCTGCCCTCGAGGTGGACGGTTGAGGTTGCTGGGATGCTGGTGGCTGGGATGCTGGTGGCTGGGATGCTGGCTGGGATGCTGGAGGCAGGGACGTCGATTTCCAGGCATGCGCTGGTGGTGGCTGTTGTTGCCGCTGGCCGTCGTTGCACGTCCTGAGATGCCTATCCCATGACTGGCTGATGATGATGCGGCCGTCGTTAGTACATGGGAGATTGGAAACCCCCGACGAAATGTTCAACGTTACCAACGGGTATCCCGATGATGTAGCCTCCGCCCTGAGTCTCAGCATCTGGCTACCGACAACACAATATAGTAATATGAATACATGAAATACTATAAAATTGCTCTGAAAGACTAATTCACAGTACAATTTTTAAAATTAAGTCAATCTAATGAATAAATACAACGTTTATGAAAATACAGTACTACTGCCTTATACTATTTTATCAAAAATTGATTGGTTTGATATAAGTTTAAAATATAAAATATCCAACAGTTTGAGCTCTCTTAAAGTTAATAAAATATAATTATTGGTAAAATTTTAAGAAGCAATGTGATTCAAATTCAAAAAGTAAACATATAAAGTAATTTCAAATAAAAGATGACAAAGTAATGTGATTTAAATGAAAATATAACAAAAGTAAACATATGAAGTATTTTCAAAGATGACAAATATAAATATTCGTTGTCACTTACCTAAATAGATCTTCAGCCAAGCCCGGTAAAATAGATTTGACCAGCTCCCGCAGCATGCCGTCAGTATATCTGGTAATATTGAATCCTGGCACCATTATCCTGGATCCTGGTGAGAGATTAACAAAATACGAAAATATAATTATAATAAAATATTAATTGGTAAAATTTAAAAAGCGTTTGAAATGATAAATATTCAAAAAAGTTGACAAATAAAATTTAAAAAAGAAGCATTGTGATTGAAAACAAATGTAAACATATAAAGTATTTTCAAATGAAAGATGACAAATTAAAAAGCAATGTGATTGAAATGAAAAATTAACAACAGTAAAATATTTTCAAATAGAAAGATGATAACTATAAATATTCGTTGTGAATTACCTAAACAAAGTTTCAGCCAATCACTGCAACCTCTTCCTCAGACTCTCGTCGGTCCAGGCAAGCTACTGTGAGAGATCTACAAGTGTGTTGTTGATATATATACTCTTCAACGTTTGGTGGGGTATCAAAGTCTCACAGTTGGCATCCGGTTGTCAAGGTCTGCTGGTTCACGTTCTCACGCCGAGTTCACCAAACACTCACGACCCGCAACGTCCGGTTCTCAAGGTTTACCAGTTCCCAAGCCTATGAAAGATAAATACGTATCGTGGCGGATGTGGGCGTTCTGCACACGCTACATACTTCAAGGCTAAGCGAGCACAATTGACAGGCAAACACATGTCCGCATGGTAGACATACAACTTGTACTTCTTCTGCATAACAAATCTTACATATCGAACGATCATCCTCATTACGTTGTACTAGGTCACCGTCGTCATCGTCATCATCATCATCATCGTCGTCATTGTCATCATTATCGTCATCATCATCATCATCATCATCATCATCATCATCAGTTGCAATATTGATTTCCATTTCTTCTTCTCTTTTAGATTGTACAATCGATGCAAATTTACATTTATGAAACCATAAAACGTGTTCACCAAACGGGTCATGTGTAGGTTCCCAATCGCTTAGACCTCCCCCACAACTAAAACATATAGTAAGGTCATCTTTTCCGGTGTAGAAAAATCCGGCCAAGCTTAGAGTATATGGATTCACTGTTTCGTTTTCCACACCCTTCCAATTACGAAAAGAGCATAATCTTGTGTTCGCAAGTGAATAACGTCGATAAACTGGGTTCTCAATTGTAAGAGAATCGGTCCAAACCATGTCTGTCTGTGGAATGGCTGAAAATCTTAAATGTCTTGTATTCTTATACACTTGTTCTCTGTGTCTCATACGGGGTTGAAACCGTCATCATTATGCCCACATTACAAGTTTGGAAATAGCCGACGCTATTTACCAGTGACTGCCACAAAATGCAGTCCCCACGGGTAATCGACTGTAGGGTGTTTACCCCGAACTTCGAGGTCGAAAACCCGAATGAAAATGGCTCCAACCATCGCCATTTCCTGTAACTGCCACTCCATGACAAAATGCAGTTCCCAATGCAAACAGCCAAGAAGGTTTAGGAGGACTTGTCCTACGCCAGGGACCTTCAAAGGCAAAACGTTTTTTTTTTTGCTTTAAAAGTTTACAGGGAGTTACCCCGTGGCAGAGACTTTTAAAGCATTTTTCTTTTGGTTTAGGGGGAGTTATCCCGCGCCAGTGACCATTTAGTTTTTTTTTTGAAGCTTTAAAGGTTTACAGGGAGTTACCCCGTGGCAGGGACCTTTAAAACATTTTTCTTGAAGGTTTAGGGGGAGTTAACCCGCGCCAGTGACCATCAAATTTGTTTTTTAATTTTTTTTGAAGCTTTAAAGGTTTACAGGGAGTTACCCCGTGGCAGGGACCTTTAAAACATTTTTCTTGAAGGTTTACGAGGAGTTACCCTAACGCCAGTGACCTTCAAGTTGTTTTACACACTAAGACTAAGCGATAAGCAAATCGTAATAATATCTTGCACTGCGCAGTGCACATTTACAATCTACATAACTGTTGTGTTGCGGTAGTATGCACTTGAAGTAAATACGGCTGTTGTTGTTGTTGCTAGACGAGTATTTCTCAGGCAATTCCATGACATGTGGATGGAACTGTCGCAAATATTGAGCCTTTTCCAATCCCTTTGTGAATATGGTGGAAAACGGTGTTAACATGTTTCGCACTGTGTCTTCGTCAAAAGGTATACTACCTTCGTACCAGCTGATACGGTGATAGCTTGACTGTAACCAACGAGCAGACTTTTGCGATGACTCATTTAAATTGTGAAATTTGTAAGGCGGTTTAAAAATGGCAACACTTTGATAATGTTCGGCAACCACAGCCAGTTCCTTGACAACGTATTTACCTTCGTTGTCGACGAAGGCATGAAACTCAACCACTGCTTGCATGCTTCTTGTACAAAACCACTTCCTCGTACAACTTGTCTGCCTCGGGGAGAGTACTGGACACGATCTCGTCCGTGGCTAGACACTCAATGATGTAAGACCCTAGTTGTGGTTCATTATAAAACAGTTCGCTGATGCGCCGGTTTACGAGCGGTAAGGTATCCATTAATAAATTCCATTCTGGTAGGCCCAAGGTGACCCTGTGTTTTCCGTCAAACAAGGCGATATAACGTTTACCGAAGATAGTCTTTATTGTGATATCGCCGTTAGTTAGTGTAAACTTACGTTGGTCTCCTTCAGGCAGCGGTAGTCGTGTCTTGAAATCATTAAAGTCGTTGTATGTGAAAAAAACAAATTTTCTACCAGCCTGTATAAGGACGCCTAGTTCGTAGACGGTGTGCTGAAAAAGCCCGGTCGCGACAAACTTCGTACACTGTTCATTCAGAAAATACACAGACTTTAGAAATATGTTCAACGGACGAGCGGTACGGTCTACATCCATCACGTCCATGACGACAACTGAGACTAAATGCGCACGGTATCGCAGGGTGTGGTCACAGATTACGTAATCTTTTTAACAACACCTGTTAGCAGGTTATAGACAATATGCGAATCGTGAATAATCAAGCAGTAACCGGAAGTATTAGGCGGAATATTTTCAGACGCCTCGATTTCAAGTCTCACATCTACAGGTCCTGATTTTATCGTATCGTTTTGTTTCGAACAATCGATTACAAAAATCGGTGCTTTTTGCTTAAAGGTTGACAAGTCTAGACACGGTGATGGTTCGCGTGAATAATAGGACTGTTGAAATCTAACGTACATGTCATACAAAATGGCGGTGTCGCCGAGAATATTATCGTAGGGAAAGTACTGAGAGTTGAGATACAATTTTACATCCGTTACCTTGCAGCTATCAAACTCTGAAGCATTTGTTTTAATCTTGTTTTTGCGATCGGTTTGCAACGCGAAAATTACGTAACGAGGTTTTTCCAGTTGCGAAGATGTCTTTACAGTCCAAGAGAGTTGTTTCGTGGCCGGTAAACCGTGATATTCTATTAGTTCCCATTTCCGGTGTGGTACGTGAACGGTGACATCGCGTTCAATCATTTTCAAAAGTTTCAATTTTATCGGATCGGCTACGGAGACGTGCGGAACTCGCCAATAGATAGTATTTATTTTCAGATCAATATTTGTCGCATCCGTGCTAACTATTGCGTTTAAATTTGAAGATGAACGCAAAAGGACAAGCTCCTGTTTCACGTTGACTACAATTCTATTGTAATCCTCGAAAAATCCCATCAACATACGCAACGGTATAACTATGTTGAACTCTTTACAATCGTTATTTGCTTTACCCACTCCTAGCCAACCGCAATTTCCGAGTTTATTTTTTTCGTGTTCGCGCAAAGAAAGCAAGTTCTTAATGGTGGTCGCTATACCGACATTCCTGGTCCTGTCTATTTCGTTGCCTCCGATTTCGTATCTGATATCGTCGAAAAGAAAAGTTATAGCATTATTTATCAAAGACACGTCAGCGGCCGCTCCTCCGTCTTTTGTCGCTGTCAAAGTACCTTTTATATGCAGCGTGCTCTGAAAAGGTATCGTAATGACATCTTGTTGATGAATGGGAATACGAATTTCATCGTTATTACCAAACGTAGCAGAGGAGTACGGTCGATGAGTATGGTACTCCAGCCCGTTGAGGGTGTTGTCGTACTGGGCGCTAGAGTCGATTGCCAAAAGGTTTTCCATTGTTCACTTTAAAACCCAAAGATCTGAGGAACCTAACGTTTCGCAGTGTTAACTGTGCCGTCGTCGGACGCAAACTGCCGCCCTTCTTATAGAAGCGCTCGTTAAATATTAGCCCCATCTCGACGTCTACGTAAATGTAATCGTAAGGAAATGTTTTCTCCACGAAAATCTATTATATCGCCGTTCTGATCTCGTAGACTTACAGTGATATTATGAATGACGCTTACGTTGACAGGTAAATATATTACGCTCTGAGGGACTTCTACAATTTTATAACCGGGCGGTACCTGCGGATAAAATTCGTGCAAAGTATGGCATTCTATGCCGTTTTGAAACGATCCTGCGACTATATTGCAATCCACGCGTATCACGTTAACCCTGATGATATCTACAGGCCGGTCAGAAGAGTGTTTATGATTTGCCTCTAATTTCTTCTTACTGAACCCCATCAGCTGGCCTATAGACATGGCCTTGTCGAAAAAGATTGCGTGCGAACATTTTATTTCCACTACCGGTCGGTAATGAAATCGTGTGAACGTTTTTATCATCGCCGTAATGAAAAAGATTGTTTACATCCTCAACGATGTTTGGTATCGAGTTGTATGTTGCCAGATCGATAAAAGCTATTTCCCACTCGCCTTTTGATACATCAATTGGTGGGAAAAAGTCACAAGACAAAACGGCAGTGTGATCTGTTAGAACTATGCTCATGACGTTAGAAACTTTAGACACAAATGACCGCAAACGACTGAGTTGTCTTTTTGATGTCTCTTGTAGTTATAGTGTACGTTAGCGTTTTCGCCAAAATACCTACTTAGCTCAATTGGCGGTCGCAGATTCCCGAAACTATCATAGTACTCTATAGAGTTTCCTCTCTTTTTGTAACATACCCAATGGGTGCCGGGGCCGGTTATACTATCCAAATTCACGATAGCCGATTCGTTTCTTAAAGGTCGTGCAGGTAATGTATCTCTCATGTATACACCTCTGAACCACGGTAATCCCAATGCTAAGGCGTATCTTTCCAGTTCTATATTAGTCAACGGTCTAATGGGTATACAATCTATCGACGTTTTTTTTCGTACATCTTTTCTTCTTCTTCCCGCTACCTTGTTTCTTGTACGGTTTCAAGTAAAGCCCTTTGCCTTGCAGACGTTTCAACAGGTGTTGAACGGTAGGCTGACGACTACGACGACGACGACGTCTTTTACCGCCGCCAAATGCGGTCTTAGCTTTCATCGCTGCCGTTACGGCCAAAGCAGCAGAGCGTTCACCGAGCGATGCGTCACCCGCTTTGACTCTGCTCCAAGCTTTTCCCGCTAAGATTTCGTCGGCTACGCGTCTTCTATCTGAAACACTGTAGTTGCTGTAGGAGATATCGTGTTGTTTACAGGCTTCGTCCAACGGATTTATACCTTTATCACCGCGTGCCAACCGTGTCTTCAATTTTGTTCCCGGTCCGCAATAATTGTACGAAGGTAAGTGTAATTCGACTGGAAGTAAATCGATGGCTTTATTCAAAACACCAGACACTAGTCCACGTCCTGTCTTTACGACACCGCGTTTACGACTAACAGCTGTTTTCCGTTTGACACCCATTTTATTAATGATTCATAACAGTCACTGTTACGCCTACTTATAAAATATGTCTTTCAAGATTGCATATAACTCTCGGAGTCTAGTCGTCTTCATGCATCGTATTTTCAAAACATCGAAAATATCCTTTTCAACTGCCGTCACAGCTTCCAGAAATTCGTTGTACACAAAAACCTGGTTGTCGGCGGTGAAGAAATAAAGATTTCCGTCCATATATCTGAAACCGCCACGCAAATCGTTTGGTAAACCGTGGTAGATTTCGGTCATAGGTCCTTGATATAAACCGGTGTACCTACATTCATCATATCTCATCACATAAGCGTTGTCGTAGAGGACAATTGTTTTACCCAGATGACTGTTGAAAATAGCGTTAACCGTCTTCATCGGTCGTCCTATCCAATCTTTCAGCGTGTACATATATCTTTTCAAAAGACTAGGATATTCTATAGCGTAAACCCATCCGTGAGCAATGAGCACCACATCTCCGCTGGGTGATTGATAAACGGCGGTAAAGTTAGTAAAACCAGGTCGCAAATAGTTTAACCATTCCGAAATGATTTCGGGTTTCGGAACAACTTCTCTCTTATTCGGATCCAAATTCAATATCCATACATACTGTCCGTGAAACAAGTACATATGTTTCATCGCTATTAAAACGGCGTCAAAGCCGCGGACAGAACATAAATCTATAGTGTTTATTTCTGTTTCGATCGTCGTAGGGCTAGAACGAGCGGTGGAGCTGATGGTAGTAGGGGTAGTAGTACTTGTGGTGGTAGTGCTTGTGGTGGTGGAGGGGGTAGTGGTGGTCGGTTTTGCACCATATAGATACTGAATATTATTAATATCATCTGAAGAAAGGTCTAAATAATACATACTGGATATATTTCGGGTGGTCGTATAGGCATACATTATCGAATCACGTTTCTTATTATGAGAGAGTCCTAGAGCGTGCCCTATTTCGTGAACCAGAACAGCGTAAAACGAGTCACGACCATTAACGGATGTAGACATTGTAAAGTCCCACTCTTCTTCGTTATCGAAGTGTATCTCTACTTGCGATTGAAGCACATGAGGCGCAAAAGCGTGGGCAACGACTCTTCCTCTACCGTCAAATCTAGTACCGCACATTGTTCCTTCCGACAGTTTTATATGTTCAGCGTCCCCAAATAGTATAGCGATATTTGGCCTTGTCGAGTCGAGAGTAAAAGTCAAAGGGATATATCTACTCCAGAGATTGAAAGCGTGCGAAGCGATATTGAGATATTTTCTATTACCATACATATACCAAGTTAGTCCGTTGATACCCCATTTACGTTTGGTCTTAGCCTGAACAATACTACTACTACTACCGTTAGTTTCAGTATATCCACAAAATACCGTTGGCGTCGTATCGGTGATAGGGGAAGGCGACGACGACGACGACGACGTTGCGAGCGAGGAGCTCAACAAGGCGAACAGTAACATCAGCTTGAAGAACATTTCAACGACTGATATTATGTTTAAAGTGTTCCCGTATTTATTTTCGTGTATTGATATGACCTTGTCGATCTATTTTTCGACAGGCTTCTCTCGCATTAGCGTGTCTCGTAGGCTTTGAATAGCCGTATTCAATTGCCTTTGCGAAACAGCATCGTTATCAGCTATACCATCGGCTATCCCCGATAAGCGCTTAGAGTTTAACCAGTAGTAGTCGCCCGTCTCCTCGGAATGCAGACTGTATTTCTTTATCCAAGATTTAATTTCATGAAGCTGACGAACGTTAACAGCGTCGACATCGGTGAAACCGTCTCGAACATTAGTTATACATTTTCCGTTTGCGTTATACATTTCACCGATCGGTAGTAGGGTGAGAAACAGCGTATTTTTCATTAGAAAACCCAGTGTGACCGCATCTTGTTGGTACAAAGGTTCTTCGACCTGAGCGAGCCGCTTATTTTGAAAACTCCAAACAGTTTTGTCTTTTCGAGGCACCCTATCGTCCACGTATAATTTTGTAGCGGCGTCATTTTTATACAAAGGCGCTTTAACATTACATATGGCCATTCCGTGAGCGTCAAATTTACCCTCTGCGTTTTTCGATAAGAAATTATCTCTGACGTACTTCATGTTAATAGCGTCAGAGTCTTTCATAGGCGCCGATACACCGCACACCCTTTGGTCGCCGAAGGAAAAACAATCGGCTAGTTTAATAGGAACCAACGATTCCAAGTAGGCTCTCGTTACGGCATCATCTTTTTCTTTCGGCTCTCCGAGACCTCCCAAAGGCAAGCCTTTTGTATGATATCTATTCTTTATTCGAGTCAAACAGTTTTGTTCGAGATACGTTTTGGACACTGCATCGCCGTCCTCAACGGGTTGGCCTAGACCGCCTACAGAAAAGCCTTTAGTGTAGTATTTTTTCCTATCCTCGTCGAAACCTAAACATTTTTTCGCTATCGTACCCGCATTGACGGCATCGCTGTCCTCAATAGGATCACCAACATTGCGCAATAACTTACCTATCGCGTCATAATGATTACCATCGGGAGTCAGACCTATCCCGTGCTGATGATGATGGGGGTGCGGAGCGTTAATCTGGTCCGAAAAACGACCAAACTTATCGACGCTCATCTTATTAATGTCCTAATTTTTCTATTTCCACTGCCTTTTATAAAACCCGCTTCCCTCAGCTCTTCTATAATGGAGGCAATTTCGTTCTCATGACCCGTATGGCCTACCTCTTGAGATGACAAAAGGAGTCGTAACCTATCACAGAGTTCGTTAGGGTTGTCCCAATAGGCATAACCTTTACCGCTATGCAAACCGGTGGGCGGAAATAATCTCGATATAATTGCCTTGTACTTGGCGGATTTACTAGCACGGTTTATGGCTAATAGATGATTATAACCTTTCCTATGAGCACTGGTTTGTTCACAGATTTGTTTATAGGTGTTCAGGTCGGCCTTTGTGTATAATGTTTCATCGGGTTTGCGCATAAATATCAATTCATAGAGCCCTTCGGTCCCCTTGTAAGTGTCCGCGTCGATGATGATGTCACCGTTTTCGTCGTCAAACCTTATATACTTATCGCCTATCATAACAGTACCGTCTCCTGTTATTCGAGGACCGTATGTGTTATCAATTGTATTCCTATTGTCTTTAATCATTCTCAACACGTAGGTCCGCGGTAGACGATGTTTGAACATTGTATGGACATAACGAACACTATCTTCCTGGCCCGCCGGTGTTGATAGTAGCTCTTTAACAACACTACTTTGGCGCATCGGTGTAACTGAAGGTCCAGGCTCATCTGTTGATTCAGCTATTACTTCGGTATCGATGAATTTCGGAACATGGGTTTGTGAAGCATCATCCTCCATGTCTACATCCATTTCTTCTTCTTTTTTAATTTCCATTTTCGGCTGTGGACGACGAATTTTCGAAATTTCCTTAATGATAGGGCTATATTGTTTAGTCAAAATCCGTTCAGCATCTGCATCGCCGAACTTTATCTGCAGATACTTTCTCTTGATGTTCTCCCTCAAACGGGCGATCTCAGAGATAACTTGCTCCTCCTTTGGTGTCATATTGCGAAATGAACAGTAATTCGACTATCAAATAGCTTTTAAGACAGTTCCAAAGATCGAAAAAACACAGCGTAACGCTTTTCACGCAATAGGTACTGCACAACCTGCGATGCGGACGCTTTCATCAATTTCGAATTGTTCCAAGATAAACCTCGGCAGTATCTGTACATGTTGTTGTCAAAATATGGTATACTTTCCACCTTCTCGGCGCTCCTAAAGACAAAGGTACGTTTTATATTTTCGCGCCATTGCGGTATTTCGGCTACTATTAGATTATCATCTTTGGGCATATCTTGCATGTACCGTTTTAGCGTCGGTATAGAGTTTTCGAGAAGATAACTATTCAAAAGCAGAAACTCATCAGTATTTGCCCCCGTATATGTGCACCACATTTGAAGCTGCCTACTATCGACAACAGTATATTTTGATCCGTCAAAAGACAAGCCGAAATGATGACACTGATTAGGCACCGTCGGCAGGGCGGCCTTTAGAAATTCGGTTGTAAACACACCTTGTGCCTTATTATTTACAGCCTCGTAAAATTTACCTCTACTGCGTAAAGGTAGCGACGAAGGTCTAGGACCATATTTCACATTGTAGCTAATGTCTACACAACACTTTACACCGCTGATAAGCTTGTACGCCTTTATAGGACCGACTATGGGAATTGTCCTTTCCGTGATTACTACACAACGGGACGCGTACGGCAATGAACAGCTGTACTGTAACATGTCGAGGTATACTTGCGTGTACTCTATGCCTCCGTGACTGAGAGTCAAAGTCCGATTGAAAAAATCAGGAAACGGCCGGAATCTGGATACCAAGTTTTGCGGATGGCGAACCGTTCCTTTCAACATGTGTTCATTGTATAATATCAATTCAAATGGTACACCTCCTTTATCACATTCGTGCATGAACCTAATCCAAATGTCTCGATTATAAATTCTATTTGCGGATGTGATCATTAACAGAATTATAGGCGGTAAGCTCTTGCTGTACGATCCGAACCGCTTATGTCTCCAGCAGCGCCTATTAAATACATGTCCATGTCTATTCGTACGGCTACAGTAGTTTCCGCAAAACCTCTTCTTATCGGGATAATAGAAACAACATAAATTTGATTTTGGTGTTTTCGTAGTGCCGCTATTAGCATATGGCGAAATATCATTATAAGTGTATATACGCATTATAAATCTTTTACGAAGGAATCAAACCCGATTCTGTATCGACCCTGATCTATATCGCTGTCTTTATCTATTACTATAAAACCGAATTTCTCTTTCCAGGCTGTTGCGCAGAGCTTTTTGAAAGTGTTAAACGACACGTCCGTGCCTACGTGATCCGAATGAATGTGTCTTAAATTCATATCGTCCTGTTTAAATACAACAATCAGATTGGTATTGTCTCGGATTAAATGTTTGGGAATCCTACTGTACGTTTGACCGAGATAAAAAGAATCAATTGAGCTATGTCTCCCCATACTGAAGTAATTACGTATATTATCATGTTTTTCACACTGTATATCGTCAAAAATCATAATGGAATTCGGTTCCGCTTCATGTGGATTGATGATGTTGTCGTTATCACTGTACGGAAAATAACCGATACCCGATTCTTCCATCACCTTAGACAGAAACTCATATTTCGGTTGGTGAAGTGATTTTGAAAAAATATATATGTTGGCGAACTTCAGCCCGTTTGCCTCGAACAAAAGATTAAAAATTACATTTGTTTTACCGCAATTTGAAGGACCACACACAATTGCTCTAATAGTGTTGGGCAATAGGGGACTGTGTCGAACTCGTTTCTCCTTTTCACCTACATAAGCGTCGAAATTATGTAGCTGCATCGTATATGGAGCAACCACTACACGCATCTCGAAAGACGTAACCAGAATGAATCAATTGTGTGAAAAAACTGATATTTATTTTCGAAACATATTTTCTATTGCAGTATAAAGCAATTGTGACACATTGACTCTGAAACTAGTACTTTTCCATTGACGTCATCGCATGCTCGTGGCCGGATGCGTGTAAGGTCAGTTGGGACAAAGCAATTGCGACCAGTACTTTTCCATTCACATTATCGCTTGCACATGGCCGGATGCGCATGGGCGGCTTGCCGGATGTGGTAAATTGTTTCACAGTATAAGTTTATTTTTATCTACCCAAGAGTTGTGCTTTTTATCGAAACCTTGCCATTTCACAAGAAGCTTATCTCCTTTCCGGCGCAAAACCTTTTCCACCAAATAAACGTCGCCAACATTTGTTCGACTTAATTCTTCAGCATAAAACCCACCTTTTAATATTTCACCTCTCGAATCTTGTAAAATGTAGGTTTTAGGTGAGGACGGTACAACAGCAAACACGGTAAATACTTCTTGCGTCCAGTTTGGATAAAATCCTTTCGAAAAAACTTTTTTGTATTTGGATATTCTAACTCTATCGTCTACCTGGAATGATCGCGATTGAGGTATAATACGACTATTTACCTTGTCTTTTATTCTAGCCAACAGCATTGCTTCATGTTTTTTTCTCACCTGACACGGTTTCATACCAATAGTACTGTGTACGGTTTTGTTGTATGACTTTACAATATCATCTAAAAAATCAGTCCATTTATGACTACCGCGAGCCGTGAATTCTAACCACATTTTACTTTTCAAAGTTCTGTTTAACCTTTCTACGATGGAAGCTTTTTTCTCGGTGTAAGTGTGATAGTGATTAATTTTATAGGTTTTCAATAAGTTTTGAACAGATTTGTTAAACCATTCTTTACCCTGATCGGTCTGAAAATGCTTCATACTGTGTTTCTCTAGTATAGGCTTTAATGCCGAAGCTACTTCGGAACCGGTTTTAGATTTTATCGGCACCGCAAACGCAAATTTTGATAAACAGTTAATCATAGTCAATATATACTTATAGCCTTTGTTTTCCTTTGCATAGGGAATCATCTCAACTAAATCCGCTTGATAAAGATCGTTTACACCTTTCAAAGTAACACTACGTGTTTTAAAATTTCTACGAGCCGGCTTATGAAGCTCGTTAGCAATAGCACGTCTAACGTTCATTTCAAAACTGACCACCTTGATTTTACTTTTGGTACTTTTAAACCAACTGACTAGGTTTCCATCAACACCCAAGAGGTACAGTCCGAAGTCGTTCTTGTTTTTTGGAAGCTTCCCCGGGAATGTGAAGCATTCCAAGGCCTATCCTCCCAGGCGATCAGTTTTTGTCGTTCAATTTTACTTTTAATCCCATCCACACACACATTCAGTCTTATAGACGATTAAGTCGAGACAGAGGACCATTCAACCTAGGTTTCACACACACACTCGTGCAACAAATATTTTATACCTTTTGCAAAAAGGTATTTTATTCAATACACACACAATCTGTCAAAACAGAAGCTATGCTCTTTTGTTGCTACAACACTTATCCATTCACACAACCTTATAGGCGATTAGACCGTGACAGAGGGCCCATTCATTCAGCCTAGGATCTCCACACAGCATAGGTCATACAAAAACTAAAATGGAACGACTTGATTTCACAACACCGTTCAGGATGATGGGAATCATTCTAGGCGTGGAACCTTACAGTACCCATAAGGTAGCGTATCAAAATCCCCGTTACGTTTTCTTTTCGCACCTGTGGCTCTGAACATTTTTGTTTCACACACAGTAACAACACCATGATCCTTTCTGCGACGTATACGCGATTCATCGACCATTATGCTATCCTCCTCTGTTTGTTCATTCAATACTAGTTTCTTTAAAGAATCGAAATTTAAATAACCTGAGGTGCGGAGATTTAAAGTCAGTCCTTTAATTTTGCAAACTGTAACGGTTTTGTCATTTTCCGGACACATTACCTTGTAGCCGTACGTTTTCGGACCTCCCGAAACAAATTCTGTAATGTATGCAGAAGGACCATAGTCAGCCAGTTCGTCTGTCATCTGCCCCAAGTAGTCTCCTGTCGATATAGCGTGCGTACCGTCTTTGTGGAGATAAATGACACTATCTGTGTCGTAATAGAGGACCTGTGATCGCAACACGTCCAAATAGTCATAGAGCTTAAGACGAGCATGGGCTGTAGTGAATGCAGCGAGAACGACATTTACTGTTGGTAGTACATCACAGACGTTGTCAGTGTAGCACCAGTTCACTACGACAACGTCCTGGTTAACCTCTTGTATATTGATTACATCAATTGACGGCGACGTTAACAAGTTGAACAGTTCATTAGGCTCTCTTACTATTGTAGTCTTTGCCTGGTTTTCACGTTGTCCAAACTTACCCCAAAAGGAGTTTAACATTAGTTTAGCCAACGACCTGGCACCAGGATTTTTTTCAATTTTCAACGGGTCAAGTCTAACCCCTTCGTTGTCGTAATAGCTTTGGACATAGTCTATTTTGTCTTGTTCACAACGACACCATTCTGGGTAACCTGAAGCCTCCTGCTTTATTTTTAAAAATGTATTAATATAGTCGGTAAACAGTCCGTTCCCTTTGTCAAATGAAGCCATTTCGTATTGCCAGAGCTCATACATTTCCAATATCACGTAACCTTTCTGCACAGCTTTGCGTATCTCATCCATAGTCCATGTTCCTGTCAACGCCCGTTCGTCAAGAGAGTGAGTACAGTCTCCAGGTATAAGGTTCTCGCCACATGTACGGCATAGGATGAACATCAATTTATCGTTCATCCTGACCGGCAGCACTGGATGATACAGATCCCGAGGAGGTAGGACTGTACATTTCAGGAGGCCGTCAGCAGACATTCCGACTGCTCTACACTCATTATTACCGACGTGTATTATCGGATGTCCTATCGGATATTCGCGGTACTTACACACCCAGGGGTACAAGGAGCAAACATCAATGTACCGAATTTTCTCGTTCTCCTGACACATATGGTACGATTTTACATTCCCCGTACGACCGCCGAAAAACCCTGCCGAGGGTTTAGTGGTGTGAGGTGCGTTAGAGGGTGGGAATCAAGGTATGCCATAGTTTTGTTTAATTTTTTCTTCCTATAAAATTCACACTCCCACATCTCGACAACATTATAATGACGGGACAATTTAGCCATCTTAGCTTTAGTCCTGGTCAGTCGTGCACTATGAGTGTCTGACGGGTCGTCGATTAGAGGTGAATCACGCCCAAATGTGTAACAGTTTGGACATCCGTGCCAGTAACAGCCGTGAAATTCATATACGGTCTTCGTTCGGTCACATAGTCCGTCGACCTTTATACCGTCTACTTTAATTTCACGACCTCTACCGGCATGCTCCAGTCGATAGCCGTTCTGGTCTTCGATCCATGCGAGCCACTGTAGAGCGATGGCGGATTGATTATCGACGCGTCTGTACCCATTCTTTGGCAGTATGCCTATTGTGTTTGGCTTGAGAAAATTTCTTCTGAACGCTAGGCTACACGCGCTAGCAATAGTGACGGCCTCGAGAAACGGATCTACATTGCATTCCTGCAAGAACGAAGCACGAAACTTTATACAGGCTTGAGCTAATATATCAACATCAGAGAGGCAATATTCGAATATTTCCGTTTGAAAATTGAACACATAACCGTTGGAGACTTGTTCATCGTACCACTGTAAGAATTTTGTATTGTTCTTTTCGAACATTGAGTCAGGACAGTAGTATTCCTTTCCAGGAATAGGACCTACATAATTTTCATTGGCCACTGTGTTGAAAAGGTGAGGAAAGTAACCTTTCTTTTTTTCGGGAGGTAGGTCGAACGCTTCAGGGAGTTTAGACAACGCCATTGGCATATAGTTTAGAGAATCGATAAACTTTACGTTATCGATCTCCATCAAAATAATCCTAGTTCCACGCATTATCAATTCAGGTGTAAACTGAGTTTCTTCCAGAACGTATTTCAAAAGGAATTGAAAATCAAATGCCTGTCCATTATGAGCGATAACGCACACCTTTTTAAACGTTTTACGCACATCCATTATGTAGGCTATGAACCCGTCAACTGGACTCTCTTTAAAAACACGAGTTCGTGGCGTACAATTACGACAGCGTTCGCCATTTATGCATTTCCAACAGTACTGTTGAGAAATGCATAAATTTACCCTGTGAACGTGAGCGCTATCAAGGACTTCGTCTTGACGCGTTTCCAGATCGAAAAAAAGAAACACGAAATCTTTAACTTGAGGCGTTTGGGTATTGATTTTCATGTAACAACGATGGTTAGCCGGTTTGTACTCTAAGCACATTTTACAATAAACCTCTCCACACTGATGTGTGGTTTTACGATCTAGAGTAAATATTACCTTCTCACACATTAAACATTTTCTAATATACTTGCAAACGCTTACGGAATGTGTGTTGTAACATTGCTGGTTCATAAAGTGACGGTTACAGTCACCTCCGTTGTCGTCTAGCGCACACGGCGGAGACCGTTTACAAGAATAACAGATAGCTGAACATCTGTGTTTGCCTAAAGTGTTGTACGGTGTTCGACATGCTTCACAGTAGAATTGACACGCAAACGCGCCAGTTAAACTGGTAATCACATTAAAATGGGACTTGTGAAATAGCAAATTTATTTTATACTTGGGATTGTTCACAATACCTTCAAATAACACATGCCTACCTCTACTACCGTAACTGTACACCGTGATTTTATATTCTGTCAAATGATTTTGAAACGCTTGTAACTCATTCACACCGGCACCTGACTCGGTAATTTCTGCATTAGCGTCAGCCATTAGTTGCTGTGCCCTAACGGTCTGACGTTTACCTTTGTTCTGTATTATAGCTTTATATTCTTTGTCATTTTGCGCCCGAGCAATGCCAACCACAAGAGCACAAGGCAAGCACAAAGCATCTTTATTTTTAATTACAACGATTCCCGTTCTGCTGTGACACTCTTCGTCAAAGTTATTGTAAATCCCACGCCTACGTCGACCCCGGCCTACAGGTACTCTAACCTTGGTACACGATACCTGGAAGGTATCACCTGACATAAATCCCTCAGCGTTACTCTGGACTATTCCGCCAAAAACGCTCCAAAGCGTGTCTGACGTTATTTCCGAAGCAGGTCTGAAGGCTACGTACCCAGGTGTACGATTCTTAAAGTTTATGCTAGTCATAGTAAAACCAAGTCGATCTTCGTCTGTTGTACCCCTAGTCACACATTCAACCAACTCTTGAAGTCCCTGTCTAACCCATTCAATCTCTCCTACACCTTCAGGGGGTGTATTGAATTTAAAAACAATTTTATTCCCGTATAAACGGAATTTCTTTACATAGGTTTGCACATTAGAAAAAATATACACGGCCATAATATAGTTTTTATTTTAAGAAGTCAAATTACAAACAGAGATAGGATAACAATCACACTTACCTCTTTGCAGTCAGAATGAGAACCGAGTATACTGTGCTAACTGTTATATAGCTAACTGTTTATTAGAAACAGAGATAGAATAACAATCACACTTACCTCTTTGCAGTCTGAATGAGACCGGAGTATACTGTCCTACCTGTAATATACGGGTTTATATAGCAACCTGTTTAGAGTGGGAGACATAGGCCAGCGATTTCTAATCCTTTCACTGCACGACCGCGAGTAGGAGTGAAAGTAGGTCAGAGATTTCTAATCCTTTCACTGCACGACCGCGAGTGGGAGTGAAAGTTCAACGATTTCACACGGCACAACCTCGAGTGTGGGAAAAGGTCAATGATTTCTAAACTTTCCGTTGCGTGACACAGCCGCTTTGGGCAACTACGTCATGGGAACTACACAAAGGACGCGTGGGGAGTTGCACAGTATATAAGCCGGTACCAACATACAGAGAGCATCAGTCTTCAGCGCTTTGCAGTTAGGTGCGTTGTGTGTGTGTGTGTTTTATCTTAATTATGAATACTGCAAGTCAGCTCTCCAAAAATTCGACAGTTAACCGGTTCAATGCGGTTCCGGTTTACGAGCGAATTTTGGTGTCGTTAAAGTCGTTGGCGTTGAACAAAGAATACGGCATTATCTGTGCGAAACTCGTAACAACCGTTCATGGCTCGTCTATTCAGGTTGACTTTGATGACGACGATATAAAAAAGACTACTTTTTTTCCGAAACGGTATACAGCGATAGTGAAAGATTCCGATCTTCCGGAGTTGGAGAAATGCAAATTTGTCATTACACGTCATGTCGGTAAGACGGTGATAATGGAAATACGGCCGTAAATCGTATTTATTTTCAAGGGGGTGACATATTTTAATGGAGTGGTCACCACTGATTACAGCGTGGCTGGAGCTGTTTTCACTGGGACGAACTATTAGAGTTCGTCCCACGGGGAGCTGGCTTGAGCGGTTCCGGTTTACGAGCGAATTTTGGTGCCTTTAAAGTCGTTGGGCGTTGAATAAAGAATACTGTATTATCTGTGCTCGTAACAACCGTTCATCTGTTCAAGTTGACTTTGATGACGATATAAAAAACACTACTTTTTCCGAAACGATACTGCTATAGAGAAAGATTCTTCTGGAGTTGGAGAAATGTCGGTAAGACATGGTGATAATGGAAATACGACGGTAAATTTATTTTCAAGGGGGTGACATATATTAATGGAGTGGTCACCACTGATTACAGCGTGGCTGGAGCTGTTTTCACTGCGGCGAACTACTAGAGTTCATCCCACGGGGGGAGCTGACTTGATTAACGAATACTCTTTTTAAACAAATACTTAATTTATTTCAAAAATTATCGATTTATTTCAGAAACACGATGACCGATAGACGTAATCAATCAGAGGTGAGTATGAAATAGTGTGTTCTTTTTTTTGTTAAAGTTTTTATGTTTCGTTATTGCAATTTTTCATTGGTTTTCAGTCTAATGACACAACAAACAACGATGATTCTAGCTACGATGAAACGGGCATTTGGGAAGAATTAGATAATCATGCTAACGAAATCGATCGTAACAGACGTAGCCCATCAATATTACATGGGGTTACATGGACACCGTACTATAGACGCCAATCGATAGTTGATCATAGCGAGGAGACTCCTACTACGTCACAGGTAATTATAAATAATTTAGATTATTAACAGTTTCATTTTCATATCTAATAAGCTTTTTTCTTTCAGGAAACAAACATTACGACTCCTCCTAGAGTACCTTTGACTGATCGTAGCAACACCGCCCACCCAACATCGGTGATTATTAATGAACTGCCTTTACCGTTTCCAAACAATTTAGATTATTAACAGTTTCATCTAATAAGCGTTTTTTTTCTTTCAGGGAACAAACACACCTTCTAGAACCAGAGGGCCTTTGACTGATCGTAGCAACACCGACCACCCAACGCCGGTGATTATTGTATTCTTAATAAATTATTACTGTTATATTCTTATTTGCTCATTACTAATACATTGTATTTTATAGGCTGCAATATTAGATCACGTTGTAAATAGACTCAGAGATCGAGCTTCTTATTCGGGGGAACTAGATGAGGAACTAAAGCACATACAAGGACTCGAGCATTCCCGTATCGACTGTTTCCTTTGCTTAGGAAGTAGGACACGGTATCCTCCTCAATATTCAGTAAGTTTTATTGTACGATGATAATAGCAGTAATATCAGAGGATTATAATTGAATTTCATTTCTAATTAATTTTCTTAGACGGCTGTGGGAAACGCACGGGCAACTGCAGCTCGTAGAGTATCGGCTGATGCACTGCAGATACTAAAAAGACTCGTAGCGGACTTAGAGGCAGCGTTTCAAAGAGATGGATACGAGGAAAATTTCTATGCGGTCGGCGTATGGCGGATAATGATGAGCGATCTACATAAGCTACTCGAAGAGGGCCGAAGAAGAGTGGCTGTCGCTGAAGCGGCGGCGATAATGGCCGATCGAATCCCTTCAGACGTAGTCGTAAGTGTTACAATTTGTAAAACCTGATATTTATGCTATTCATTTACAAGAAAATTATCTTCTTTGTTTTGTATGTTGAAACAGAGAACATCAGAAGAGCAGATTGTAGGAAACAGTGGCTACCGTATAGCAGACTGCACTGTCTGCTTAGAACGACCACCATGCACTGCCATCATACCCTGCGGTCACGTTTATTGCAGGGAGTGTGCGGAAAGGGTGCAGAGGTGCCCCATATGCCGGAAACCCGCAGACAGACGCTGCCGACTATTTCTGAACATGGAATGATTGTGCAAAATATCATAGTTAATCAAGTCTCCCCTCTAAATTCTGTCAATTCCCAGATTTATATTTTATGTATAATCCTGTATTTATAATTATATTCTTAACACAATAAAATATTTATTCTTATACAAATACACGTTTTACTCTTATTTCATACAACCAAACCAACATCCAACACTCACGACATACTTCTACCAACATCTAATCACAACACACAACTGACTACATCGTAGCTCAGTCGCTAGCGTCACACGCCAGCAAACCAAACATCCACGGTTCCATTCCCCAATACACATTTATATTTTTTCATCTTCAAAAAATTACGTCACCAGAACAAAATGGCCCTCCAGGGCGGGGCTTACACCAAAACAAAATGGCCCTCCCGATCCAGGACACCAATCAACCTCTAGGGGCGGGGCTTAGTTGGTGGTGGGGGTAACAAATACTGCTCTCTCATTGGGGGGATAAAGGCACCCCGTCTCTACTGTCAAGGTTTGTTTTCTTTCGTCTCCTTCGGTAGGCGCTCACCTGGCTGTGGGCTCACTGAGTCTATAATACCACTGGTAGTGAGCTCTAGCAGTAGTAGTGAACTTCATCCTCTTTCCTCGTCTTATTGTTCTACGTACTCGATCAGCTGATCAAATGACGGGTAAGATTCGCCATGCATCAAGGTTTGTTTTTTTTCTATACCTTCGGTATGCGCTCACCTGGCTGTGGGTTCACTAAGTCTATAATACCACTGGTTGTAAGGTCTAGTAGTAGTAGTAAACTTCATCCTCTTTCCTCGTCTTATTGTTCTACGTACTCGATCAGCTGATCAAATGCCGGGAATGTTTCGCCATGCGTCAAGGTTTGTTTTCTTTCGTTTCCTTCGGTAGGCGCTCACCTAGTTGTGGGCTCCCTAAGTCTATAATACCAGTAGTAGTAAGGTCTAGTAGCAGTAGTGAACTTCTTCCTCTTTCCTCGTCTTATTGTTCTACGTACTCGATCAGCTGATCTAAAGCCGGGAAAGCTTCGCCATGCATCAAGGTTTGTTTTCGTTCGTCTCCTTCGGTAGGCTCTCACCTGGTTGTGGGCTCACTAAGTCTATAATACCACTGGTAGTAAGGTCTAGTAGCAGTAGTGAACTTCATCCTCTTTCCTCGTCTTATTGTTCTACGTACTCGATCAGCTTATCAAATGCCGGGAAAGCTTCGCCATGCGTAAAGGTTTGTTTTCTTTCGTTTCCTTCGGTAGGCGCTCACCTGGCTGTGGGCTCACTAAGTCTATAATACCACTGGTATTAAGCTCTAGCAGCATTAGTGAATTTCATCCTCTTTCCTCGTCAAATTGTTCTACGTACGCTATCAAAAGATCAAATGCTGGGAAAGCTTCGCCATGCATCAAGGTTTGTTTTCTTTCTATACCTTCGGTATGCGGTCACCTGGCTGTTGGCTCACAAAGTCTATAATATCACTGGTAGTAAGGACTAGTAGCAGTAGTGAACGTCATCGTATTTTCCTCGTCTTATTGTTCTACGTAATCGATCAGCTGATCAAATGCCGGGAAAGCTTCGCCATGCGTCAAGGTTTGTTTTCATTCGTTTCCTTCGGTAGGCGCTCACCTGGCTGTGGGCTCACTGAGTCTATAATGCCACTGGTAGTAAGCTCTAGCAGCAGTAGTGAACTTCATCCTCTTTCTTCGTCTTATTGTTCTACGTACTCGATCAGCTGATCAAATGCCGGGAAAGCTTCGCCATGCGTCAAGGTTTGCTTTCTTTCGTTTTCCTCGGCAGGGGCTCAGATTGCTGTGGGCTCACTGAGTCTATATTACCACTGGTAGTAAACTCTAGCAGCAGCAGTGAACTTCATCGTCTTTCCTCGTCTTATTGTTCTACGTACGCTATCAAAAGATCAAATGCTAGGTAAGCTTCGCCATGCATCATTGTTTGTTTTCATTCTATACCTTCGGTATTCGGTCACCTGGCTGTGGGCTCACTAAGTCAATAATATAACTGGTAGTAAGGTCTAGTATCAGTAGTGCACGTCATCGTCTTTCCTCGTCTTATTGTTCTACGTACGCTATCAAAAGATCAAATGCCGTGAAAGCTTCGCCATGCGTCAAGGTTTGTTTTCTTTCGTTTCCTTCGGTAGGCGCTCACCTGGCTGCGGGCTCACTGAGTCTAAAATACCACTGGTAGTAAGCTCTAGCAGCAGTAGTGAACTTCATCCTCTTTCCTCTTCTTATTGTTCTACGTACTCGATCAGCTGATCAAATGCCGGGAAAGCTTCGCCATGCGTCAAGGTTTGTTTTCTTTCGTTTCCTTCGGTAGGCGCTCACCAGGTTGTGGGCTCATTAAGTCTATAATACCAGTAGAAGTAAGGTCTAGTTGCAGTAGTGAACTTCATCCTCTTTCCTCGTCTTATTGTTCTACGTACTCGATCAGCTGATCAAATGCCGGGAAAGCTTCGTCATGCGTCAAGGTTTGTTTTCTTTCGTCTCCTTCGGTAGGCGCTCACCTGGTTGTGGGCTCACTAAGTCTATAATACCACTGGTAGTAAGGTCTAGTAGCAGTAACGAACTTCATCCTCTTTCCTCGTCTTATTGTTCTACGTTCTCGATCAGCTGATCAAATGCCGGGAAAGCTTCGCCATGCGTCAAGGTTTGTTTTCTTTCGTTTCCTTCGGTAGGCGCTCACCTGGCTGTGGGCTCACTGAGTCTATAATACCACTGATTGTGAGCTCTAGCAGCAGTAGTGAACTTCATCCTATTTCTTCGTCTTACTGTTCTACGTACTCGATCAGCTGATCAAATGCCGGGAAAGCTTCGCCATGCATCAAGGTTTGTTTTCTTTCTATGCCTTCGGTATGCGCTCACCTGGCTGTGGGTTCACTAAGTCTATAATACCACTGGTTGTAAGGTCTAGTAGCAGTAGTAAACTTCATCCTCTTTTCTCGTCTTATTGTTCTACGTACTCGTTCAGCTGATCAAATGCCGGGAAAGCTTCGCCATGCGTCAAGGTTTGTTTTCTTTCGTTTCCTTCGTTAGGCGCTCACCTAGTTGTGGGCTCCCTAAGTCTATAATACCAGTAGTAGTAAGCTCTAGTAGCAGTAGTGAACTTCTTCCTCTTTCCTCGTCTTATTGATCTACGTACTCGATCAGCTGATCTAAAGCCGGGAAAGCTTCGCCATGCGTCAAGGTTTGCTTTCTTTCGTTTCCCTCGGCAGGGGCTCAGATTGCTGTGGGCTCACTGAGTCTATATTACCAGTAGTAGTAAGGTCTAGTAGCAGTAGTAAACTTCATCCTCTTTCCTCGTCTTATTGTTCTACGTACTCGATCATTTGATCAAATGCCGGGAAAGCTTCGCCATGCGTCAAGGTTAGTTTTCTTTCGTTTCCTTCGGTAGGCGCTCACCAGGTTGTGGGCTCACTAAGTCCATAATACCAGTAGTAGTAAGGTCTACTTGCAGTAGTGAACCTCATCCTCTTTCCTCGTCTTATTGTTCTACGTACTCGATCAGCTGATCAAATGCCGGGAAAACTTCGCCATGCGTCAATATTTGTTTTCTTTCGTCTCCTTCGGTAGGCGCTCACCTGGTTGTGGGCTCACTAAGTCTATAATACCACTGGTAGTAAGGTCTAGTAGCAGTAGTGAACTTCATCCTCTTTCCTCGTCTCATTGTTCTACGTACGCTATCAAAAGATCAAATGCTGGGAATGCTTCGCCATGCATCAAGGTTTGTTTTCTTTCTATACCTTCGGTATGCGGTCACCTGGCTGTGGGCTCACTGAGTCTATAATACACTGGTAGTAAGCTCTAGCGGCAGTAGTGAACTTCATTATCTTTCCTCTTCGTATTGTTCTACGTACTCGATCAGCTGATCAAATGCCGGGAAAGCTTCGCCATGCATCAAGGTTTGTTTTCTTTCTATACCTTCGGTATTCGGTCACCTCGCTGTGGGCTCACTAAGTCTAAATTACCACTGGTAGTAAGGTCTAGTAGCAGTAGTGAACTTCATCCTCTTTCCTCGTCTTATTGTTCTACGTACTCGATCAGCTGATCAAATGCCGTGAAAGCTTCGCCATGCGTCAAGGTTTGTTTTCATTCGTTTCCTTCGGTAGGCGCTCACCAGGTTGTGGGCTCACTAAGTCTATAATACCAGTAGTAGTAAGGTCTAGTTGCAGTTGTGAACTTCATCCTCTTTCCTCGTCTATTTTTTCTACGTACACGATCATCTGAGCAAATGCCGGGAAAGCTTCGCCATGCATCAAGGTCTGTTTTCTTTCTATACCTTCGGTATGCGGTCACCTGGCTGTGGGCTCACTAAGTCTATAATACCACTGGTAGATAGGTCTAGTAGCAGTAGTGAACTTCATCCTCTTTCCTCGTCTTATTGTTCTACGTACTCGATCAGCTGATCAAATGCCGGGAAAGTTTCGCCATGAGTCAAGGGTTTTTTTATTTCGTTTCCTTCGGTAGGCGCTCACCAGGTATGGGCTCACAAAGTCTATAATAACAGTAGTAGTAAGGTCTAGTAGCAGTAGTGAACTTCATCCTCTTTCCTCGTCTTAGTGTTCTACGTACTCGATCAGCTGATCAAATGCCGGGAAAGCTTCCCCATGCGTCAAGGTTTGTTTTCTTTCGTTTCCTTCGGTAGGCGCTCACCAGGTTGTGGGCTCACTATGTCCATAATACCAGTAGTAGTAAGGTCTACTTGCAGTAGTGACCCTCATCCTCTTTCCTCGTCTTATTGTTCTACGTACTCGATCAGCTGATCAAATGCCGGGAAAGCTTCGCCATGCGTCAAGGTTTGTTTTTTTTCGTTTCCTTAGGTAGGCGCTCACCTGGCTGTGGGCTCACTGAGCCTATAATACCACTGGTAGTAAGCTCTAGCAGCATTAGTGAACTTCTTCCTCTTTCCTCGTCAAATTGTTCTACGTACTCGATCAGCTGATCAAATGCCTGGAAAGCTTCGCCATGCGTCAAGGTTTGCTTTCTTTCTTTTCCCTCGGCAGGCGCTCAGATTGCTGTGGGCTCACTGAGTCTATAATACCACTGTTAGTAAGCTCTAGCAGCTGTAGTGAACTTCATCCTCTTTCCTTTTCTTATTGTTCTACGTACTCGATCAGCTGATCAAATGCCGGGAAAGCTTCGCCATGCGTCAAGGTTTGTTTTCTTTCGTTTCCTTCGGTAGGCGCTCACCTGGTTGTGGGCTCACTAAGTCTATAATACCAGTAGTAGTAAGGTCTAGTTGCAGTAGTGAACTTCATCCTCTTTCCTCGTCTATTTGTTCTACGTACACGATCATCTGATCAAATGCCGGGAAAGCTTCGCCATGCATCAAGGTTTGTTTTCTTTCTATACCTTCGGTATGCGGTCACCTGGCTGTGGGCTCACTGAGTCTATAATACCACTGGTAGTAAGGTCTAGTAGCAGTAGTGAACTTCATCCTCTTTCCTCGTCTTATGGTTCTACGTACTCGATCAGCTGATCAAATGCCGGGAAAGCTTCACCATGCGTCAAGGTTTGTTTTATTTCGTTTCCTTCGGTAGGCGCTCATCAGGTATGGGCTCACAAAGTCTATAATACCAGTAGTAGTAAGGTCTAGTTGCAGTAGTGAACTTCATCCTCTTTCCTCGTCTTATTGTTCTACGTACTCGATCAGCTTATCAAATGCCGGGAAAGCTTCGCCATGCGTCAAGGTTTGTTTTCTTTCGTTTCCTTCGGTAGGCGCTCACCTGGCTGTGGGCTCACTGAGTCTTTAATACCACTGGTAGTGAGCTGTAGCAGCAGTAGGGAACTTCATCCTCTTTCCTCGTCTTATTGTTCTACGTACTCGATCAGCTGATAAAATGCCGGGATAGCTTCGCCATGCGTCAAGGTTTGTTTTCTTTCGTTTCCTTCGGTAGGCTCTCACCTGGCTGTGGGCTCACTGAGTCTATAATACCACTGGTAGTAAGCTCTAGCAGCAGTAGTGAACGTCATCGTCTTTCCTCGTCTTATTGTTCTGCGTACGCTATCAAAAGATCAAATGCTGGGAAAGCTTCGCCATGCATCAAGGTTTGTTTTCTTTCTATGACTTCGGTATGCGCTCTCCTGGCTGTGGGCTCACTAAGTCTATAATATCACTGGTAGTAAGGTCTAGTAGCAGTAGTGAACGTCATCATCTTTACTCGCCTTTTGTTCTACGTACGCTATCAAAATATCAAATGCCGTGAAAGCTTCGCCATGCGTCAAATTTGGTTTTCTTTCGTTTCCTTCGGTAGGCGCCCACCTGGTTGTGGGCTCACTAAGTCCATAATACCACTTGTAGTAAGGTCTAGTAGCAGTAGTGGACTTCATCCTCTTTCCACGTCTTATTCTTCTACGTACTCGATCAGCTGATCAAATGCCGGGAAAGCTTCCCCATGCGTCAAGGTTTGTTTTCATTCGTTTCCTTCGGTAGGCGCTCACCAGGTTGTGGGCTCACTATGTCCATAATACCAGTAGTAGTAAGGTCTACTTGCAGTAGTGACCCTCATCCTCTTTCCTCGTCTTATTGTTCTACGTACTCGATCAGCTGATCAAATGCCGGGAAAGCTTCGCCATGCGTCAAGGTTTGTTTTTTTTCGTTTCCTTAGGTAGGCGCTCACCTGGCTGTGGGCTCACTGAGCCTATAATACCACTGGTAGTAAGCTCTAGCAGCATTAGTGAACTTCTTCCTCTTTCCTCGTCAAATTGTTCTACGTACTCGATCAGCTGATCAAATGCCTGGAAAGCTTCGCCATGCGTCAAGGTTTGCTTTCTTTCTTTTCCCTCGGCAGGCGCTCAGATTGCTGTGGGCTCACTGAGTCTATAATACCACTGTTAGTAAGCTCTAGCAGCAGTAGTGAACTTCATCCTCTTTCCTTTTCTTATTGTTCTACGTACTCGATCAGCTGATCAAATGCCGGGAAAGCTTCGCCATGCGTCAAGGTTTGTTTTCTTTCGTTTCCTTCGGTAGGCGCTCACCTGGTTGTGGGCTCACTAAGTCTATAATACCAGTAGTAGTAAGGTCTAGTTGCAGTAGTGAACTTCATCCTCTTTCCTCGTCTATTTGTTCTACGTACACGATCATCTGATCAAATGCCGGGAAAGCTTCGCCATGCATCAAGGTTTGTTTTCTTTCTATACCTTCGGTATGCGGTCACCTGGCTGTGGGCTCACTGAGTCTATAATACCACTGGTAGTAAGGTCTAGTAGCAGTAGTGAACTTCATCCTCTTTCCTCGTCTTATGGTTCTACGTACTCGATCAGCTGATCAAATGCCGGGAAAGCTTCACCATGCGTCAAGGTTTGTTTTATTTCGTTTCCTTCGGTAGGCGCTCATCAGGTATGGGCTCACAAAGTCTATAATACCAGTAGTAGTAAGGTCTAGTTGCAGTAGTGAACTTCATCCTCTTTCCTCGTCTTATTGTTCTACGTACTCGATCAGCTTATCAAATGCCGGGAAAGCTTCGCCATGCGTCAAGGTTTGTTTTCTTTCGTTTCCTTCGGTAGGCGCTCACCTGGCTGTGGGCTCACTGAGTCTTTAATACCACTGGTAGTGAGCTGTAGCAGCAGTAGGGAACTTCATCCTCTTTCCTCGTCTTATTGTTCTACGTACTCGATCAGCTGATAAAATGCCGGGATAGCTTCGCCATGCGTCAAGGTTTGTTTTCTTTCGTTTCCTTCGGTAGGCTCTCACCTGGCTGTGGGCTCACTGAGTCTATAATACCACTGGTAGTAAGCTCTAGCAGCAGTAGTGAACGTCATCGTCTTTCCTCGTCTTATTGTTCTGCGTACGCTATCAAAAGATCAAATGCTGGGAAAGCTTCGCCATGCATCAAGGTTTGTTTTCTTTCTATGACTTCGGTATGCGCTCTCCTGGCTGTGGGCTCACTAAGTCTATAATATCACTGGTAGTAAGGTCTAGTAGCAGTAGTGAACGTCATCGTCTTTACTCGCCTTTTGTTCTACGTACGCTATCAAAATATCAAATGCCGTGAAAGCTTCGCCATGCGTCAAATTTTGTTTTCTTTCGTTTCCTTCGGTAGGCGCCCACCTGGTTGTGGGCTCACTAAGTCCATAATACCACTTGTAGTAAGGTCTAGTAGCAGTAGTGGACTTCATCCTCTTTCCACGTCTTATTCTTCTACGTACTCGATCAGCTGATCAAATGCCGGGAAAGCTTCGCCATGCGTCAAATTTTGTTTTCTTTCGTTTCCTTCGGTAGGCGCTCACCAGGCTGTGAGTTCACTGAGTCTATAATACCACTGGTAGTACGCTCTAGCAACAGTAGTGAACTTCATCCTCTTTCCCCGTCTTATTGTTCTACGTACTCGATCATCTGATCAAATGCCGGGAAAGCTTCGCCATGCGTCAAGGTTTGTTTTCTTTCGTTTCCCTCGGCAGGCGCTCAGATTGCTGTGGGCTCACTGGGTCTATAATACCACTGGTAGTAAGCTCTAGCAGCAGAATTGAACGTCATCGTCTGTCCTCGTCTTATTGTTCTACGTACGCTATCAAAAGATTAAATGCTGGGAAAGCTTCGCCATGCATCAAGGTTTGTTTTCTTTCTATAACTTCGGTATGCGGTCACCTGGCTGTGGGCTCACTAAGTCTATAATATCACTGGTAGTAAGGTCTAGTAGCAGTAGTGAACATCATCGTCTTTCCTCGTCTTATTGTTCTACGTACGCTATCAAATTATCAAATGCCGTGAAAGCTTCGCTATGCGTCAAGGTTTGTTTACTTTCGTTTCCTTCGGTAGGCGCTCACCAGGTTGTGGGCTCATTAAGTCTATAATACCAGTAGCAGTAAGGTCTAGTTGTAGTAGTGAACTTCATCCTCCTTCCTCGTCTATTTGTTTTACGTACACGATCATCTGATCAAATGCCGGGAAAGCATCGCCATGCATCAAGGATTGTTTTCTTTCTATACCTTCGGTATGCGGTCACCTGGCTGTGGGCTCACTTAGTCTATAATACTACTGCTAGTAAGGTCTAGTAGCAGTAGTGAACTTCATCCTCTTTCCTCGTCTTATTGTTCTACGTACTCGATCAGCTGATCAAATGCCGGGAAAGCTTCGCCATGCGTCAAGGTTTGTTTTATTTCGTTTCCTTCGGTAGGCGCTCACCAGGTATGGGCTCACAAAGTCTATAATACCAGTAGTAGTAAGGTCTAGTTGCAGTAGTGAACTTCATCCTCTTTCCCCGTCTTATTGTTCTACGTACTCGATCAGCTTATCAAATGCCGGGAAAGCTTCGCCATGTGTCAAGGTTTGTTTTCTTTCGTTTCCTTCGGTATGCGCTCACCTGGCTGTGGGCTCACTGAGTCTATAATACCACTGGTAGTGAGCTCTAGCAGCAGTAGTGAACACCATCCTCTTTCCTCGTCTTATTGTTCTACGTACTCGATCAGCTGATAAAATGCCGGGAAAGCTTCGCCATGGGGCAAGGATTGTTTTCTCTCGTTTCCTTCGGTAGGCGCTCACCTGGTTGTGGGCTCTCTAAGTCTATAATACCAGTAGTAGTAAGTTCTAGTAGCAGTAGTGAACTTCATCCTCTTTCCTCGTCTTATTGTTCTACGTAATCGATCAGCTGATCAAATGCCGGGAAAGCTTCGCCATGCGTCAGGGTTGGTTTTCTTTCGTTTCCTTCGGTAGGCGCTTACCTGGTTGTGGACTCACTATTTCTATAGTACCATTGGTAGTAAGGACTAGTAGCAGTAGTGAACTTCATTCTCTTTCCTCGTCTTATTGTTCTACGTACTCGATCAGCTGATAAAATGCCGGGAAAGCTTCGCCATGCGTCAAGGTTTGTTTTCTTTCGTTTCCTTCCGTAGGCTCTCACCTGGTTGTGGGCTCACTGAGTCTATAATACCACTGGTAGTAAGCTCTAGCAGCAGTAGTGAACTTCATCCTCTTTCCTCGTCTATTTGTTCTACGTACACGATCATCTGAGCAAATGCCGGGAAAGCTTCGCCATGCATCAAGGTTTGTTTTCTTTCTATACCTTCGGTATGCGGTCACCTGGCTGTGGGCTCACTAAGTCTATAATACCACTGGTAGATAGGTCTAGTAGCAGTAGTGAACTTCATCCTCTTTCCTCGTCTTATTGTTCTACGTACTCGATCAGCTGATCAAATGCCGGGAAGGTTTCGCCATGCGTCAAGGGTTGTTTGATTTCGTTTCCTTCGGTAGGCGCTCACCAGGTATGGGCTCACAAAGTCTATAATAACAGTAGTAGTAAGGTCTAGTAGCAGTAGTGAACTTCATCCTCTTTCCTCGTCTTAGTGTTCTACGTACTCGATCAGCTGATCAAATGCCGGGAAAGCTTCGCCATTTGTCAAGGTTTGTTTTTTTCGTTTCCTTCGGTAGGCGCTCACCAGGTTGTGGGCGAACTAAAACCATAATACCAGTAGTAGTAAGGTCTAATTGCAGTAGTGAACCTCATCCTTTTTCCTCGTCTTATTGTTCTACGTACTCGATCAGCTGATCAAATGCCGGGAAAGCTTCGCCATGCGTCAAGGTTTGTTTTCTTTCGTCTCCTTCGGTAGGCGCTCACCTGGTTGTGAGCTCACTAAGTCTATAATACCACTGGTAGTAAGGTCTAGTAGCAGTAGTGAACTTCATCCTCTTTCCTCGTCTTATTGTTCTACGTACTCGATCAGCTTATCAAATGCCAGGAAAGCTTCGCCATGCGTAAAGGTTTGTTTTCTTTCGTTTCCTTCGGTAGGCGCTCACCTGGCTGTGGGCTCACTGAGTCTATAATACCACTGGTAGTAAGCTCTAGCAGCATTAGTGAACTTCATCCTTTTTCCTCGTCAAATTGTTCTACGTACTCGATCAGCTGATCAAATGCCGGGAAAGCGTCGCCATGCGTCAAGGTTTGCTTTCTTTCGTTTCCCTCGGCAGGCGCTCAGATTGCTGTGGGCTCACTGAGTCTATAATACCACTGGTAGTAAGCTCTAGCAGCAGTAGTGAACTTCATCCTCTTTCGTTTTCTTATTGTTCTACGTACTCGATCAGCTGATCAAATGCCGGGAAAGCTTCGCCATGCGTCAAGGTTTGTTTTCTTTCGTTTCCTTCGGTAGGCGCTCACCAGGTTGTGGGCTCACTAAGTCTATAATAACAGTAGTAGTAAGATCTAGTTGCAGTAGTGAACTTCATCCTCTTTCCTCATCTATTTGTTCTACGTACACGATCATCTGATCAAATGCCGGGAAAGCATCGCCATACATCAAGGTGTGTTTTCTTTCGTTTCTTTCGGTAGGCGCTCACCTGGCTGTGGGCTCACTGAGTCTATAATACCACTGGTAGTGAGCTCTAGCAGCAGTAGGGAACTTCATCCTCTTTCCACGTCTTATTGTTCTACGTACTCGTTCAGCTGATAAAATGCCGGGAAAGCTTCGCCATGCGTCAAGGATTGTTTTCTTTCGTTTCCTTCGGTAGGCTCTCACCTGGCTGTGGGCTCACTGAGTCTATAATACCACTGGTAGTAAGCTCTAGCAGCAGTAGTGAACTTCATCCTCTTCCGCCGTCTTATTGTTCTACGTACGCTATCAACAGATCAAATGCTGGGAAAGCTTCGCCATGCATCAAGGTTTTTTTTTCTTTCTATAACTTCGGTATGCGCTCTCCTGGCTGTGGGCTCACTAAGTCTATAATATCACTGGTAGTAAGGTCTAGTAGCAGTAGTGAACGTCATCGTCTTTTCTCGTCTTATTGTTCTACGTACGCTATCAAAATATCAAATGCCGTGAAAGCTTCGCCATGCGTCAAATTTTGTATTCTTTCGTTTCCTTCGGTAGGCGCCCACCTGGTTGTGGGCTCACTAAGTCCATAATACCACTGGTAGTAAGGTCTAGTAGCAGTAGTGAACTTCATCCTCTTTCCTTGTCTTATTCTTCTACGTACTCGATCACCTGATCAAATGCCGTGAAAGCTTCGCCATGCCTCAAGGTTTGTTTTCTTTCGTTTCCTTCGGTAGGCGCTCACCAGGTTGTGAGCTCACTAAGTCTATAATACCAGTAGTAGTAAGGTCTAGTTGCAGTAGTGAACTTCATCCTCTTTAATCGTCTATTTGTTCTACGTACACGATCATCTGATCAAATGCCGGGAATGCTTCGCCATGCATCAAGGTTTGTTTTCTTTCTATACCTTCGGTATGCGGTCACCTGGCTGTGGGCTCACTAAGTCTATAATACCACTGGTAGATAGGTCTAGTAGCAGTAGTGAACTTCATCCTCTTTCCTCGTCTTATTGTTCTACGTACTCGATCAGCTGATCAAATGCCGGGAAAGTTTCGCCATGCGTCAAGGGTTGTTTTATTTCGTTTCCTTCGGTAGGCGCTCACCAGGTATGGGCTCACAAAGTCTATAATAACAGTAATAGTAAGGTCTAGTAGCAGTAGTGAACTTCATCCTCTTTCCTCGTCTTATTGTTCTACGTACTCGATCAGCTGATCAAATGCCGGGAAAGCTTCGCCATGCGTCAAGGTTTGTTTTCTTTCGTTTCCTTCGGTAGGCGCTCACCAGGTTGTGGGCTCACTAAGTCCATAATACCAGTAGTAGTAAGGTCTACTTGCATTAGTGAACCTCATCCTCTTTCCTCGTCTTATTGTTCTACGTACTCGATCAGCTGATCAAATGCCGGGAAAGCTTCGCCATGCGTCAAGGTTTGTTTTCTTTCGTCTCCTTCGGTAGGCGCTCACCTGGTTGTGAGCTCACTAAGTCTATAATACCACTGGTAGTAAGGTCTAGTAGCAGTAGTGAACTTCATCCTCTTTCCTCGTCTTATTGTTCTAAGTACTCGATCAGCTTATCAAATGCCGGGAAAGCTTCGCCATGCGTAAAGGTTTGTTTTATTTCGTTTCCTTCGGTAGGCGCTCACCTGGCTGTGGGCTCACTGAGTCTATATTACCACTGGTAGTAAGCTCTAGCAGCATTAGTGAACTTCATCCTCTTTCCTCGTCAAATTGTTCTACGTACACGATCATCTGATCAAATGCCGGGAAAGCTTCGCCATGCATCAAGGTTTGTTTTCTTTCTATACCTTCGGTATGCGGTCACCTGGCTGTGGGCTCACTTAGTCTATAATACCACTGGTAGTAAGGTCTAGTAGCAGTAGTGAACTTCATCCTCTTTCCTCGTCTTATTGTTCTACGTACTCGATCAGCTTATCAAATGCCGGGAAAGCTTCGCCATGCGTCAAGGTTTGTTTTCTTTCGTTTCTTTCGGTAGGCGCTCACCTGGCTGTGGGCTCACTGAGTCTATAATACCACTGGTAGTGAACTCTAGCAGCAGTAGTGAACTTCATCCTCTTTCCTCGTCTTATGTTTCTACGTACTCGATCAGCTGATAAAATGCCGGGAAAGCTTCGCCATGCGTCAAGGTTTGTTTTCTTTCGTTTCCTTCGGTAGGCTCTCACCTGGCTGTGGGCTCACTGAGTCTATAATACCACTGGTAGTAAGCTCTAGCAGCAGTAGTGAACTTCATCCTCTTTCGCCGTCCTAATGTTCTACGTACTCGATCAGCTGATCAAATGCCGGGAAAGCTTCGCCATGCGTCAAGGTTTGTTTTCTTTCGTTTCACTCGGCAGGCGCTCAGATTGCTGTGGGCTCACTGTGTCTATAATACCACTGGTAGTAAGCTCTAGCAGCAGTAGTGAACGTCATCGTCTTTCCTCGTCTTATTGTTCTGCGTACGCTATCAAAAGATCAAATGCTGGGAAAGCTTCGCCATGCATCAAGGTTGGTTTTCTTTCTATAACTTCGGTATGCGCTCTCCTGGCTGTGGGCTCACTAAGTCTATAATATCACTGGTAGTAAGGTCTAGTAGCAGTCGTGAACGTCATCGTCTTTCCTCGTCTTATTGTTCTACGTACGCTATCAAAATATCAAATGCCGTGAAAGCTTCGCCATGCGTCAAATTTTGTTTTCTTTCGTTTCCTTCGGTAGGCGCCCACCCGGTTGTGGGCTCACTAAGTCCATAATACCACTGGTAGTAAGGTCTAGTAGCAGTAGTGGACTTCATCCTCTTTCCTCGTCTTATTCTTCTACGTACTCGATCAGCTGATCAAATGCCGGGAAAGCTTCGCCATGCGTCAAGGTTTGTTTTCTTTCGTTTTCTTCGGTAGGCGCTTACCTGGTTGTGGACTCACTAAGTCTATAGTACCACTGGTAGTAAGGTCTAGTAGCAGTAGTGAACTTCATCCTCTTTCCTCGTCTTATTGTTCTACGTACTCGATCAGCTGATAAAATGCCGGGAAAGCTTCGGCATGCGTCAAGGTTTGTTTTCTTGTGTTTCCTTCGGTAGGCGCTCACCAGGCTGTGAGTTCACTGAGTCTATAATACCACTGGTAGTAAGCTCTAGCAGCAGTAGTGCAATTCATCCTCTTTCCCCGTCTTATTGTTCTACGTACGCTATCAAAAGATCAAATGCTGGGAAAGCTTCGCCATGCATCAAGGTTTGTTTTCTTTCTATAACTTCGGTATGCGGTCACCTGGCTGTGGGCTCACTAAGTCTATAATATCGCTGGTAGTAAGGTCTAGTAGCAGTAGTGAACATCATCGTCTTTCCTCGTCTTATTGTTCAACGTACGCTATCAAATTATCAAATGCCGTGAAAGCTTCGCTATGCGTCAAGGTTTGTTTTCTTTCGTTTCCTTCGGTAGGCGCTCACCAGGTTGTGGGCTCACTAAGTCTATAATACCAGTAGTAGTAAGGTCTAGTTGTAGTAGTGAACTTCATCCTCTTTCCTCGTCTATTTGTTCTACGTACACGATCATCTGATCAAATGCCGGGAAAGCATCGCCATGCATCAAGGTTTGTTTTCTTTCTATACCTTCGGTATGCGGTCACCTGGCTGTGGGCTCACTTAGTCTATAATACCACTGGTAGTAAGGTCTAGTAGCAGTAGTGAACTTCATCCTCTTTCCTCGTCTTGTTGTTTTACGTACTCGATCAGCTTATCAAATGCCGGGAAAGCTTCGCCATGCGTCAAGGTTTGTTTTCTTTCGTTTCCTTCGGTAGGCGCTCACCTGGCTGTGGGCTCACTGAGTGTATAATACCACTGGTAGTGAACTCTAGCAGCAGTAGTGAACTTCATCCTCTTTCCTCGTCTTATTGTTCTACGTACTCGATCAGCTGATAAAATGCCGGGAAAGCTTCGCCATGCGTCAAGGTTGGTTTTCTTTCGTTTCCTTCGGTAGGCGCTTACCTGGTTGTGGACTCACTAATGCTATAGTACCACTGGTAGTAAGGTCTAGTAGCAGTAGTGAACTTCATCCTCTTTCCTCGTCTTATTGTTCTACGTACTCGATCAGCTGATAAAATGCCGGGAAAGCTTCGCCATGCGTCAAGGTTTGTTTTCTTTCGTTTCCATCGAGAGGCTCTCACCTGGCTGTGGGCTCACTGAGTCTATAATACCACTGGTAGTAAGCTCTAGCAGCAGTAGTGAACTTCATCCTCTTTCCTCTTCTTATTGTTCTACGTACTCGATCAGCTGATCAAATGCCGGGAAAGCTTCGCCATGCGTCAAGGTGTGTTTTCTTTCGTTTCCCTCGGCAGGCGCTCAGATTGCTGTGGGCTCACTGAGTCTATAATACCACTGGTAGTAAGCTGTAGCAGCAGGAGTGAACGTCATCGTCTTTGTTCGTCTAATTGTTCTGCGTACGCTATCAAAAGATCAAATGCTGGGAAAGCTTCGCCATGCATTAAGGTTTGTTTTCTTTCTTTAACTTCGGTATGCGCTCTCCTGGCTGTGGGCTCACTAAGTCTATATTATCACTGGTAGTAAGGTCTACTAGCAGTAGTGAACGTCATCGTCTTTCCTCGTCTTATTGTTCTACGTACGCTATCAAAATATCAAATGCCGTGAAAGCTTCGCCATGCGTCAAATATTGTTTTCTTTCGTTTCCTTCGGTAGGCGCCCACCTGGTTGTGGGCTCACTAAGTCCATAATACCACTGGTAGTAAGGTCTAGTAGCAGTAGTGGACTTCATCCTCTTTCCTCGTCTTATTCTTCTACGTACTCGATCAGCTGATAAAATGCCGGGAAAGCTTCGGCATGCGTCAAGGTTTGTTTTCTTGTGTTTCCTTCGGTAGGCGCTCACCAGGCTGTGAGTTCACTGAGTCTATAATACCACTGGTAGTAAGCTCTAGCAGCAGTAGTGACCTTCATCCTCTTTCCCCGTCTTATTGTTCTACGTACTCGCTCATCTGATCAAATGCCGGGAAAGCTCGCCATGCGTCAAGGTTTGTTTTCTTTCGTTTCCCTCGGCAGGCGCTCAGATTGCTGTGGGCTCACTGGGTCTATAATACCACTGGTAGTAAGCTCTAGCAGCAGTAGTGAACGTCATCGTCTTTCCTCGTCTTATTGTTCTACGTACGCTATCAAAGATCAAATGCTGGGAAAGCTTCGCAATGCATCAAGGTTTGTTTTCTTTCTATAACTTCGGTATGCGGTCACCTGGCTGTGGGCTCACTAAGTCTATGATATCACTGGTAGTAAGGTCTAGTAGCAGTAGTGAACATCATCGTCTTTCCTCGTCTTATTGTTCTACGTACGCTATCAAATTATCAAATGCCGTGAAAGCTTCGCTCCGCGTCAAGGTTTGTTTTCTTTCGTTTCCTTCGGTAGGCGCTCACCTGGTTGTGGGCTCACTAAGTCCATAATACCACTGGTAGTAAGGTCTAGTAGCAGTAGTGAACTTCATCCTCTTTCCTCGTCTTATTGTTCTACGTACTCGATCAGCTGATCAAATGCCGGGAAAGCTTCGCCATGCGTCAAGGTTTGCTTTCTTTCGTTTCCCTCGGCAGGCGCACAGATTGCTGTGGGCTCACTGAGTCTATAATACCACTGGTAGTAAGCTCTAGCAGCAGTAGTGAACTTCATCCTTTTTCCTCTTCTTATTGTTCTACGTACTCGATCAGCTGATCAAATGCCGGGAAAGCTTCGCCATGCATCAAGGTTTGTTTTCTTTCTATACCTTCGGTATGCGGTCACCTGGCTGTGGGCTCACTTAGTCTATAATACCACTGGTAGTAAGGTCTAGTAGCAGTAGTGAACTTCATCCTCTTTCCTCGTCTTATTGTTCTACGTACTCGATCAGCTTATCAAATGCCGGGAAAGCTTCGCCATGCGCCAAGGTTTGTTTTCTTTCGTTTCCTTCGGTAGGCGCTCACCTGGCTGTGGGCTCACTGAGTCTATAATACCACTGGTAGTGAACTCTAGCAGCAGTAGTGAACTTCATCCTCTTTCCTCGTCTTATTGTTCTACGTACTCGATCAGCTGATAAAATGCCGGGAAAGCTTCGCCATGCGTCAAGGTTTGTTTTCTTTCGTTTCACTCGGCAGGCGCTGAGATTGCTGTGGGCTCACTGTGTCTATAACACCACTGGTACTAAGCTCTAGCAGCAGTAGTGAACGTCATCGTCTTTCCTCGTCTTATTGTTCTGCGTACGCTATCAAAAGATCAAATGCTGGGAAAGCTTCGCAATGCATCAAGGTTTGATTTCTTTCTATAACTTCGGTATGCGGTCACCTGGCTGTGGGCTCACTAAGTCTATGATATCACTGGTAGTAAGGTCTAGTAGCAGTAGTGAACATCATCGTCTTTCCTCGTCTTATTGTTCTACGTACGCTATCAAATTATCAAATGCCGTGAAAGCTTCGCTCTGCGTCAAGGTTTGTTTTCTTTCGTTTCCTTCGGTAGGCGCTCACCTGGTTGTGGGCTCACTAAGTCCATAATACCACTGGTAGTAAGGTCTAGTAGCAGTAGTGAACTTCATCCTCTTTCCTCGTCTTATTCTTCTACGTACTCGATCAGCTGATCAAATGCCGGGAAAGCTTCGCCATGCGTCAAGGTTTGTTTTCTTTCGTTTGCTTCGGTAGGCGCTCACCTGGCTGTGGGCTCACTGAGTCTATAATGCCACTGGTAGTAAGCTCTAGCAGAAGTAGTGAACTTCATCCTCTTTCCTCGTCTTATTGTTCTACGTACTCGATCAGCTGATCAAATGCCGGGAAAAATTCGCCATGCGTCAAGGTTTGCTTTCTTTCGTTTCCCTCGGCAGGCGCACAGATTACTGTGGGCTCACTGAGTCTATAATACCACTGGTAGTAAGCTCTAGCAGCAGTAGTGAACTTCATCCTTTTTCCTCTTCTTATTGTTCTACGTACTCGATCAGCTGATCAAATGCCGGGAAAGCTTCGCCATGCATCAAGGTTTGTTTTCTTTCTATACCTTCGTTATGCGGTCACCTGGCTGTGGGCTCACTTAGTCTATAATACCACTGGTAGTAAGGTCTAGTAGCAGTAGTGAACTTCATCCTCTTTCCTCGTCTTATTGTTCTACGTACTCGATCAGCTTATCAAATGCCGGGAAAGTTTCGCCATGCGTCAAGGTTTGTTTTCTTTCGTTTCCTTCGGTAGGCGCTCACCTGGCTGTGGGCTCACTGAGTCTATAATACCACTGGTAGTGAACTCTAGCAGCAGTAGTGAACTTCATCCTCTTTCCTCGTCTTATTGTTCTACGTACTCGATCAGCTGATAAAATGCCGGGAAAGCTTCGCCATGCGTCAAGGTTTGTTTTCTTTCGTTTACTTCAGTAGGCTCTCACCTGGCTGTGGGCTCACTGAGTCTATAATACCACTGGTAGTAAGCTCTAGCAGCAGTAGTGAACTTCATCCTCTTTCGCCGTCTTATTGTTCTACGTACTCGATCAGCTGATCAAATGCCGGGAAAGCTTCGCCATGCGTCAAGGTTTGTTTTCTTTCGTTTCACTCGGCAGGCTCTGAGATTGCTGTGGGCTCACTGTGTCTATAATACCACTGGTAGTAAGCTCTAGCAGCAGTAGTGAACGTCATCGTCTTTCCTCGTCTTATTGTTCTGCGTACGCTATCAAAAGATCAAATGCTGGGAAAGCTTTGCCATGCATCAAGGTTGGTTTTCTTTCTATAACTTCGGTATGCGCTCTCCTGGCTGTGGGCTCACTAAGTCTATAATATCACTTGTAGTAGGGTCTAGTAGCAGTAGTGAACGTCATCGTCTTTCCTCGTCTTATTGTTCTACGTACGCTATCAAAATATCAAATGCCGTGAAAGCTTCGCCATGCGTCAAATTTTGTTTTCTTTCGTTTCCTTCGGTAGGCGCCCACCTGGTTGTGGGCTCACTAAGTCCATAATACCACTGGTAGTAAGGTCTAGTAGCAGTAGTGGACTTCATCCTCTTTCCTCGTCTTATTCTTCTACGTACTCGATCAGCTGATCAAATGCCGGGAAAGCTTCGCCATGCGTCAAGGTTTGTTTTCTTTCGTTTTCTTCGGTAGGCGCTTACCTGGTTGTGGACTCACTAAGTCTATAGTACCACTGGTAGTAAGGTCTAGTAGCAGTAGTGAACTTCATCCTCTTTCCTCGTCTTATTGTTCTACGTACTCGATCATCTGATCAAATGCCGGGAAAGCTCGCCATGCGTCAAGGTTTGTTTTCTTTCGTTTCCCTCGGCAGGCGCTCACATTGCTGTGGGCTCACTGGGTCTATAATACCACTGGTAGTAAGCTCTAGCAGCAGTAGTGAACTTCATCCTCTTTCCTCGTCTTATTTTTCTACGTACTCGATCAGCTGATCAAATGCCGAGAAAACGTCGCCATGCGTCAAGGTTTGTTTTCTTTCGTTTCCTTCGGTAGGCGCTCAACTGGTTGTGGGCTCACTAAGTCTATAATACCAGTAGTAGGAAGATCTAGTAGCAGTAGTGACCTTCATCCTCTTTCCTCGTCTTATTGTTCTACGTACGCGATCAGCTGATCAAATGCCGGGAAAGCTTCGCCATGCGTCAAGGTTTGTTTTCTTTCGTTTCCCTCGGCAGGCGCACAGATTGCTGTGGGCTCACTGAGTCTATAATACCAGTGGTAGTAAGCTCTAGCAGCAGTAGTGAACATCATCGTCTTTCCTCGTCTTATTGTTCTACGTACTCGATCATCTGATCAAATGCCGGGAAAGCTTCGCCATGCGTCAAGGTTTGTTTTCTTTCGTTACCTTCGGTAGGCCCTCACCTGGCTGTGGGCTCACTGAGTCTATAATACCACTGGTAGTAAGGTCTAGTAGCAGTAGTGAACTTCATCCTCTTTCCTCGTCTTATTGTTCTACGTACTCGATCAGCTGATCAAATGCCAGGAAAGCTTCGCCATGCGTCAAGGTTTGTTTTCTTTCGTTTCCTTCGGTAGGCGCTCACCTGGTTGTGGGCTCACTAAGTCTATAATACCACTGGTAGTAAGCTCTAGCAGCAGTAGTGAACTTCATCCTCTTTCCTCGTCTTATTGTTCTACGTACTCGATCAGCTGATCAAATGCCGAGAAAGCTTCGCCAAGCATCAAGGTTTGTTTTCCATCTATACCTTCGGTATGCGGTCACCTGGCCGTGGGCTCACTAAGTCTATAATACCACTCGTAGTAAGGTCTAGTAGCAGTAGTGAACGTCATCGTCTTTCGTCGTCTTATGGTTCTACGTACTCTATCAAAAGATCAAATGCCGGGAAAGCTTCGCCATGCATCAAGGTTTGTTTCCTTTCTATAACTTCGGTATGCGCTCTCCTGGCTGTGGGCTCACTAAGTCTATAATATCACTGGTAGTAAGGTCTAGTAGCAGTAGTGAACGTCATCGTCTTTCCTCGTCTTATTGTTCTACGTACGCTATCAAAATATCAAATGTCGTGAAAGCTTCGCCATGCGTCAAATTTTGTTTTCTTTCGTTTCCTTCGGTAGGCGCCCACCTGGTTGTGGGCTCACTAAGTCCATAATACCACTGGTAGTAAGGTCTAGTAGCAGTAGTGAACTTCATCCTCTTTCCTCGTCTTATTTTTCTACGTACTCGATCTGCTGATCAAATGCCAGGAAAGCTTCGCCATGCGTCAAGGTTTGTTTTCTTTCGTTTCCTTCGGTAGGCGCTCACCTGGTTGTGGGCTCACTAAGTCTATAATACCACTAGTAGTAAGCTCTAGCAGCAGTAGTGAACTTCGTCCTCTTTCCTCGTCTTATTGTTCTACGTACTCGATCAGCTTATCAAATGCCGAGAAAGCTTCGCCAAGCATCAAGGTTTGTTTTCCATCTATACCTTCGGAATGCGGTCACCTGGCCGTGGGCTCACTAAGTCTATAATACCACTCGTAGTAAGGTCCAGTAGCAGTAGTGAACGTCATCGTCTTTCCTCGTCTTATGGTTCTACGTACTCTATCAAAAGATCAAATGCCGGGAAAGCTGCGCCATGCATCAAGGTTTGTTTTCTTTCTATATCTTCGGTATGCGCTCACCTGGCTGTGGGCTCACTAAGTCTATAATACCACTGGTAGTAAAGTCTAGTAGCAGTAGTAAACTTCATCCTCTTTCCTCGTCTTATTGTTCTACGTGCGCTATCATAAAGATCAAATGCTGGGAAACCTTCGCCATGCATCAAGGTTTGATTTCTTTCTATACCTTCGGTATGCGGTCACCTGGTTGTGGGCTCACTACGTCTATAATACCACTGGTAGTAAGGTCTAGTAGCAGTAGTGAACTTCATCCCCTTTCCTCGTCTTATTGTTCTACGTACTCGATCAGGTGATCAAATGCCGGGAGAGCTTAGCCATGCGTCAAGGTTTCTTTACTTACGTTTCCCTCGGCAAGCGCTCAGATTGCTGTGGGCTCACTGAGTCTATAATACCACTGGTAGTAAGCTCAAGCAGCAGTAGCGAACGTCATCGTCTTTCGTCGTCTTATTGTTCTACGTACTCGATCAGCTGATCAAATGCCGGGAAAGCTTCGTTATGCGTCAAGGTTTGTTTTCTTTCGTTTCCTTCGGTAGGCGCTCACCTGGCTGTGGGCTCACTGAGTCTATAATACCACTGGTAGTAAGCTCTAGCAGCAGTAGTGAACATCATCGTCTTTCCTCGTCTTATTGTTCTACGTACTCGAACATCTGATCAAATGCCGGGAAAGCTTCGCCATGCGTCAAGGTTTGTTTTCTTTCGTTTCCTTCGGTAGGCGCTCACCTGGCTGTGGGCTCACTTAGTCTATAATACCACTGGTAGTAAGGTCTAGTAGCAGTAGTGTACTTCATCCTCTTTCCTCGTCTTATTGTTCTACGTACTCGATCAGCTGATCAAATGCCGGTAAAGCTTAGCCATGCGTCAAGGTTTGTTTTCTTTCGTTTCCCTCGGCAGGCGCTCTCCTGGCTGTGGGCTCACTAAGTCTATAATAGCACTGGTAGTAAGGTCTAGTAGCAGTAGTGAACGTTATCGTCTTTCCTCGTCTTATTGTTCTACGTACGCTATCAAAATATCAAATGCCGTGAAAGCTTCGCCATGCATCAAATTTTGTTTTCTTTCGTTTCCTTTGATAGGAGCCCACCTGGTTGTGGGCTCACTAAGTCCATAATACCACTGGTAGTAAGGTCTAGTAGCAGTAGTGAACTTCATCCTCTTTCCTCGTCTTATTCGTGTACGTACTCGATCAGCTGATCAAATGCTAGGAAAGCTTCGCCATGCGTCAGGGTTTGTTTTCTTTCGTTTCCTTCGGTAGGCGCTCACCTGGTTGTGGGCTCACTAAGTCTATAATACCACTCGTAGTAAGGTCTAGTAGCAGTAGTGAACGTCATCGTCTTTCCTCGTCTTATTGTTCTACGTACTCTATCAAAAGATCAAATGCCGGGAAAGCTTCGCCAATCATCAAGGTTTGTTTTCTTTCTATACCTTCGGTATGCGCTCACTTGGCTGTGGGCTCACTAAGTCTATAATACCACTGGTAGTAAGGTCTAGCAGCAGTAGTAAACTTCATCCTCTTTCCTCGTCTTATTGTTCTACGTACTCGATCAGCTGATCAAATGCCGAGAAAGCTTCGCCATGCGTCAAGGTTTGTTTTCTTTCGTTTAATTCGGTAGGCGCTCACCTGGCTGTGAGCTCACTGAGTCTATAATACCACTGGTAGTAAGGTCTAGTAGCAGTAGTAAACTTCATCCTCTTTCCTCGTCTTATTGTTCTACGTACTCGATCAGCTGATCAAATGCCGAGAAAGCTTCGCCATGCGTCAAGGTTTGTTTTCTTTCGTTTCCTTCGGTAGGCGCTCACCTGGCTGTGAGCTCACTGAGTCTATAATACCACTGGTAGTAAGCTCTAGCAGCAGTAGTGAACATCATCCTCTTCCATCGTCTTATTGTTCTACGTGCGCTATCAAAAGATCAAATGCTGGGAAAGCTTCGCCATGCATCAAGGTTTGTTTTCTTTCTATACCTTCGGTATGTGCTCATCTGGCTGTGGGCTCACTACGTCTATAATACCACTGGTAGTAAGGTCTAGTAGCAGTAGTGAACTTCATCCTCTTTCCTCGTCTTATTGTTCTACGTACTCGATCAACTGATCAAATGCCGGGAAAGCTTCGCCATGCGTTAAGGTTTGTTTTCTTTCGTTTCCTTCGGTAGGCGCTCACCTGGTTGTTGGCTCTTTAAGGCTATATTACCAATGGTAGTAAGGTCTAGTAGCAGTAGTGAACTTCATTGTCTTTCCTCTTCTTATTGTTCTACGTACCCGATCTGCTGATCAAATGCCGGGAAAGCTTCGCCATGCGTCAAGGTTTGTTTGCTTTCGTTTCCTTCGGTAGACGCTCACCTGGCTATAAGCTCACTGAGTCTATAATACCACTGGTAGTTAGCTGTAGCAGCAGTAGTGAACTTCATCCTCTTTCCTCGTTTGATTGTTCTACGTACTCGATCGGCTGATCAAATGCCGGGAAAGCTTCGCCATGCAGCAAGGTTTGTTTCCTTTCGTTTCCTTCCGTAGGCGCTCACCTGGCTGTGGGCTCACTGAGTCTATAATTCCACTGGTAGTAAGCTCTAGCAGCAGTAGTGATCTTCAACCTCTTTCCTCGTCTTATTGTTCTACGTACTCGATCAGCTGATCAAATGCCGGAAAAGCTTCGCCATGCGTCAATGTTTGTTTTCTTTCGTTTCCTTCGGTAGGCGCTCACCTGGTTGTGGGCTCACTAAGTCTATAATACCACTGGTGGTAAGGTCTAGTAGCAGAGTGAACTTCATCCTCTTTCCTCGTCTTATTGTTCTACGTACTCGATCAGGTGATCAAATGCCGGGAAAGCTTAGCCATACGTCAAGGTTTCTTTACTTACGTTTCCCTCGGCAAGCGCTCAGATTGCTGTGGGCTCACTGAGTCTATAATACCACTGGTAGTAAGCTCTAGCAGCAGTAGCGAACGTCATCGTCTTTCCTCGTCTTATTGTTCTACGTACTCGATCAGCTGATCAAATGCCGGGAAAGCTTCGCCATGCGTCAAGGTTTGTTTTCTTTCGTTTCCTTCGGTAGGCGCTCACCTGGCTGTGGGCTCACTGAGTCTATAATACCACTGGTAGTAAGCTCTAGCAGCAGTAGTGAACATCATCGTCTTTCCTCGTCTTATTGTTCTACGTACTCGATCATCTGATCAAATGCCGGGAAAGCTTCGCCATGCGTCAAGGTTTGTTTTCTTTCGTTACCTTCGGTAGGCCCTCACCTGGCTGTGGGCTCACTGAGTCTATAATACCACTGGTAGTAAGGTCTAGTAGCAGTAGTGAACTTCATCCTCTTTCCTCGTCTTATTGTTCTACGTACTCGATCAGCTGATCAAATGCCGGGAATGCTTCGCCATGCGTTAAGGTTTGTTTTCTTTCGTTTTCTTCGGTAGGCGCTCACCTGGTTGTGGGCTCACTAAGGCTATAATACCACTGGTAGTAAGGTCTAGTAGCAGTAGTGAACTTCACCGTCTTTCCTCGTCTTATTGTTCTACGTACTCGATCTGCTGATCAAATGCCGGGAAAGCTTCGCCATGCGTCAAGGTTTGTTTTCTTTCGTTTCCTTCGGTAGGCGCTCACCTGGTTGTGGGCTCACTAAGTCTATAATACCACTGGTAGTAAGGTCTAGTAGCAGTAGTGAACTTCATCCTCTTTCCTCGTCTTATTGTTCTACGTACTCAATCAGCTGATCAAATGCCGGAAAAGCTTAGCCATGCGTAAAGGTTTGTTTTCTTTCGTTTTCCTCGGCAGGCGCTCAGATGGCTGTGGGCTCACTGAGTCTAAAATACCACTGGTAGTAAGCTCTAGCAGCTGTAGTGAACGTCATCCTCTCTCCTCGTCTTATTGTTCTACGTTCTCGATCACGTGATCAAATGCCGGGAAAGCTTCTCCATGCGTCAATGTTTGTTTTCTTTCGTTTCCCTCGGCAAGCGCTCAGATTTCTGTGGGCTCACTGAGTGTATAATACCACTGGTAGTAAGCTCTAGCAGTAGTAGTGAACGTCATCGTCTTTCCTCGTCTTATTGTTCTACGTACTCGATCAGCTGATCAAATGCCGGGAAAGCTTCGCCATGCGTCAAGGTTTGTTTTATTTCGTTTCCTTCGGTAGGCGCTCACCTGGCTGTGGGCTCACTGAGTCTATAATACTACTGGTAGTAAGCTCTAGCAGCAGTAGTGAACATCATCGTCTTTCCTCGTCTTATTGTTCTTCGTACTCGTTCAGCTGATCAAATGCCGGGAGAGCGTCGCCATGCGTCAAGGTTTGTTTTCTTTCGTTTCCTTCGGTAAGCGCTCACCTGGCTGTGGGCTCACTGAGTCTATAATACCACTGGTAGTAAGGTCTAGTAGCAGTAGTGAACTTCATCCTCTTTCCTCGTCTTATTGTTCTTCGTACTCGTTCAGCTGATCAAATGCCGGGAGAGCTTCGCCATTCGTCAAGGTTTGTTTTCTTTCGTTTCCTTCGGTACGCGCTCACCCGGTTGTGGGCTCACTAAGTCTATAATACCAGTAGTAGTAAGTCTAGTAGCAGTAGTGAACTTCATCCTCTTTCCTCGTCTTATTGTTCTTCGTACTCGTTCAGCTGATCAAATGCCGGGAGAGCTTCGCCATTCGTCAAGGTTTGTTTTCTTTCGTTTCCTTCGGTAGGCGCTCACCTGGTTGTGGGCTCACTAAGTCTATAATACCAGTAGTAGTAAGGTCTAGTAGCAGTAGTGAACTTCATCCTCTTTCCTCGTCTTATTGTTCTTCGTACTCGTTCAGCTGATCAAATGCCGGGAGAGCTTCGCCATTCGTCAAGGTTTGTTTTCTTTCTTTTCCCTCGGCAAGCGCTCAGATTGCTGTGGGCTCACTGAGTGTATAATACCACTGGTAGTAAGCTCTAGCAGTAGTAGTGAACGTCATCGTCTTTCCTCGTCTTATTGTTCTACGTACTCGATCAGCTGATCAAATGCCGGGAAAGCTTCGCCATGCGTCAAGGTTTGTTTTATTTCGTTTCCTTCGGTAGGCGCTCACCTGGCTGTGGGCTCACTGAGTCTATAATAACACTGGTAGTAAGCTCTAGCAGCAGTAGTGAACATCATCGTCTTTCCTAGTCTTATTGTTCTTCGTACTCGTTCAGCTGATCAAATGCCGGGAGAGCTTCGCCATGCGTCAAGGTTTGTTTTCTTTCGTTTCCTTCGGTAGGCGCTCACCTGGTTGTGGGCTCTTTAAGGCTATAATACCACTGGTAGTAAGGTCTAGTAGCAGTAGTGAACTTCATTGTCTTTCCTCGTCTTATTGTTCTACGTACCCGATCTGCTGATCAAATGCCGGGAAAGCTTCGCCATGCGTCAAGGTTTGTTTGCTTTCGTTTCCTTCGGTAGACGCTCACCTGGCTATAAGCTCACTGAGTCTATGATACCACTGGTAGTTAGCTGTAGCAGCAGTAGTGAACTTCATCCTCTTTCCTCGTTTGATTGTTCTACGTACTCGATCCGCTGATCAAATGCCGGGAAAGCTTCGCCATGCAGCAAGGTTTGTTTCCTTTCGTTTCCTTCCGTAGGCGCTCACCTGGCTGTAGGCTCACTGAGTCTATAATTCCACTGGTAGTAAGCTCTAGCAGCAGTAGTGATCTTCAACCTCTTTCCTCGTCTTATTGTTCTACGTACTCGATCAGCTGATCAAATGCCGGAAAAGCTTCGCCATGCGTCAATGTTTGTTTTCTTTCGTTTCCTTCGGTAGGCGCTCACCTGGTTGTGGGCTCACTGAGTCTATAATACCACTGGTGGTAAGGCCTAGTAGCAGTAGTGAACTTCATCCTCTTTCCTCGTCTTATTGTTCTACGTACTCGATCAGGTGATCAAATGCCGGGAAAGCTTAGCTATGCGTCAAGGTTTCTTTACTTACGTTTCCCTCGGCAAGCGCTCAGATTGCTGTGGCCTCACTGAGTCTATAATACCACTGGTAGTCAGCTCTAGCAGCAGTAGCGAACGTCATCGTCTTTCCTCGTCTTATTGTTCTACGTACTCGATCATCTGATCAAATGCCGGGAAAGCTTCGCCATGCGTCAAGGTTTGTTTTCTTTCGTTACCTTCGGTAGGCCCTCACCTGGCTGTGGGCTCACTGAGTCTATAATACCACTGGTAGTAAGGTCTAGTAGCAGTAGTGAACTTCATCCTCTTTCCTCGTCTTATTGTTCTACGTACTCGATCAGCTGATCAAATGCCGGGAATGCTTCGCCATGCGTTAAGGTTTGTTTTCTTTCGTTTTCTTCGGTAGGCGCTCACCTGGTTGTGGGCTCACTAAGGCTATAATACCACTGGTAGTAAGGTCTAGTAGCAGTAGTAAACTTCACCGTCTTTCCTCGTCTTATTGTTCTACGTACTCGATCTGCTGATCAAATGCCGGGAAAGCTTCGCCATGCGTCAAGGTTTGTTTTCTTTCGTTTCCTTCGGTAGGCGCTCACCTGGTTGTGGGCTCACTAAGTCTATAATACCACTGGTAGTAAGGTCTAGTAGCAGTAGTGAACTTCATCCTCTTTCCTCGTCTTATTGTTCTACGTACTCAATCAGCTGATCAAATGCCGGAAAAGCTTAGCCATGCGTAAAGGTTTGTTTTCTTTCGTTTTCCTCGGCAGGCGCTCAGATGGCTGTGGGCTCACTGAGTCTAAAATACCACTGGTAGTAAGCTCTAGCAGCTGTAGTGAACGTCATCCTCTCTCCTCGTCTTATTGTTCTACGTTCTCGATCACGTGATCAAATGCCGGGAAAGCTTCTCCATGCGTCAATGTTTGTTTTCTTTCGTTTCCCTCGGCAAGCGCTCAGATTTCTGTGGGCTCACTGAGTCTATAATACCACTGGTAGTAAGGTCTAGTAGCAGTAGTGAACTTCATCCTCTTTCCTCGTCTTATTGTTCTTCGTACTCGTTCAGCTGATCAAATGCCGGGAGAGCTTCGCCATTCGTCAAGGTTTGTTTTCTTTCGTTTCCTTCGGTACGCGCTCACCCGGTTGTGGGCTCACTAAGTCTATAATACCAGTAGTAGTAAGTCTAGTAGCAGTAGTGAACTTCATCCTCTTTCCTCGTCTTATTGTTCTTCGTACTCGTTCAGCTGATCAAATGCCGGGAGAGCTTCGCCATTCGTCAAGGTTTGTTTTCTTTCGTTTCCTTCGGTAGGCGCTCACCTGGTTGTGGGCTCACTAAGTCTATAATACCAGTAGTAGTAAGGTCTAGTAGCAGTAGTGAACTTCATCCTCTTTCCTCGTCTTATTGTTCTTCGTACTCGTTCAGCTGATCAAATGCCGGGAGAGCTTCGCCATTCGTCAAGGTTTGTTTTCTTTCTTTTCCCTCGGCAAGCGCTCAGATTGCTGTGGGCTCACTGAGTGTATAATACCACTGGTAGTAAGCTCTAGCAGTAGTAGTGAACGTCATCGTCTTTCCTCGTCTTATTGTTCTACGTACTCGATCAGCTGATCAAATGCCGGGAAAGCTTCGCCATGCGTCAAGGTTTGTTTTATTTCGTTTCCTTCGGTAGGCGCTCACCTGGCTGTGGGCTCACTGAGTCTATAATAACACTGGTAGTAAGATCTAGCAGCAGTAGTGAACATCATCGTCTTTCCTAGTCTTATTGTTCTTCGTACTCGTTCAGCTGATCAAATGCCGGGAGAGCTTCGCCATGCGTCAAGGTTTGTTTTCTTTCGTTTCCTTCGGTAGGCGCTCACCTGGTTGTGGGCTCTTTAAGGCTATAATACCACTGGTAGTAAGGTCTAGTAGCAGTAGTGAACTTCATTGTCTTTCCTCGTCTTATTGTTCTACGTACCCGATCTGCTGATCAAATGCCGGGAAAGCTTCGCCATGCGTCAAGGTTTGTTTGCTTTCGTTTCCTTCGGTAGACGCTCACCTGGCTATAAGCTCACTGAGTCTATGATACCACTGGTAGTTAGCTGTAGCAGCAGTAGTGAACTTCATCCTCTTTCCTCGTTTGATTGTTCTACGTACTCGATCCGCTGATCAAATGCCGGGAAAGCTTCGCCATGCAGCAAGGTTTGTTTCCTTTCGTTTCCTTCCGTAGGCGCTCACCTGGATGTGGGCTCACTGAGTCTATAATTCCACTGGTAGTAAGCTCTAGCAGCAGTAGTGATCTTCAACCTCTTTCCTCGTCTTATTGTTCTACGTACTCGATCAGCTGATCAAATGCCGGAAAAGCTTCGCCATGCGTCAATGTTTGTTTTCTTTCGTTACCTTCGGTAGGCCCTCACCTGGCTGTGGGCTCACTGAGTCTATAATACCACTGGTAGTAAGGTCTAGTAGCAGTAGTGAACTTCATCCTCTTTCCTCGTCTTATTGTTCTACGTACTCGATCAGCTGATCAAATGCCGGGAATGCTTCGCCATGCGTTAAGGTTTGTTTTCTTTCGTTTTCTTCGGTAGGCGCTCACCTGGTTGTGGGCTCACTAAGGCTATAATACCACTGGTAGTAAGGTCTAGTAGCAGTAGTAAACTTCACCGTCTTTCCTCGTCTTATTGTTCTACGTACTCGATCTGCTGATCAAATGCCGGGAAAGCTTCGCCATGCGTCAAGGTTTGTTTTCTTTCGTTTCCTTCGGTAGGCGCTCACCTGGTTGTGGGCTCACTAAGTCTATAATACCACTGGTAGTAAGGTCTAGTAGCAGTAGTGAACTTCATCCTCTTTCCTCGTCTTATTGTTCTACGTACTCAATCAGCTGATCAAATGCCGGAAAAGCTTAGCCATGCGTAAAGGTTTGTTTTCTTTCGTTTTCCTCGGCAGGCGCTCAGATGGCTGTGGGCTCACTGAGTCTAAAATACCACTGGTAGTAAGCTCTAGCAGCTGTAGTGAACGTCATCCTCTCTCCTCGTCTTATTGTTCTACGTTCTCGATCACGTGATCAAATGCCGGGAAAGCTTCTCCATGCGTCAATGTTTGTTTTCTTTCGTTTCCCTCGGCAAGCGCTCAGATTTCTGTGGGCTCACTGAGTCTATAATACCACTGGTAGTAAGGTCTAGTAGCAGTAGTGAACTTCATCCTCTTTCCTCGTCTTATTGTTCTTCGTACTCGTTCAGCTGATCAAATGCCGGGAGAGCTTCGCCATTCGTCAAGGTTTGTTTTCTTTCGTTTCCTTCGGTACGCGCTCACCCGGTTGTGGGCTCACTAAGTCTATAATACCAGTAGTAGTAAGTCTAGTAGCAGTAGTGAACTTCATCCTCTTTCCTCGTCTTATTGTTCTTCGTACTCGTTCAGCTGATCAAATGCCGGGAGAGCTTCGCCATTCGTCAAGGTTTGTTTTCTTTCGTTTCCTTCGGTAGGCGCTCACCTGGTTGTGGGCTCACTAAGTCTATAATACCAGTAGTAGTAAGGTCTAGTAGCAGTAGTGAACTTCATCCTCTTTCCTCGTCTTATTGTTCTTCGTACTCGTTCAGCTGATCAAATGCCGGGAGAGCTTCGCCATTCGTCAACGTTTGTTTTCTTTCTTTTCCCTCGGCAAGCGCTCAGATTGCTGTGGGCTCACTGAGTGTATAATACCACTGGTAGTAAGCTCTAGCAGTAGTAGTGAACGTCATCGTCTTTCCTCGTCTTATTGTTCTACGTACTCGATCAGCTGATCAAATGCCGGGAAAGCTTCGCCATGCGTCAAGGTTTGTTTTATTTCGTTTCCTTCGGTAGGCGCTCACCTGGCTGTGGGCTCACTGAGTCTATAATAACACTGGTAGTAAGATCTAGCAGCAGTAGTGAACATCATCGTCTTTCCTAGTCTTATTGTTCTTCGTACTCGTTCAGCTGATCAAATGCCGGGAGAGCTTCGCCATGCGTCAAGGTTTGTTTTCTTTCGTTTCCTTCGGTAGGCGCTCACCTGGTTGTGGGCTCTTTAAGGCTATAATACCACTGGTAGTAAGGTCTAGTAGCAGTAGTGAACTTCATTGTCTTTCCTCGTCTTATTGTTCTACGTACCCGATCTGCTGATCAAATGCCGGGAAAGCTTCGCCATGCGTCAAGGTTTGTTTGCTTTCGTTTCCTTCGGTAGACGCTCACCTGGCTATAAGCTCACTGAGTCTATGATACCACTGGTAGTTAGCTGTAGCAGCAGTAGTGAACTTCATCCTCTTTCCTCGTTTGATTGTTCTACGTACTCGATCCGCTGATCAAATGCCGGGAAAGCTTCGCCATGCAGCAAGGTTTGTTTCCTTTCGTTTCCTTCCGTAGGCGCTCACCTGGCTGTGGGCTCACTGAGTCTATAATTCCACTGGTAGTAAGCTCTAGCAGCAGTAGTGATCTTCAACCTCTTTCCTCGTCTTATTGTTCTACGTACTCGATCAGCTGATCAAATGCCGGAAAAGCTTCGCCATGCGTCAATGTTTGTTTTCTTTCGTTTCCTTCGGTAGGCGCTCACCTGGTTGTGGGCTCACTGAGTCTATAATACCACTGGTGGTAAGGTCTAGTAGCAGTAGTGAACTTCATCCTCTTTCCTCGTCTTATTGTTCTACGTACTCGATCAGGTGATCAAATGCCGGGAAAGCTTAGCTATGCGTCAAGGTTTCTTTACTTACGTTTCCCTCGGCAAGCGCTCAGATTGCTGTGGGCTCACTGAGTCTATAATACCACTGGTAGTCAGCTCTAGCAGCAGTAGCGAACGTCATCGTCTTTCCTCGTCTTATTGTTCTACGTACTCGATCAGCTGATCAAATGCCGGGAAAGCTTCGCCATGCGTCAAGGTTTGTTTTCTTTCGTTTCCTTCGGTAGGCGCTCACCTGGCTGTGGGCTCACTGAGTCTATAATACCACTGGTAGTAAGCTCTAGCAGCAGTAGTGAACATCATCGTCTTTCCTCGTCTTATTGTTCTACGTACTCGATCATCTGATCAAATGCCGGGAAAGCTTCGCCATGCGTCAAGGTTTGTTTTCTTTCGTTACCTTCGGTAGGCCCTCACCTGGCTGTGGGCTCACTGAGTCTATAATACCACTGGTAGTAAGGTCTAGTAGCAGTAGTGAACTTCATCCTCTTTCCTCGTCTTATTGTTCTACGTACTCGATCAGCTGATCAAATGCCGGGAATGCTTCGCCATGCGTTAAGGTTTGTTTTCTTTCGTTTTCTTCGGTAGGCGCTCACCTGGTTGTGGGCTCACTAAGGCTATAATACCACTGGTAGTAAGGTCTAGTAGCAGTAGTGAACTTCACCGTCTTTCCTCGTCTTATTGTTCTACGTACTCGATCTGCTGATCAAATGCCGGGAAAGCTTCGCCATGCGTCAAGGTTTGTTTTCTTTCGTTTCCTTCGGTAGGCGCTCACCTGGTTGTGGGCTCACTAAGTCTATAATACCACTGGTAGTAAGGTCTAGTAGCAGTAGTGAACTTCATCCTCTTTCCTCGTCTTATTGTTCTACGTACTCAATCAGCTGATCAAATGCCGGAAAAGCTTAGCCATGCGTAAAGGTTTGTTTTCTTTCGTTTTCCTCGGCAGGCGCTCAGATGGCTGTGGGCTCACTGAGTCTAAAATACCACTGGTAGTAAGCTCTAGCAGCTGTAGTGAACGTCATCTTCTCTCCTCGTCTTATTGTTCTACGTTCTCGATCACGTGATCAAATGCCGGGAAAGCTTCTCCATGCGTCAATGTTTGTTTTCTTTCGTTTCCCTCGGCAAGCGCTCAGATTTCTGTGGGCTCACTGAGTGTATAATACCACTGGTAGTAAGCTCTAGCAGTAGTAGTGAACGTCATCGTCTTTCCTCGTCTTATTGTTCTACGTACTCGATCAGCTGATCAAATGCCGGGAAAGCTTCGCCATGCGTCAAGGTTTGTTTTATTTCGTTTCCTTCGGTAGGCGCTCACCTGGCTGTGGGCTCACTGAGTCTATAATACCACTGGTAGTAAGCTCTAGCAGCAGTAGTGAACATCATCGTCTTTCCTCGTCTTATTGTTCTTCGTACTCGTTCAGCTGATCAAATGCCGGGAGAGCGTCGCCATGCGTCAAGGTTTGTTTTCTTTCGTTTCCTTCGGTAGGCGCTCACCTGGCTGTGGGATCACTGAGTCTATAATACCACTGGTAGTAAGGTCTAGTAGCAGTAGTGAACTTCATCCTCTTTCCTCGTCTTATTGTTCTTCGTACTCGTTCAGCTGATCAAATGCCGGGAGAGCTTCGCCATTCGTCAAGGTTTGTTTTTTTTCGTTTCCTTCGGTACGCGCTCACCCGGTTGTGGGCTCACTAAGTCTATAATACCAGTAGTAGTAAGTCTAGTAGCAGTAGTGAACTTCATCCTCTTTCCTCGTCTTATTGTTCTTCGTACTCGTTCAGCTGATCAAATGCCGGGAGAGCTTCGCCATTCGTCAAGGTTTGTTTTATTTCGTTTCCTTCGGTAGGCGCTCACCTGGTTGTGGGCTCACTAAGTCTATAATACCAGTAGTAGTAAGGTCTAGTAGCAGTAGTGAACTTCATCCTCTTTCCTCGTCTTATTGTTCTTCGTACTCGTTCAGCTGATCAAATGCCGGGAGAGCTTCGCCATTCGTCAAGGTTTGTTTTCTTTCTTTTCCCTCGGCAAGCGCTCAGATTGCTGTGGGCTCACTGAGTGTATAATACCACTGGTAGTAAGCTCTAGCAGTAGTAGTGAACGTCATCGTCTTTCCTCGTCTTATTGTTCTACGTACTCGATCAGCTGATCAAATGCCGGGAAAGCTTCGCCATGCGTCAAGGTTTGTTTTATTTCGTTTCCTTCGGTAGGCGCTCACCTGGCTGTGGGCTCACTGAGTCTATAATAACACTGGTAGTAAGCTCTAGCAGCAGTAGTGAACATCATCGTCTTTCCTAGTCTTATTGTTCTTCGTACTCGTTCAGCTGATCAAATGCCGGGAGAGCTTCGCCATGCGTCAAGGTTTGTTTTCTTTCGTTTCCTTCGGTAGGCGCTCACCTGGTTGTGGGCTCTTTAAGGCTATAATACCACTGGTAGTAAGGTCTAGTAGCAGTAGTGAACTTCATTGTCTTTCCTCGTCTTATTGTTCTACGTACCCGATCTGCTGATCAAATGCCGGGAAAGCTTCGCCATGCGTCAAGGTTTGTTTGCTTTCGTTTCCTTCGGTAGACGCTCACCTGGCTATAAGCTCACTGAGTCTATGATACCACTGGTAGTTAGCTGTAGCAGCAGTAGTGAACTTCATCCTCTTTCCTCGTTTGATTGTTCTACGTACTCGATCCGCTGATCAAATGCCGGGAAAGCTTCGCCATGCAGCAAGGTTTGTTTCCTTTCGTTTCCTTCCGTAGGCGCTCACCTGGCTGTGGGCTCACTGAGTCTATAATTCCACTGGTAGTAAGCTCTAGCAGCAGTAGTGATCTTCAACCTCTTTCCTCGTCTTATTGTTCTACGTACTCGATCAGCTGATCAAATGCCGGAAAAGCTTCGCCATGCGTCAATGTTTGTTTTATTTCGTTTCCTTCGGTAGGCGCTCACCTGGTTGTGGGCTCACTGAGTCTATAATACCACTGGTGGTAAGGTCTAGTAGCAGTAGTGAACTTCATCCTCTTTCCTCGTCTTATTGTTCTACGTACTCGATCAGGTGATCAAATGCCGGGAAAGCTTAGCTATGCGTCAAGGTTTCTTTACTTACGTTTCCCTCGGCAAGCGCTCAGATTGCTGTGGACTCACTGAGTCTATAATACCACTGGTAGTAAGCTCTAGCAGCAGTAGCGAACGTCATCGTCTTTCCTCGTCTTATTGTTCTACGTACTCGATCAGCTGATCAAATGCCGGGAAAGCTTCGCCATGCGTTAAGGTTTGTTTTCTTTCGTTTTCTTCGGTAGGCGCTCACCTGGTTGTGGGCTCACTAAGGCTATAATACCACTGGTAGTAAGGTCTAGTAGCAGTAGTGAACTTCACCGTCTTTCCACGTCTTATTGTTCTACGTACTCGATCTGCTGATCAAATGCCGGGAAAGCTTCGCCATGCGTCAAGGTTTGTTTTCTTTCGTTTCCTTCGGTAGGCGCTCACCTGGCTGTGGGATCACTGAGTCTATAATACCACTGGTAGTAAGGTCTAGTAGCAGTAGTGAACTTCATCCTCTTTCCTCGTCTTATTGTTCTTCGTACTCGTTCAGCTGATCAAATGCCGGGAGAGCTTCGCCATTCGTCAAGGTTTGTTTTCTTTCGTTTCCTTCGGTAGGCGCTCACCTGGTTGTGGGCTCACTAAGTCTATAATACCAGTAGTAGTAAGGTCTAGTAGCAGTAGTGAACTTCATCCTCTTTCCTCGTCTTATTGTTCATCGTACTCGTTCAGCTGATCAAATGCCGGGAGAGCTTCGCCATTCGTCAAGGTTTGTTTTCTTTCTTTTCCCTCGGCAAGCGCTCAGATTGCTGTGGGCTCACTGAGTGTATAATACCACTGGTAGTAAGCTCTAGCAGTAGTAGTGAACGTCATCGTCTTTCCTCGTCTTATTGTTCTACGTACTCGATCAGCTGATCAAATGCCGGGAAAGCTTCGCCATGCGTCAAGGTTTGTTTTATTTCGTTTCCTTCGGTAGGCGCTCACCTGGCTGTGGGCTCACTGAGTCTATAATAACACTGGTAGTAAGCTCTAGCAGCAGTAGTGAACATCATCGTCTTTCCTAGTCTTATTGTTCTTCGTACTCGTTCAGCTGATCAAATGCCGGGAGAGCTTCGCCATGCGTCAAGGTTTGTTTTCTTTCGTTTCCTTCGGTAGGCGCTCAATTGGTTGTGGGCTCTTTAAGGCTATAATACCACTGGTAGTAAGGTCTAGTAGCAGTAGTGAACTTCATTGTCTTTCCTCGTCTTATTGTTCTACGTACCCGATCTGCTGATCAAATGCCGGGAAAGCTTCGCCATGCGTCAAGGTTTGTTTGCTTTCGTTTCCTTCGGTAGACGCTCACCTGGCTATAAGCTCACTGAGTCTATGATACCACTGGTAGTTAGCTGTAGCAGCAGTAGTGAACTTCATCCTCTTTCCTCGTTTGATTGTTCTACGTACTCGATCCGCTGATCAAATGCCGGGAAAGCTTCGCCATGCAGCAAGGTTTGTTTCCTTTCGTTTCCTTCCGTAGGCGCTCACCTGGCTGTGGGCTCACTGAGTCTATAATTCCACTGGTAGTAAGCTCTAGCAGCAGTAGTGATCTTCAACCTCTTTCCTCGTCTTATTGTTCTACGTACTCGATCAGCTGATCAAATGCCGGAAAAGCTTCGCCATGCGTCAATGTTTGTTTTCTTTCGTTTCCTTCGGTAGGCGCTCACCTGGTTGTGGGCTCACTGAGTCTATAATACCACTGGTGGTAAGGTCTAGTAGCAGTAGTGAACTTCATCCTCTTTCCTCGTCTTATTGTTCTACGTACTCGATCAGGTGATCAAATGCCGGGAAAGCTTAGCTATGCGTCAAGGTTTCTTTACTTACGTTTCCCTCGGCAAGCGCTCAGATTGCTGTGGACTCACTGAGTCTATAATACCACTGGTAGTAAGCTCTAGCAGCAGTAGCGAACGTCATCGTCTTTCCTCGTCTTATTGTTCTACGTACTCGATCAGCTGATCAAATGCCGGGAAAGCTTCGCCATGCGTTAAGGTTTGTTTTCTTTCGTTTCCTTCGGTAGGCGCTCACCTGGCTGTGGGCTCACTGAGTCTATAATACCACTGGTAGTAAGCTCTAGCAGCAGTAGTGAACATCATCTTCTTTCCTCGTCTTATTGTTCTTCGTACTCGTTCAGCTGATCAAATGCCGGGAATGCTTCGCCATGCGTTAAGGTTTGTTTTCTTTCGTTTTCTTCGGTAGGCGCTCACCTGGTTGTGGGCTCACTAAGGCTATAATACCACTGGTAGTAAGGTCTAGTAGCAGTAGTGAACTTCACCGTCTTTCCTCGTCTTATTGTTCTACGTACTCGATCTGCTGATCAAATGCCGGGAAAGCTTCGTCATGCGTCAAGGTTTGTTTTCTTTCGTTTCCTTCGGTAGGCGCTCACCTGGTTGTGGCCTCACTAAGTCTATAATACCACTGGTAGTAAGGTCTAGTAGCAGTAGTGAACTTCATCCTCTTTCCTCGTCTTATTGTTCTACGTACTCGATCAGCTGATCAAATGCCGGGAATGCTTCGCCATGCGTTAAGGTTTGTTTTCTTTCGTTTTCTTCGGTAGGCGCTCACCTGGTTGTGGGCTCACTAAGGCTATAATACCACTGGTAGTAAGGTCTAGTAGCAGTAGTGAACTTCACCGTCTTTCCTCGTCTTATTGTTCTACGTACTCGATCTGCTGATCAAATGCCGGGAAAGCTTCGCCATGCGTCAAGGTTTGTTTTCTTTCGTTTCCTTCGGTAGGCGCTCACCTGGTTGTGAGCTCACTAAGTCTATAATACCACTGGTAGTAAGGTCTAGTAGCAGTAGTGAACTTCATCCTCTTTCCTCGTCTTATTCGTCTACGTACTCGATCAGCTGATCAAATGCCAGGAAAGCTTCGCCATGCGTCAAGGTTTGTTTTCTTTCGTTTCCTTCGGTAGGCGCTCACCTGGTTGTGGGCTCACTAAGTCTATAATACCACTCGTAGTAAGGTCTAGTAGCAGTAGTGAACGTCATCGTCTTTCCTCGTCTTATTGTTCTACGTACTCTATCAAAAGATCAAATGCCGGGAAAGTTTCGCCATGCATCAAGGTTTGTTTTCTTTCTATACCTTCGGTATGCGCTCACCTGGCTGTGGGCTCACTAAGTCTATAATACCACTGGTAGTAAGGTCTAGTAGCAGTAGTAAACTTTGTCCTCTTTCCTCGTCTTATTGTTCTACGTACTCGATCAGCTGATCAAATGCCGAGAAAGCTTCGCCATGCGTCAAGGTTTGTTTTCTTTCGTTTCCTTCGGTAGGCGCTCACCTGGCTGTGGGCTCACTGAGTCTATAATACCACTGGTAGTAAGCTCTAGCAGCAGTAGTGAACATCATCCTCTTCCCTCGTCTTATTGTTCTACGTACTCGATCAGCTGATCAAATGCCGGGAAAGCTTCGCCATGCGTCAAGGTCTGTTTTCTTTCGTTTCCTTCGGTAGGCGCTCACCTGGTTGAGGGCTCACTAAGTCTATAATACCACTTGTAGTAAGGTCTAGTAGCAGTAGTGAACGTCATCGTCTTTCCTCGTCTTATTGTTCTACGTGCGCTATCAAAAGATCAAATGCTGGGAAAGCTTCGCCATGCATCAAGGTTTGTTTTCTTTCTATACCTTCGGTATGTGCTCACCTGGCTGTGGGCTCACTACGTCTATAATACCACTGGTAGTAAGGTCTAGTAGCAGTAGTGAACTTCATCCTCTTTCCTCGTCTTATTGTTCTACGTACTCGATCAACTGATCAAATGCCGGGAAAGCTTCGCCATGCGTTAAGGTTTGTTTTCTTTCGTTTCCTTCGGTAGGCGCTCACCTGGTTGTGGGCTCAATAAGGCTTTAATAAAACTGGTAGTAAGGTCTAGTAGCAGTAGTGAACTTCATTGTCTTTCCTCGTCTTATTGTTCTACGTACCCGATCTGCTGATCAAATGCCGGGAAAGCTTCGCCATGCGTCAAGGTTTGTTTGCTTTCGTTTCCTTCGGTAGACGCCCACCAGGCTATGGGCTCACTGAGTCTATAATACCACTGGTAGTTAGCTGTAGCAGCAGTAGTGAACTTCATCCTCTTTCCTCGTTTGATTGTTCTACGTACTCGATCCGCTGATCAAATGCCGGGAAAGCTTCGCCATGCAGCAAGGTTTGTTTCCTTTCGTTTCCTTCCGTAGGCGCTCAGATGGCTGTGGGCTCACAGAGTCTATAATACCACTGGTAGTAAGCTCTAGCAGCTGTAGTGAACGTCATCCTCTCTCCTCGTCTTATTGTTCTACGTTCTCGATCAGGTGATCAAATGCCGGGAAAGCTTAGCCATGCGTCAATGTTTGTTTTCTTTCGTTTCCCTCGGCAAGCGCTCAAATTGCTGTGGGCTCACTGAGTGTATAATACCACTGGTAGTAAGCTCTAGCAGTAGTAGTGAACGTCATCGTCTTTCCTCGTCTTATTGTTCTACGTACTCGATCAGCTGATCAAATGCCGGGAAAGCTTCGCCATGCGTCAAGGTTTGTTTTATTTCGTTTCCTTCGGTAGGCGCTCACCTGGCTGTGGGCTCACTGAGTCTATAATACCACTGGTAGTAAGCTCTAGCAGCAGTAGTGAACATCATCTTCTTTCCTCGTCTTATTGTTTTTCGTACTCGTTCAGCTGATCAAATGCCGGGAGAGCGTCGCCATGCGTCAAGGTTTGTTTTCTTTCGTTTCCTTCGGTAGGCGCTCACCTGGCTGTAGGCTCACTGAGTCTATAATACCACTGGTAGTAAGGTCTAGTAGCAGTAGTGAACTTCATCCTCTTTCCTCGTCTTATTGTTCTTCGTACTCGTTCAGCTGATCAAATGCCGGGAGAGCTTCGCCATTCGTCAAGGTTTGTTTTCTTTCGTTTCCTTCGGTACGCGCTCATCTGGTTGTGGGCTCACTAAGTCTATAATACCAGTAGTAGTAAGTCTAGTAGCAGTAGTGAACTTCATCCTCTTTCCTCGTCTTATTGTTCTTCGTACTCGTTCAGCTGATCAAATGCCGGGAGAGCTTCGCCATTCGTCAAGGTTTGTTTTCTTTCGTTTCCTTCGGTAGGCGCTCACCTGGTTGTGGGCTCACTAAGTCTATAATACCAGTAGTAGTAAGGTCTAGTAGCAGTAGTGAACTTCATCCTCTTTCCTCGTCTTATTGTTCTTCGTACTCGTTCAGCTGATCAAATGCCGGGAGAGCTTCGCCATTCGTCAAGGTTTGTTTTCTTTCGTTTCCTTCGGTAGGCGCTCACCTGTCTGTGGGCTCACTGAGTCTATAATACCACTGGTAGTAAGCTCTAGCAGCAGTAGTGAACATCATCGTCTTCCCTCATCTTATTGTTCTACGTACTCAATAAGCTGATCAAATGCCGGGAAAGCTTCGCCATGCGTCAAGGTTTGTTTTCTTTCGTTTCCTTCGGTAGGCGCTCACCTGGCTGTCGGCTCACTGAGTCTATAATACCACTGGTAGTAAGCTCTAGCAGCAGTAGTGAACATTATCGTCTTTCCTCGTCTTATTGTTCTACGTACTCGATCATCTGATCAAATGCCGGGAAAGCTTCGCCATGCGTCAAGGTTTGTTTTCTTTCGTTTCCTTCGGTAGGCCCTCACCTGGCTGTGGGCTCACTGAGTCTATAATACCACTGGTAGTAAGGTCTAGTAGCAGTAGTGAACTTCATCCTCTTTCCTCGTCTTATTGTTCTACGTACTCGATCAACTGATCAAATGCCGGGAAAGCTTCGCCATGCGTTAAGGTTTGATTTCTTTCGTTTCCTTCGGTAGGCGCTCACCTGGTTGTGGGCTCACTAAGGCTATAATACCACTGGTAGTAAGGTCTAGTAGCAGTAGTGAACTTCATTGTCTTTCCTCGTCTTATTGGTTTACGTACCCGATCTGCTGATCAAATGCCGGGAAAGCTTCGCCATGTGTCAAGGTTTGTTTGCTTTCGTTTCCTTCGGTAGACGCTCACCTGGCTATGGGCTCACTGAGTCTATAATACCACTGGTAGTTAGCTGTAGCAGCAGTAGTGAACTTCATCCTCTTTCTTCGTTTGATTGTTCTACGTACTCGATCCGCTGATCAAATGCCGGGAAAGCTTCGCCATGCAGCAAGGTTTGTTTCCTTTCGTTTCCTTCCGTAGGCGCTCACCTGGATGTGGGCTCACTGAGTCTATAATTCCACTGGTAGTAAGCTCTAGCAGCAGTAGTGATCTTCAACCTCTTTCCTCGTCTTATTGTTCTACGTACTCGATCAGCTGATCAAATGCCGTAAAAGCTTCGCCATGCGTCAATGTTTGTTTTCTTTCGTTTCCTTCGGTAGGCGCTCACCTGGTTGTGGGCTCACTAAGTCTATAATACCACTGGTGGTAAGGTCTAGTAGCAGTAGTGAACTTCATCTTCTTTCCTCGTCTTATTGTTCTACGTACTCGATCAGGTGATCAAATGCCTGGAAAGCTTAGCCATGCGTCAAGGTTTCTTTACTTACGTTTCCCTCGGCAAGCGCTCAGATTGCTGTGGGCTCGCTGAGTCTATAATACCACTGGTAGTAAGCTCTAGCAGCAGTAGCGAACGTCATCGTCTTTCCTCGTCTTATTGTTCTACGTACTCGATCAGCTGATCAAATGCCGGGAAAGCTTCGCCATGCGTCAAGGTTTGTTTTCTTTCGTTTCCTTCGGTAGGCGCTAACCTGGCTGTGGGCTCACTGAGTCTATAATACCACTGGTAGTAAGCTCTAGCAGCAGTAGTGAACATCATCGTCTTTCCTCGTCTTATTGTTCTACGTACTCGATCATCTGATCAAATGCCGGGAAAGCTTCGCCATGCGTCAAGGTTTGTTTTCTTTCGTTTCCTTCGGTAGGCCCTCACCTGGCTGTGGGCTCACTGAGTCTATAATACCACTGGTAGTAAGGTCTAGTAGCAGTAGTGAACTTCATCCTCTTTCCTCGTCTTATTGTTCTACGTACTCGATCAGCTGATCAAATGCCGGGAATGCTTCGCCATGCGTTAGGGTTTGTTTTCTTTCGTTTTCTTCGGTAGGCGCTCACCTGGTTGTGGGCTCACTAAGGCTATAATACCACTGGTAGTAAGGTCTAGTAGCAGTAGTGAACTTCACCGTCTTTCCTCGTCTTATTGTTCTACGTACTCGATCTGCTGATCAAATGCCGGGAAAGCTTCGCCATGCGTCAAGGTTTGTTTTCTTTCGTTTCCTTCGGTAGGCGCTCACCTGGTTGTGGGCTCACTAAGTCTATAATACCACTGGTAGTAAGGTCTAGCAGCAGTAGTGAACTTCACCCTCTTTCCTCGTCTTATTGTTCTTCGTACTCGTTCAGCTGATCAAATGCCGGGAGAGCTTCGCCATTCGTCAAGGTTTGTTTTCTTTCGTTTCCTTCGGTAGGCGCTCACCTGGTTGTGGGCTCACTAAGTCTATAATACCAGTAGTAGTAAGGTCTAGTAGCAGTAGTGAACTTCATCCTCTTTCCTTGTCTTATTGTTCTTCGTACTCGTTCAGCTGATCAAATGCCGGGAGAGCTTCGCCATTCGTCAAGGTTTGTTTTCTTTCGTTTCCTTCGGTAGGCGCTCACCTGGTTGTGGGCTCACTAAGTCTATAATACCAGTAGTAGTAAGGTCTAGTAGCAGTAGTGAACTTAATCCTCTTTCCTCGTCTTATTGTTCTTCGTACTCGTTCAGCTGATCAAATGCCGGGAGAGCTTCGCCATTCGTCAAGGTTTGTTATCTTTCGTTTCCTTCGGTAGGCGCTCACCTGTCTGTGGGCTCACTGAGTCTATAATACCACTGGTAGTAAGCTCTAGCAGCAGTAGTGAACATCATCGTCTTTCCTCGTCTTATTGTTCTACGTACTCAATCAGCTGATCAAATGCCGGGAAAGCTTCGCCATGCGTCAAGGTTTGTTTTCTTTCGTTTCCTTCGGTAGGCGCTCACCTGGTTGTGGGCTCACTGAGTCTATAATACCACTGGTAGTAAGCTCTAGCAGCAGTAGTGAACATCATCGTCTTTCCTCGTCTTATTGTTCTACGTACTCGATCATCTGATCAAATGCCGGGAAAGCTTCGCCATGCGTCAAGGTTTGTTTCCTTTCGATTCCTTCGGTAGGCCCTCACCTGGCTGTGGGCTCACTGAGTCTATAATACCACTGGTAGTAAGGTCTAGTAGCAGTAGTGAACTTCATCCTCTTTCCTCGTCTTATTGTTCTACGTACTCGATCAGCTGATCAAATGCCGGGAATGCTTCGCCATGCGTTAAGGTTTGTTTTCTTTCGATTTCTTCGGTAGGCGCTCACCTGGTTGTGGGCTCACTAAGGCTATAATACCACTGGTAGTAAGGTCTAGTAGCAGTAGTGAACTTCACCGTCTTTCCTCGTCTTATTGTTCTACGTACTCGATCTGCTGATCAAATGCCGGGAAAGCTTCGCCATGCGTCAAGGTTTGTTTTCTTTCGTTTCCCTCGGCAGGCGCTCAGATGGCTGTGGGCTCACTGAGTCTATAATACCACTGGTAGTAAGCTCTAGCAGCTGTAGTGAACGTCATCCTCTCTCCTCGTCTTATTGTTCTACGTTCTCGATCAGGTGATCAAATGCCGGGAAAGCTTCGCCATGCGTCAAGGTTTGTTTTCTTTCGTTTCCTTCGGTAGGCGCTCACCTGGTTGTGGGCTCACTAAGTCTATAATACCACTGGTAGTAAGGTCTAGTAGCAGTAGTGAACTTCATCCTCTTTCCTCGTCTTATTGTTCTACGTACTCGATCAGCTGATCAAATGCCGGGAAAGCTTCGCCATGCGTCAAGGTTTGTTTTCTTTCGTTTCTTTCGGTAGGCGCTCACCTGGCTGTGGGCTCACTGAGTCTATAATACCACTGGTAGTAAGGTCTAGTAGCAGTAGTGAACTTCATCCTCTTTCCTCGTCTTATTGTTCTTCGTACTCGTTCAGCTGATCAAATGCCGGGAGAGCTTCGCCATTCGTCAAGGTTTGTTTTCTTTCGTTTCCTTCGGTAGGCGCTCACCTGGTTATGGGCTCACTAAGTCTATAATACCAGTAGTAGTAAGTCTAGTAGCAGTAGTGAACTTCATCCTCTTTCCTCGTCTTATTGTTCTACGTACTCAATCAGCTGATCAAATGCCGGGAAAGCTTAGCCATGCGTAAAGGTTTGTTTTCTTTCGTTTCCCTCGGCAGGCGCTCAGATGGCTGTGGGCTCACTGAGTCTATAATACCACTGGTAGTAAGCTCTAGCAGCTGTAGTGAACTTCATCCGCTTTCCTCTTCTTATTGTTCTACGTACTCGATCAGCTGATCAAATGCCGGGAAAGCTTCTCCATGCGTCAATGTTTGTTTTCTTTCGTTTCCCTCGGCAGGCGCTCAGATGGCTGTGGGCTCACTGAGTCTATAATACCACTGGTAGTAAGCTCTAGCAGCTGTAGTGAACTTCATCCGCTTTCCTCTTCTTATTGTTCTACGTACTCAATCAGCTGATCAAATGCCGGGAAAGCTTCTCCATGCGTCAATGTTTGTTTTCTTTCGTTTCCCTCGGCAAGCGCTCAGATTGCTGTGGGCTCACTGAGTGTATAATACCACTGGTAGTAAGCTCTAGCAGTAGGAGTGAACGTTATCGTCTTTCCTCGTCTTATTGTTCTACGTACTCGATCAGCTGATCAAATGCCGGGAAGCTTCGCCATGCGTCAAGGTTTGTTTTATTTCGTTTCCTTCGGTAGGCGCTCACCTGGCTGTGGGCTCACTGAGTCTATAATACCACTGGTAGTAAGCTCTAGCAGCAGTAGTGAACATCATCGTCTTTCCTCGTCTTATTATTCTTCGTACTCGTTCAGCTGATCAAATGCCGGGAGAGCTTCGCCATGCGTCAAGGTTTGTTTTCTTTCGTTTCCTTCGGTAGGCGCTCACCTGGCTGTGGGCTCACTGAGTCTATAATACCACTGGTAGTAAGGTCTAGTAGCAGTAGTGAACTTCATCCTCTTTCCTCGTCTTATTGTTCTTCGTACTCGTTCAGCTGATCAAATGCCGGGAGAGCTTCGCCATACGTCGAGGTTTGTTTTCTTTCGTTTCCCTCGGCAGGCGCTCAGATGGCTGTGGGCTCACTGAGTCTATAATACCACTGGTAGTAAGGTCTAGCAGCAGTAGCGAACTTCATCCTCTTTCATCCAACACTCTTCATGTACTTACACCTAGTAAGTTTCACGTTCATATCGACGATTTGTTCATTTGTTTCACTAACAAGGTTTTTCAAGGGCAAATAAATAATTGTAGGATCATTAACAAAATTTGTTAGTAGAATTTTAAAATCGGAAATTTTTAAAATCTAATAAAGTGAAAATTTTTTTTCAGAAAATTTGTACTAATAATGAAATGAGAGATAAAAATTGTTTAAAAATTAAATTATTAAATCTAGTAACTATAAGTGGAATAATTATATCATAAAAAAACATCAAAAGAGAGATAGTAAAATTAATGTTAAATTTAATAAGAAAGAGTTTAAATATGATGAGTGCACCGAATTTAGTTCATATAGATCAGAAAACAAAAAAAAACTTAGCATTTAAAGTAAGGAAAATATGTAATCAAAAGATTTTTGAAATTAAAAATTGAAAAAGGGAAATGAGAAGGCATTGATGAGTTAACTTGAACTACAATTTTAATTTATACAGATCAGAATGTAATTTCATTCTTATCATGTAAATTCAGGAGAAAATATATATTTAAAATTAAAAAAGGGGAGACCATGGTCGCCTCTAAGGTGTGATTTTGACTGGTTTCACAAGTAATCCTAGGGGTTTTTGACATGAAGTCGGGGGCATTTAGGAAAATCGGTAATCCTCCAAATACAACACTTTGCTAAGTAATATTTGTTTCATGTACAGGGAAAAGAGATGTTTTTCAACGTTTCTATTTATGAAATCAGAGTTCTTTATGAGTAAAAAATTAATTTTTAGTTGCAGAGGTGTTATGGAGGATCGAGATAGACTTTGGGACGAGGACGGAAAATAGGAGGGGGTCCAATTGAGTTTGCGAGATCCCTAAGGTGTGGGTAATACGAGCTTTCGGCATTGCCGAAGAGCTTCGCTGAGAGGGATCTGACAAAAACAGCCAGCGATTTGGAGCGAAGGGAGTTTCGGATGGTGACATTTGCATGGAACCAAGGACAGTTGGAGAGGGATCTGAGAAAAACAGCCAGCGATGGGAAGCGAAGGGAGTTTCGGATGGTGACATTTGCATTGAACCAAGGACAGTTGGAGAAGGGTCTGAGGGAAGAGGATTCGAAGGACTCATGAAATATCCGAGACGTGTTGGAGCCTTGAGGCCACCAGACAGGAGTTGCATTGGTGAGGACTGGACGAAGGAGCATTTGGTACATGTGGTGTTTGATTTTGAGAGGGATGGTACTTCTGCGGCAGAGGAGAGGGAAGAGCTTAGTACGGATAGCTCTACCCTTGGTAAGGGCTAAGGAAGCTTGAGAGGAAAAGGACAGGCTCTTATCTAGGAGGACACCAAGGTATTTAACAGAATGCCTCGCTTCAAGAAGGATGGCTCCGGTTTGGAGCTGTAACTTTCTGGTGAAGCAGATGGTTTCTGATTGTTGAGTATTGACCTCCGTTCTCCACTTCCGGATCCACGTTGACAAGGAGTCCAGTTGCGTGTGGATGGTCTTTGTCGTTTTGGGTATGCTCCAGCAGCTTAACATGGTGAATGGAGACGTTTGGAAGGAGGGGGATGTCGTTGGTGTAGAGGAGATAGGGAGATAGAGGAGTGGGCCTAGGACGGAACCATGCGGAACACCCGCAAAGATAGGACGGAAGGTTACTTCAAATGTTTAGGATTAAGAGTAATGTAAAATAGTAAATAATATTTCATTAAAAGTTTTCAAACTAATGCCCAAAACGGACAAATTATGAAACGAACAAATCTAGTAGGGAATATTTAAAATTTATCACAAGTGTAAAGGGCACTTCAAATGTTTAGGATTAAGTGTAATGTATAAAATAAAATAATATTTCATGAGTAGTTTTTAAACTAAGGCCCAAAAAGGGGAGAACATGGTCGCTTCTAAGATGTGGTTCTGAGGTATATCACAGCTTAACCTAGGGGTTTTTGACACGAAGTCGGAGACACCTAGAAACATCGGTCCTCCCCCAAATACAACAATTATCTAACTAATATTTGTTCCATGTTCAAGGAAAAGAGTTTGCCTGAGAAGATATTTTTCAACGTTGCTATTTATGAAATCAGGGTTATTTATGAGTATAATATTATTTTATTTATATCTAAATAGTAATTTGAAACAAAATTATACAACATACTTCAGTACAAAACATCTAGTAAGCACACAAAATGTTTAAATGTTAAAAAATCGTGGAAGAAATTCAGCCATGCTTTTACTTTCACTTTGTACTATCTTTTCCTGCTAAATGGCAGTACATGCCCAGACAATATGTGCATTTAAGCAATCCGGTTTCCTTCACTTACGTTGGAGTGAGAGCGAGAATCTCACTCGGCATGCGTAAATGAGACGGAGGTAGCTGCCACGAGGGCTGGGTGGGTTTTGAAGGCATAGACTGGGGGGGGGTGCATTCCGATAAATATTGTGTTTATTTAAAGGATGCGTGGTAAAACTTGTTTTAAAATTGTATATAAATACTGTAATAGTTTCAAGGGAATAATTATAATGTAAAAAAACTACGTGAAAAAGTTACATTAGTTCCTACATAAAATATGTCAAATACAAACCCACGTTTAATAAAAAGGTTTTAATCTGAATGAGCGGAATAAAACTACGATTTTAGTTTTTACAGATTCAGAAGACAAAAAAATGCTTAGCATTTGCATCCTTCTAATAACCACTTGTAGGGATAACTGTAAATCTACCAAGAAAGTGGCTTTATGAAATTATGTTGAGGCACTATAGGGAAATCTCTCTACTGCTTTGGTGAGAAATATGTTCACATGAAGGGGCAGGAGGGAAATAACACATTTGTTTATAATTATAAACAGTTTTCTTTCATTTTCAAGGTCATTTCAATTTTGTTAATAGTGTTATATCACTAACGCATAAACACACAATAACGACAATGAAAATATAAGAAAGAACCACAATACCACAAAAATAATAAAAAATAACAGACATAACAACTTACCTAAGATTAAGTACTTTGTTGGTAGAGGGGTTGGAGCTTACCTCACGCCTATATATAGCGATAGCAGGAAACGGTTAGCGTCACTCTAGTTTGTAACCTCTTGTTTGCTAGATTCTAATTTTATATCAGACCCTATGATGATGATGACATGGCCATCGAAATATACATAGGGTTTAATATTAAGTAACTTGTTTGATGTATTATTTTTTATTATGTTTGTGATATTGGGAATCTTTCAATATTTTCATTGTCATTATTGTGTGTTTATGCGGTCGTCATATAACACTACCAACAAAATTGAAATTGAAACTATTGTAATATAATGTACCACTGTGTTCTTGATATTGTATACACAATTACAAATACTGTAATTATCAGTTTCAATTCCAAACAATTAACAATATTATTAGAAAAAACTTATTTTGGAGAAACTTTAGCTGTGTTGTACGCGGTACTTCGCCGGTACACATCATCGTAATATCAGGAGTTATAATTATATCAACCACTGTATGAACCTCTGATGATGATGACATGGCCATCGAAATCTACGTAGGGTTTAATCTTAAGTAACTTGTTTTGTGTGTTAAATAACAATAATATTTTCATTGTAATTATTGTGTGTTTATGCGTTAGTGATATAACACTACTAACAAAATTGAAATTGAAATCATTGTAATATATTGTACCACTGTGCTCTTGATATTGTATACACAATTACGAATAATTATCAGTTTCAATCCTAAACAATTAACTATATTATTAGAAGAAACCTATTTTGGTGAAAACCTAGCTGTGTTGTACACACTACTCAAGGGTACACATCATCGTAATATCAGGAGTTATAATAATTTTAAAATCAAAATTATAAGTTTCTGTAGCCAACTATAAAGGTTTTTCATTTACCTACTAGGTTTCAGTCACAACTTAAATCTTGGGTTTTAATCGCAAGAAATTATGATTTTATAACGAAAAAAGACTTAATAAAAACCTCGTGAAGTCTGGAACTCATTGGTCGTGAACAAAAATGTTATTGGTAATAAACAAATAAATATATATCTGTTAAAAATGAGTTACATATTTAATCGAATTCCTTTTTTTGTAGGAATAAAAATTAGTACTATTATTTAATTAATTGTTACCAAAGAATAAATTAGTTGATGTAATTAAAATCTGTAAGTAGTATTTATAGTATATTAAAAATAATAATATTTAAGTATGATAGTAGTTTATTAAGTATTTCACTGTTGTATAATACATTTGTAAAACAAAAATTACCTTAGGCTTTGTAGGATATTTTACCTGCTTCATAATTTTCAGGTTTTAAATAATAATAGAAATAACTGATGTAAAAAAATAATTAATATTCTTCAAAGTACTACGAAATGGATTTGAAAATATATTCTGATTGCTAGTGACTAGGGTAAACATAATTTTATGAGATCATTTATTTATTATTTAAAACAACATAGGTTATTCAAATACAAGAATATTTATTAATTTATATCCAAAGATTTTCGTCGGTAAACAGTACCAACATCATCAGGATGTTGGTTATTTCCTGATGATGTTGGTACTGTTTACCGACGAAAAGCTTTGGATATAAATTAATAAATATTCTTGTATTTGAATAACCTATGTTATTTTAAATTATTAAACAAGAAAACGTATTTTATATTTATATTTATTATTTACTAATTGAAAACTGTAATCTTACATTCTACAGATTGTAGCGCAGCTTAGCTTATATTCGCATGATAGTTAACATACACTAATTATTTCTCGTTCACTGATTCTACACTTAACTTTATATACAAGATAAAATTTGACACAATATAGGCCTTACTTATTGAAACTGACATTGGAAATAATAACTCAATTTTGACAGCAATCTTTATACGGCGGCTCAGAACATTCTAGACATATTTATTGTAGACAGCTTACAAAGTGTAACTAGTCTTTCTATTTTTTATTGCTGGAAAAATTCTACATTGTTTATATAAATTGTTCTACACAAATAGAAAAATGTGTAAATTTCTGGAGGTTCTTCGAATTCATCTTCATCGTCTGATCCACTTTGTTGACATTCGGTATCATGATTTCTTTGCTCAATTATTTCTTCACTTTTTTCAACAGTTCCCCTATTCTCTTTGATGCCTTATAAAAGTTGTTCATTAGATACAGCACCTAAATCATTGTCTTCTCAAAATCACTCTAATATTTCTACTCCTTGAGTCTCATTAGTTGAATTGGTTTCCATTTTAATCCAGAAGGTCCAGGTCTATCCATTTCTTCAATTTATGTAATTAAATACTATAATGACACATAAGTAGGAAAAAAATACTACAAAAGTTTAAAATGTTACACAAATACTAATTTTGTGCCTGTGAGGTATTAAGTTATAGTAAGACGAATACAACGCACAAAATCTCACAAACAACACTAATGCCACGAAAAGAATTACTAAATATGAAGCTGCTGAACTCCATGACCTGGAAGAAGTATTAGGGCAGGAGAAACTAAACAACCCCTTAGGTACCATTGTCTGTCAGGCACGACCAGGTAGTTAAAGGTTAAAACAGACATATAGTAACTCATTTGAAGCAAAAATCTATTTCTACCTGGAAGAACTTACACAGGTTTGGACTATGCATAACGGCACCTGTTTTTGCAGTAGTGACGAGATGAGAACCAACCGCCTTCTGACTGCGGCTTTAAACATCATTTTAATGTAAACAATTTGTCTGGTACTGATAGGTTAGGTATGTGATTGGGTAATTTATTTTCATCCACACTTTATGGGAAACAACTATTGTCATTAAAATAACTTTGCTCATAAGAGGGAATTGCTTTTTTCCAGTAATTTATATATATATATATATATATATATATATATATATATATATATATATATATATATTTAAACAAATATATTTTAGTATTTTCGTTTTATTAGGAAAATAAAGTGTTTTGAAAGATAATTTTCGTTTACATTTCATGCAACAGCATAGTATTTTACTCAATTTACCTTAAATTTGGTTAGATAATTGCTAATAAACTAATTATAAGACAGTAAATGTAATTTTATTCATGAGATTTTTAAACAGCAAAGCTTAAACTTTTTGTTCAACTATACATAAATTCAAGTTGTTAATTATTAACACTGCAGTGGTCGCGTGTAAATACGTAACGGGAGCGGTCGCGCGGAATACTATTGTAATCCACTTTGAAATAGCTTTTAATATATAAATATTTTTTAAAAATATCTTATAAACATTTTTGGGTGTTTAAGAAGTTATATAGAAAACTAATGTAGTGAATTTTTTTTTTTTTATTTTAGCATAAAATTAATATGTAACATAAAACTAAGTTAGATCATGTGTTAGGTCAACCTAACACTTTCATTGTCACTTTCGGTTTCGGCAAGCCAGCGATGTATTTGTTCACGCTCTGGCTCAGACATTGTTTACAGATAAATGTGTTACTAATATAAGTATTGTTTTCACACAAAAATTAACAAAATATTAATTTAAAATACAAAATACTAAAACTACTTCATGTTTAGGTAACATATTATAATTAGTCGCACAAATTACTATTATAATCCAGGTAATTTTAAAATATTCACAAAAAGTGTGCTAACTTACAGCTCTGCTACTTTACTGGTAACAGTGGGGATGTGTGTGTGAAAGGTAGACAGCTGCTCAAGGTCATAAGTACAACCAACCCAAAATAGTACACAAAATTTTACCTCTGGATTACAATAATAATCCACGCGACCACTGCAGTGTTAAATAAGAGTCACGGACAAAACGTCATAAGAGAGCCTTGTCCATAACTCATAACATTGAACAGTGCATTGACCTAGTGTGAAATGCATCTGCTGAAAAATATCAGTAAATTGTGCTTTTTTGCCAAGTGATACTAAAAGTGTAATGGAATATATTTATGAATACAGATACAACTGACAGATGATTGACTAAGTGCCATGGTCCAGAATTTGTTTTTTAGACCCTAGAAATGAACTTCAATGTTTTACACAAATATTAAAATATTGAAACTAATTATTTTGATGAATATGGAAATACAATAAATTATTTTAAGGTTTTATAAGAATCAGGTTGTCTTATAGGCTGATTTCAGGGTGATACTCACATGTGTTTGATAACTGAAAGAGTAAATTAGTCATAAGATACAACTGCGTCAGTGGTTGTCGAGTTTCCTGTATATTTTTGCCCTGTATATTTTGTTTAATATAGTATTAAAGAATCAAAGTAAAATTAATGTAAACAAATAAACTGGTTCAGAAAGCTTTACCATTGAGTAACAAATATAAATGTGAACATACTTTACAAAAAAAAAAGATATTTGTAAATATTACTTTGTGTTATTTAAGTAGGCCTACTACAAGAAAACACAGTTCTTTTTAAAAATACATTTATCAACACTTCAGTTATCTAGATAAAAATTCCAATGGGTATGATGTGTGTCAATAGTTTAGATGGTCTGATGTGTGTCAATAGTTTATATGGTCTTGAACATACTCTGTAACCCCCCGGTATTTTGTAAATGGGTCGTGTTGGGAATTGAATTATTTCAAAAACGTTTATTACCTTTATCCACTTATACTCCAGAGACTCGCCGGGTCAATAGTTTGCTAAACAATTGTATCTAACTAATAACTCAGGCAGATTGGCTGTCTGTTTATTAGCTCTATCAAAGGCAGGTTACATTAAATTCTTGTTTATGTTTATAAAAGATAATTAATTTTCAAAACCATTTATACTCAAAACATTACATTTATTTTATAATTTTCTTATTGCTCTTTATTACTTAACAAATTAAAATATTTAAGTCTACATCTTTTGAAAATATTCTCTGACAAAGCTAGGTTTAATGCATTCTGGTATTTTATACTTACTGATTTGATTAAAACCAAAAATATTAAAAAAATTAAATTGAAAACATACCTTTGACATCACTTACACTCACGTGGCTCTGTCAATACATTTAATATTAATTACACCTGTTCACTTATACATTTTGAAACAAGAAACTAAACGTAGCAAAGCCACATGCAGTAGTTATGGCAATGAGTTTTAATGATTTGCGCAAACAATTTATATCAGTGTTACATATGACGTGAGTCCTTGAATGTCAATAGTTTAGATGGTCTTGAACATACTCTTTTTCAGCTTGGCTCCACTTTAGACCACCTGCAGTTTGGGTTGTATCAATTATGTGTGGTATTCTAGTTTTATACAATTTCATTTAGCTATATAACAAGAATAATTGTATACAGTGATATCTCATAAGAGAAATGTTTAATATTATCTAGGAATGAGAAAATAATGGGAAGTGAGTGAGTGGTCGAGATTTACCAGAGAATATAACCTTATGGCATAACTGTTACTGGCTTTACCATTGAATAACAAATATAAATGTGAAAATACTTTGCTAAAAAACACAAATTAATTGTTACTACTTTGTGTTATTTAAGTACTAAAACAAATCATAGTTGTTATCAATACTAAAATATTTATATTAAAACTTCAGTTATCTAGATAAAAATTCCATTGGGTAGGTAACTAACATCTTTGTTTTACTGTCAGATGCGGCCAATGCAGTAGTTATGGTAATGAGTTTTAAAATTTGCGCAAATAATGTGTATCAGTGTAACTGAGGTGTGTGACCTCGAATGTCAATAGTTTAGATGGTCATGAACTTACTCTTTTTCTGTGCTCCTCACTTTGGCTCAGTTTTAGACCACTTGTAGTTTGGGTTGTATCAATTATGTGTGGTATTCTAGTTTTTAAACAGTTTCATTTAGCTATATAACGAGAACAATTGGTATACGGTGATATCTCATAGGAGAAATGTATAATATTATGTAGGAATGAGAAAGTAATGGCAAGTGAGTGAGTTGTTGAGATTGGCTAGAGAATATAACCTTTGAGCATAACTCTTACTGGCATAAAAATAACAGTTCATCAGTTTTAAACTGTCTGCCAGTGTAATTTCAAGACGGGTGATGTTCAGGTAGAAAAGTCATGATGTCGATTGACAATGTCCATCATAGGGTATCTTCAGCAATAGTCAAAGAGAAGACTTCAATAATTTGTGAAAATAATGGAAGCAATAAATACCAGCTGATCTGATTGACAGTTTACCTAAATTCAAAACCATCAATAGTGATCTACATAGTAATATTACACTTTTGCTATTACTTGCGACCATACTTTTGTTAACTAAAAGTTATTAAATTGTTAACTTACACTTGGAGGAAACGTTTTCGTCTTACGTTTTCTTCAGCCTCGTATTTTTGCAGCTAGGAATGCTGAAGTTGTGCTTCCTTGGTACCATTTTTTTGAAAGTTAGAAGTGATGTGATCGAAGAGTATGTGTGATCTGTGCCGTGTCGTTCATTTAACATGTCATTTTTATATCTATGTTGCTATGTCTATATATTTAATACTGTTCTAGTGTGTTTAATTTATGGCCCATTTATGCTCATGTTATTTTCCATACTTTTGCACGAGTGTTTAGTGTCCATAAGGTGATAGCAAAGGTGGATTCAATAGTTCTTATATCTTTCGGCGAAAGATCTGCCTGTTTGTCCAATATAGAGCTTATTGTAGTTGTTGCATTTTAGTTTCTATATTCCTGGGATATTGTATGTGTTGGTATTATTATTATTGCTGTGTCTGATAGCTGTTTGGCTTTTATTTGTTGTTCTGTAAGCTACATTGTATCCTGTTTTTTTCTGAATTGGTGTGTTATTTTATTTGTGAGTTTGTTTATGTATGCGAGGGTGATGAATTTGTTTGTGTTCGTGTTTTTGTTGTTGTTACTGTTCTTGTTGAATATTTTTCTGTGTAGTTTGTCTATTAAATAATTGTCATATCCTTTTTTGTGAGCTAAATATTTTATTATGTTTAGTTCCTCTGTGTAGTTAGTTGTGGACATAGGTATTCTATTTATACTGTGTAGTAAATGTTTGAATGCTACGTGTTTATGTCGTATTGGGTGGTTCGATGAATTGTGTATCAGTGTGTCTGTCATGGTTGGCTTGCGGTATATGTTGAATTCATGTTTGTTTTGATTTTTTGTTATGGTGATGTCTAAAAAGTTCAATGTTTTGTTGTTTTCAAACTCTCCAGTGAACTGGATATTTTTGTGTATATGGTTTATATGCGTTTGGAGTTGTTGGCATTGTCTCGTGTTTCTTCGGTATAGTATTATAACGTCAGCTACATATCTGTGCTAATATATCATCTTATCTCTATGTGAATACATGTCCGTATGTATTAAAAATGTTTAAAAGTAATTGTAACAATTTTAGGTTTAGTTTATCTTCCTTTATATAAAGTTCCTCTATTGATTGTTTGATATACATTGCTTCTGCGAATTTAATTGTTTTTATGGCTGCTTTGTTTATTGGTTTTTTATGTTCACTTTAGCGTACTTAGGTGTGATGGTTTTTTAAGACCGGCTTTGTTAAATTGAAAGTGTGCGTATATTTTCCTTCAAAATTGTGGTCCGAAATTGTTGAACTTCTACTGGCCGGGCTTCATTAATCTAGGAATCGAAATCTTGTTGCTGTTCATGGCGAGCTGTTTGTTAATTCTTATTACACTCTTGCTATTACTTGCGACCAGACTTTATGTTAACTAAAAGTTGTTAATTTGTTACCTTACACTTGGAGGAAACGTTTTCGTCTTACGACTTCTTCAGCCTTGTACTTTTGCCGCTAGGAATGCTGCCGTTCTGCTTTCTCGGTACCATTTTTTTGAAAGTTAGAAGTGATGTGATTGAAGAGTATGTGTGATCTGTGCCATATTTGTTCATTTAAGATGTCATTTTTATGTGTATTGCCATGTCTATATATTATGTGTTTAATTTATGGCCTTTGTTGCATTTGTGGAGGACATAGCTTCAAAAATCATTGGCTTCAAAAAAAGAGTAAAAATGGTATTTAGTTAATGTTCCGATGATGGCTGAAATTCAACTAGAAATCACATCCTTTCTTCGATTTTAAAATGAAAATTTAAGTATTCTAAAACTTTTTAAAAATGTATTTAAGCTTGGTATAGTGTACAAATATTCAAATAAATCAAAAAAATGAAAATACATGAATAATTTTATGTGTAGTTATTGCGTAATTGAGTGAATGCCTTTAAACTTACTTCCTGATGTGTTTTGAAACAATCATTTCATAGAAGAAACTCACTCATTACCCGTTTAATTGAGTAGCAGGTCGCCTACGTCATGAAACAATTGTTTCGAAATACATTCACGAGTAAGTTGAAACATATTCACTCAGTTACACAATAATTACTTATACTTAAATTAGTAAATTTAGGATCATTTCAACAGGCAACTTTAGAAATGGTGGAAAAAACTTATTATCCAGTAAGTAAAACAAGATTAGAAAGATTTGGATAAAAGTGGAAATGAGTTGTTTGAACAAAACTGCAACACAACATCCAGTTATGTTCCTCCATTCGTAAATGGAAAAAGGTCAAATTTAGAACTTTGTTCCTTTCACTAAAGTTTACAAAGTTTGATTGAATTTATTGATCAAGACATTTTTTAATGCATGAAACATGGCTACATGCAACTTTTAAGGAACATGCTTTGGAACAATGGTGATGAGAATTGTGCAGAAGAATTAATCGGAAAACTATACTGTCAAGCTGTGGTTATATGGTTAATAATGTTTGGAATCTATAATTGGAGCAGGTAATAATGTTCATTGCATCTACCAAAGAATATATTTTAAAGGAGAAAGGAGAACAATAAGACTAAGAACAATTATGCTCAATGCAATGAAGCAGATAAATTAATTTCAAATGAATATATGCAAAACTTATTTTGAGAAATTTCATTGATACATTGTCTATATGGACAACAAATGGTTGAATTGCGAGTTGATGGACATGAATTACAATTCCTAATTGGTCACTGAAAAATTGATAGATGAGAAAGAATAACAAGATACCAAATCATCAGCATGTGAAGCATTTGCTTTTCCTACTACTTTAATTAATGGAATTGCAACTGAAATATTAATGTTCTTGCTTTGTTGTCAATCATGTGAATAGCCTGAGAGGTCATAAGTAAAGTGCAACATCAAAGGAAAATGACAGAAATCAACTGACAATGACAGTGTTTTATATTGTGTACTGTAAACAATGTATTTATTGTATTTACAAAACTTCATAATATAATAATATTTAAATAATTCACTGATGGTTTTACTTTGATGAATAGCTTAACCTTTATATTACATGCTAGTGAAATAACATCTTGCCAAACTTATAATAAAGTAGATTAACGAAAAAAGTTATTAGAGTCATAAAGTTTTTGATGCACCAAGCTAAATCAGTAAAAACAATAAATATAAAAAAAATTAAGTAGGGTGATGTTGAATAATATGATGTTTACCACACTGAAAGTGAGTAAAAACCGACAGTCACCTAGTGAAGTTCAGAGGGATCTATATCAGCCAATATTGGAACTCAAGGAAGGGAGGTAGATGTTTCTAAAAGAGTCCACAGGTTACAGAAAATTAGAGATGATGGAATCTTCTAGAAGGGTCTAGTGAGTTCTACATTACTTTGTAATTTGAGCCACCTGCAGCTACTTTATCAATATTAAAGTTAAACTGCTGATGTTTTATAAGTGTTCATTTGAAACAAGCAATTGTTTAAAATTATTGGAATTATAGTTTATTATCTTATTTACATAAGAAAAATTGAAATATTGAACTGTCTAAATGAATATAAGGAAACTGGTTTAAAAAGTAAGTTAAGAAAATTCTGTAGAAAATTCATTTTCAAATTAAAACTTCACTTAATTTTATACAAAAATGTTACTTTTACTTGCTAATCTTTCTCATCTATAAATTTTTCAATGACCTATTAGGGATTGTAATTTATGTCTATCAATTTACAATTCAACCATTTGTTGACATATTTGTTGTCCATATAGACAATGTATCATTGGAATTTCTCAAAATAGGTTTTGCATATCTTCATTTCAAATGTATTTATCTGCTTTATTGAATTGAGCATATTTTTTCTTAGTCTTATTGTTCACCTTTCTCCTTTAAAATCTATTTTTTGGTATATATGTTGAACATTTTTACCTGTTTCAATTATAGATTCCAAACATTAATAACCATACGACCACAGCTTGATGGTTTAGGTTTTTGATTAATTCTTCTGCACAGTTCTCATCACTATTGTCCTAAAGCCTGTTCCTTAAAAGTTGCACGTAGACATGTTTCATGCATTCAAAAATGCCTCGGTCGATAAATATAATCAAGTATTTAAAATTTAGTGAAAGTAACAAAGTACCTAAATTGCCCTTTTCCATTTAGGAATGGGAGAACATAACTGAAAGTTTTGTTGCAGCCTTGATCAAACAACTTATTTCTACTTTTACCCAAATCTTTCTACTCTGATTTTACTTACTGGTTGATAACTTTGTTCCAGGTTTTCTAAATTTGCTTGTTGTAGTGGTATTGAATTTACTAATTGTGTTAGTATGTAAGTAATTATTGTGTAACTGACTGAATATGTTTCAACTTACTTACGGATGTACTTCGAAGCAATTGTTCCATGACGAAGGCAACCCGCTACTCTATGAAACAAGTAACGAATTAGTTTCGTATATCAAATATTGTTTCAAAACAGGAAGTAAGTTTAAAAGTATTCACTCAGTTACGCAATAACTACTTATAACATTATTTTAGTATTTTCATTTTTCCTTGATTTATTTGAATATTTGTACACTATACCAAGCTTAATACATTTGTAAAAGTTCTAGAAGACCTTAATTTTCAGTTTAAAATCAAAGGAGGGCTGTGATTTCTAGTTAAATTTCCGCAATCATCGGACATTAACTAAAAACAATTTTTCTCTCTTTTTTAAGCCAATGTTTTTTGAAGCTATGTCCTATATTTGAGAACTGTTTCATCTGATTTGCACAAAACATCATCCTAATAAATTGGGATCTTCTTCAAAAGCATAAGTTTGGTATTCCTCAAATACAAATAGCTTCTTTCTATTATGTTTAACTACAATTATGTAGCTCACTATTGCTGGTTTTGAATTTAGGTTAACTGTCAAATCTGATCAGTAAACATTTGTGTTTTCACAAATGATTGAAGTCTTCTCTTTGACTATTGCTGAAGATACCCTATGGAGGACATTGTTAATCGACATCATGACTTTTGTACCTGAACGTAACCCTATCATGACGTTACACTGGCAGACAGTTTAAAATTGATGAACTATAATTTTATGCCACTAACAGTTATGCCATAAGGTTATATTCTTTAGCCAATCTCAACAACTCACTCTTTACCATTACATTCTTATTCCAAGATAATATTATACATTTCTCTTATGAGATATCACTGTATACCATTGTTCTCGTTATATAGTTGAATTAAATTGCTCAAAACTATAATACCACACGTAATTGATCAAACCAAAACTGCTGGTAGTCTAAAACTGAGGTAGTCTAATCAAAACTGAATTGAAAGGATGATACATATCCCTACATCATATGAGTTCACTCATGTTCTTATCTAATTCATATAGACTGCTGGTTCTCGAAGTAATACAAGTGATATATTGTTTTTATTATATTAGCCTGTATGAAGAAGACTGAGCTCAGTACTATGGTCTTGTATGTCTTTAACTATCATATCAAATCCAATAAATCTTACAAAGGTAAATACTTGCACATAGTCATCTTACTTTAATAGAAATAGAAGAGGGCAGTTTTGTGATTCAAGTACAATATTTGATTCTACTGTGCAGAAACTTCTATTCCAGATAGTTTCAGTTTTTTATTTCAATCTGAACTGCTTAAGTATGTGTTATTTTTAGACATAGCCGATTATTTTGTTGTTTATACTTGTTTTTATAATTTAGTCATTGATGTGAAAAATCTGTGTTAATTGAGTTTGTCATTGGTATGAGATTTGAACTTCATTACAGATGTAAAATTCAGGAATGCTCAAGGTCTTATAACCTAGTGATGGAATTTGTTTAGGCAAGAATTTATTACAGTTTGTACAGTTAAGCTTCTAAATCTATAGCTCCCTAGATCTTTCAGCATGTGACTTTTGCTTTATGGTTATTTGAAATCGAAAGTGTATGTCGTTAGGCCACAAACAACTGAAGACCTGAAGCTAGCAATTCACAATGAAATAGCAGCCATACTAAGCGACATGATTGTGAAAGCAATGAATAATTTCCAAGTATGGTTATATGTATGCCTGCAGAATAAGGGTCGTCACATGACTGACCTAATTTTTAAATCAAAATAAGTGAATTCTATAATTTAGGTCCTTTAATTAAAAATGGCAAGAAATGACGTTTCAAATCGTTTAATAATTGTTTTTCTATATCTTATTTCTGATTTGTTTTATTCATTTCAAAACCATCGACCTTTTCTGTTGGTGCCTGTATTTTGAAATGTTCGTAAATATTTAAATTAGGTCTAGTAGATGATACATGAGTAATTATCAATGAACCATTCCCCAAATAACAAAAAAAATTTTTTGAAAACAAGTAATAAAAAAGGAATTTAAACAGAAATCATACTCAGGTCACAAAAGAAAAATTTTATTTTAATTACTTACAATACATAATTACAATTAATATAAATATGTATATACATATGACAGAATCACGACATTAAGTGGTAAAATTTCTTATCCAAGTGAGGAAACAATATTTCAATCAAATTCGCATCTAATGCAATTCACAAAAGATTTTGGTTAAAATAGTACTGTTCATATACCTCACTAAGAAAAATATATCCAGCTGTCGATAAGTTGGCTCAGAATCAAAGGGCTGGATTTCAAACATTTAGTCATTCAGTTCCAGTCCAGCATAAAGACTTCAGCTTTCCTAAAATAAAAATAATGAATTAATATTTACAGAACAAGATATAGGGAGAGTATGAACTGATAGAAAAAATTGAAAAGAGTTAGCAATTTATGAATACGACTTGATAAAGAGTGGGACACTGATAAAGCTTCCAGTTTTTTTAAAATGGGAATATTCATTTTAAAAACTAAACTTTCAAGGGAAAAGTGTATTTATCACCAATACAAATTCTGTTGAATTAATCGCAATAAAATAACTGAAAATTCAATTTAGGTCATTTATTATTAACAATATTATAAACTATATGTCTGTATGTGACATGAGACAGAAAGAATTTATTTTATAGTTACTAGTTATATTTTATAGTTATTTAAAACTTAAGATGTATACTATTGATTTCAACACATCATTGACACGTGCTATAACAATGCAGATGTAGATGTTGACAATTGTCATAATCAGTTTTGTAGTGTAGTAAGAGCTGATGGTGACCCACTTGAATGGTTGAGTGGGAAGAAACTTGTTTTGCCTTGTCACGTCAAGAAACCTATTATATGGGGTGATTTTCTTATGAGATTTTTTGTTTGTTATAAAATTTTGCTTATTTGGTTCATTTACTACTTGGTACTAACAATACTCATTAAGAACGTCTAAGGTGAGAAAGTTGAAGTCCATTTGTAAAATTTCAAATATTATAATTCTATACAGGATAACATCTTACTGGAATTAGAAAAATTATTGGAACAAACACCACTGTGCTGAAAATAGAAATGTATGGAATGAATTATATCAGACTGAGCTTCATTAAAATCATTTATGTTCTGGCTTTAAAATAATTTAAAATGAACATTTATATAAAGTAAAAGAGGAAGAATTTTCACATAAACAACAGTCAAGATACTCAGAAGCTTCTGAAGATTACAAAATTACTATTGTTAACAAAATTTAATTATCTTAATCAAATGAAATTTTCTAATGTTTGTCTTTATTTTGCAATTGACAATAATTACATTAGTAATAGTAAATTATTATATTATCAAACTTAAGTTTAACCAACCAACACGTGACGTGTATATTTGTGTGTTGTTTAATAAGTTTTTACATTAATTTACACTTAGAAGTTATTAGGAATGTAAATAAACCATTCTCAGTTTCTTATTTTTGTTTCAGGTGTTCAAGGATTTTAAAAAGGAAATTTCACACTTGCAGAAACAACGTAAAACTAGACAAAGTGTTGTTGAACTTGCAGAGACATTGGCAAACATGAAATTTTGATAGTAAAACTTATCATCACCAGTTTTGTTTCTATATTCTGGCAATCAGGTGAAGTGCACACTCTATTTATAAAAAAGCAATAAATAGAAGAAAGTTAAAGCTGCTAGGAAATGTTTGTGTATTTTTTATATCCTAACTCAAATCTTTTTATATCCAAGTCCTGATTGTACCTCAAACCCATTGTAATTTTCTTTGGTTCCCTAAAGTGGAAAATATCTCGCTAACTCTTGAGACCAAAATATTAGAACTTTATTATGCTAGTAATTTAGTTAACCGAAGAATGATTTAGCAGCTAAATGTTATATTAACAACCAAATTTTAGTAAAATAGTTTAGTAAGAGAATCAAGTGAATCGATTTTCTTTAATTATTTTGTTGAGTAGCTCCATTCAATAAACATCTTCTAAACAAGTGAAGACACATTATTTAGCTAATAAGCTAATAATTAAATCAAGCAATCTGTAAGTTTTGAAAAATGTTGTTTTCTTGCATCAAATATTTCACTTCTATAATGAAATAAATAGTTGATTTTCTAATTAAAAACATATAAAAGTTGCTTGTTGTTATCATCAATTAATACCTAACTAAGTGAATAGTTAGGAGCGTACTTACTGAGGCCTTTCGAAAGTTTTTACGAAGCAACATATCAATTCTACTGTGTACAAGTAGAGACTTTGCTCCGTAAATGAAACGATTGTTTTAAAACACATCAGCAAGTAAGCTCCTAACTATTCACTTAGTAAATTTTAATTTAATTATAGTAAATCTTTATGTATGAGTGTTTTAAAAGTATATCTAGTAGAAAGAAAATTGAAAAGTGACTGTAATTTTGCTTTCTAAGCAATGTATTTCTTAAGCCCTTGCTGTAATATTAGATTAGTATCAAGCTACCCAAGGTGATTTGTATCAGGTTTTATTTAGTTCTTTAATATAGCATAACATAGGGTTTGTTTAGGCCTACTTAATTTATTTATTGAATTTTGTAGTCCAATACGTTCGGTGAATCTTATTAATAACTTGAACAATAGTTTATTACTATCCGAACTTTAAATTTTGTAAATTTGTTAAAAATTTACTTAGACAGAACGGTTTCGATCGTTATGTGGCGATCTCCATCAGTGTATTCTGCTTGGAGATTTCGGGTGACGGTTTTAAAGGCAGGTTTTCGATAGTATCAAAGAGTATGTGTGATTTGTATTGTGTTTTTTCGTTTAATATGTTTGTAATTTGTGTTTTTTGTGTCTGTAAGTTTCATATTGTTCTAGTGTGTTGAGATGTGGGGCTTTTTTTGTTGATGTGTAGGTTTTCTAAGTTATGGTAAATGTCTGTGTATTTGTGTCCTGTTTTTTTTATGTGATTGTAAAATGTAGAGTTGGTGTTCTGTTTGTGTTCCTTGACTCTATGTATAAGCTGCGACCTGTTTGTCCAATGTAGAATTTGTTACATTCGTTGCAGTTAAGTTTGTATACGCCTGGTGCTTGTAGTTTATCTTTGTTGCTGGTGTCGTGTTGTATTTTGTATTGTAACTTGTTATTAGTTTTGTATGCTATTTTGTATCCTATTTTCTGAAATTTGCGGGCTATTTTGTTTGTTGTTTTGTTCATGTATGGTAATGTGATGTAGCCTATTTGTTTTCCCTGTCTGTAGTGTTAATTTTAGTGTTTTTTTTTTTTGTATTTTGTACCATAGTTTGTTTATTATAGTGGTGTTGTATCCATTTGTGCATGCTAAACATTTAATTGTGTCTAGTTCTTAGTTTATGTTTTCTGTAGTCATTGGGACTTCTTCAAGTCTATGGAGCATGGATCGGAAGGCAGTGTGTTTGTGTTGGATAGGGTGGTTTGAGGTGTTGTGGATAAGCGTGTGTCGTTATAGGTTTCCTGTAAATGATGAAGCTGTATTTTTGTGTGTGGTTATTTGTTATGGTTAGGTAGAGGAAGTTTAGGTATCGGTTGGTTTCAATTTCTGAAGTGAAGTGGAGTTTTGGGTGTATTTTATTAGTGTAGGGGAGGAGTTTTTCGCATTTTCGGGAGTTGCCTCTGTATAGTGATTTGATATCATCGACGTATCTGTGCCAGTAAATTATTTTGTGTGCGTGTGTATTGTTTGTGAGTATCTAGGTGTTTTCTATGTGTTATAGAAAAATTCCTATTGATAGGACGTCTCATGGGTAGGCCATCTGGTTGCGAAATATGATTAAGTTGTGGGTGAAATAATTTGGCGTTGGTTGGGAAGATGTTTATGATTACGGTAAAGTGGGTTTTAGGTATGTTGTTCTGCACTATTGGGTTTCTAGGATGTTGAGCGTTTTGGGTATGGGTATGTTGGTGTACATATTTGTTATGTCGAGTGATAGTAGTGTTGAATTGTGTGGTATGTTTATGTCTTTTATTTTATTTATGAGGTTCGTTCTGTTTTTTATGTGTGTTTCTGTGTTCAAGTTTATGGATTGTCTGATTATTTTATCCCTGTATTTTGCTAGTTTATGGGGCATTTGCTATATGGGCATTTTGTTAGTTGACGTAGGTTCGGATGGGGACATTGGGTTTGTGAATTTTTGGGAGAGCGCGGAGGGTAAGTGCTTTATCGTGGATTTGTTTTAGGTGGTATTTTTTGTTTTTTTTTTATAATGTATTTAGATGTATTAATTATTTGTTTGATGGTTCTGTGATATTTCTATGTTAGGTAGACTATGTATGTAGTTGTACTATATTACTATTTTTTTTATGTAATCATTGATTTTGTCATTTAGGCGGTTGTATTAATAATTACTGAGGTGTTGCTTTGTCTGATGTGGTGAGTGTGATTATGTTTATTTGGGCTTTTGTTTTATGTTTGCAGCGATTTTAATTTCTTTGTTCGTGATTTTCTTGGTTATGTTTTTCTGTTTGGTTAGGTTTTTTATGTGATGTCGAAGTGAGTCTTGGTCTTTGGTGTCGGTTTTTTGTATGGCTGTTTCAGTTTGTAGTATAATGTTTCTGTTTGTTATGTTATTTGATTGATGGTGTAGGTTGTATTTGAGGCCTTTGTTTATTAAATTCATTTCAAAGCCATCATCTACTACCAGAATTCTCCTGCACATAACCTAGCAAAATTCATGGACAAAACAATCAGACAATCCATAATCTTGAACACAGAAACACACACAAAAAAACAGAACAAACCTCATAAATAAAATAAAAGACATAAACATATCACACAATTCAACACTTCTATCACTCGACATAACAAATAAGTACACCAACATAACCATACCCGAAACGCTCAACATCCTAGAAAACCAAATAATACAAAACAACATACCTAAAACTCACGTTACCGAAGTCATAAACATCCTCCAAACCATCACCAAACAAAACTGGTTCACCCACAACTCAAACTTCTATTCACAACCAGATTGCCTGCCCATGGGAAGTCTTATTTATCAGTAGTGTCCTAAGCGAAATTTTTCTACAACACATAGAAAACATCTAGATCAGGGGTTCCCAAACTGGGGGGCGCGCCCCCCTGGGGAGGCGTGGAGAAAGTCCAGGGGGGGCGTGACACCCAAATGAAATAAATAAAAAAATTACAAAAATAATTTCCTACAAAAAAAATAAAACGTATTGGTGTATGCACAGATGGTGCTCCTTCAATGCTGGGTTCACATTCTGGCTTTGTGCAGTTGGTCAAAGAGAAGAATGATGATGTGGTTGGGATTCATTGTAAAACGCTGCTATTTCATACAGAAATACGATGGCTATCAAAAGGCAATATGTTGGGAAGACTATTTGAGCTCCGTGATGAAGTGATTACGTTTTTGGCTCAGCAGAAACTAAACGAGCTTAGTGCACAGTTAAAAAAAACCCAGTAACCAAGTGATTTTGTCCTATTTATCTGATTTTTTTGACACGTTAAACAACCTAAACTTGAGACTGCAAGTTGCAGACTCAAATATAGTAACACATCAGGATGCCATCAAGATGTACGTTGAGAAACTACAACTTTGGATATGTAAAGTGTCAATGAACCCAAGCAATTATTCAAGTTTCAGCAAAGTAGTATCAGTCTCAGAAGAAGCATGTTTTGATTACGTTTTTGAAGGACCGCTTTTGAAAAACTTGATAATTGACCATTTGAAGAACCTCGAGGAATAGTTCAGCAGGTACTTTCCTAACTTCAGAGGAGTTTTACAAACTATCAACCGTCCCGTTCCACATGGACATACAGTTGCTGCCAGAAGAGTTGCAAGAGGAGGGAATAGAAATAAAAAATGACTCTGTTGCAAGATACGATTTTGAACAAATGGACAATCCCTCATTTTAGTTAAAGTACTTAAAAGTTTACCTCAGTGTTTCAGAGAAAGCTGTTCGGATGTACTTGCCTTTTTCAACAACATACATGTGCGAAAAAGCGTTTTCAACTCTTGTGGCGATCAAAACAAAGTACCGCAACAAACTTGATGTCGAAAGTGACCTACGCTGTGCTTTGCCTGAAACACAACCCAGGATCTGTCAACTTATTCAGCGCATGCAGGCGCACCCATCTCACTATATTACATTTTATGTTTTGTTTTTGTAAGTAGGTAGGCCTATTGTTTCACCTTCCTTAAATTGAAAATGTAAGTGTGTTACAATGTTAAATTTTGTATCAGTAATTATATTCGTTTTTCATGTAATACTTGTTTTAATTTTCATCATACGTACAATTATCGAATCTTTGTATTCTGCGATACCGCATTCAACAGTGAACAAAAAATCTACCTACTCACCGTATCAAGTAGGCACATACTTGTACGAGTTCATGTACTTGTAGGAGTTGCTATGTACGGCACCGTGGAAATAGGGTATTGCAAAATGGAAAGCTGATATGTGTAGGGGGGCGTGGGGGCTCCAAATAACCAGAGGGGGGCGTGGTACAAAAAAGGTTGGGAACCCCTGATCTAGATACTCACAAACAATACACACGCACTCAAAGTCATTTACAGACACAGATACGTCGATGATATCATAACAATATACAGAGGTATCTCCCGACAATGCGAAAAGCTTCTCATCTGCACTAATAAAATACTCCCACAACTCCACTTCACTTCAGAAATTAGAACCAACCAATCCCTAAACTTCCTCTACCTAACCATAACAAATAGCCATACACAAAAATACATCTTCAATATTTACAGGAAACCCATAACGACAGACTCACTTATCCACAACACCTCAAACCTCCCTATCCAACACAAACACGCTGCCTTCCGATCCATGCTCCATAGACCTAAAGAAGTCCCAATTACCACAGAAAAAGTAAACAAAGAACTAGACACAATTAAATATTTAGCATACACAGATGGATACAACACCTCTATAATAGACAAACTATGGTACAAATTAAAAAAAAAACACTAAAATTAACACTACAGACAGGGAAAACAAATACATCACATTACCATACATAAACAAAACAACAAACAAAATAGCCAACAAATTTCAAAAAATAGGATACAAAATAGCATACAAAACTAATAACAAGTTACAATACAAAATACAACACGACACCAACAACAAAGATAAACTACAAGCACCAAGCGTATACAAAATGAACTGCGAGGTATGTAACAATTTCTACATTGGGCAAACAGGTCGCAGCTTTAAACAAAGAGTCGAGGAACACAAGCAGAACAACAACTCAACATTTTACAATCTCATAAGTTTTACAAAATTCCCGTAAATTTACAAAATTTAAAGTTCGGATAGTCATAAACTATTGTTTAAGTAAATAATAGTTTATTTACTTTTGATTATAGTTATGGCATTATCCACTAGATAGAAGTACTTATTGATAATTTTTTTTAAAGTTTTTTATAGCTAATGTCGCCCATTCAGTGAAACAATCAGCCATTACCTGTTATAGTGCTGTCTTTTTCTTTGTGAATGCTGTACTTATCATTTACATCCAAGTAAATAAATATTGTTTTTTAGTGTAAGTTTGTAATGTATTTACACTGTTATATTGTATTTAGTGATGTTTGTATTGCGTTATAATAACATATTACAAATGGATCAATAATTTTTATAAATTGGGGAGTGGTTAATAATAAGGACTCTGGTGCAGATGATAGTCACGATATGTAAAGATGAAGCCATTGAAGATTATGTCAACAATTTCAGAAAGGTATTGATAATTTTGATAGTAGCCTAATTTATTACGTTATAATAACATATTACAAATGGATCAATAATTTTTATAAATTGGGGAGTGGTTAATAATAAGGACTCTGGTGCAGATGATAGTCACGATATGTAAAGATGAAGCCATTGAAGATTATGTCAACAATTTCAGAAAGGTATTGATAATTTTGATAGTAGCCTAATTTATTACTTGTGGAAACACGAATATGCATAAAATCTTGCTTGAGTAGACCCCAAAAATAATCTGCCACAAAAATATTAAAAACCCCTTCATTTTAGTGGAAAGTCAAGTGTAAAACTAACAATTTATAGTGACAAGACCCTTTGAGCCTTTCAAGGTATTTGTGACTGACAAACCTATGAAGTGACAGTTAGATGAAAAAAAATGTACAACTTCATGCTTTTAAAATACAGTGGAGGGTTTGGGCATATCAACCTATCTCCAAGATCGTTATAAATAATTTTTCTGGCTACATTTGCCATGGATTGTTGTGGAAGCTTGAGATTGATTCTTACTATGAACTATAGTAAAAATTGACTAGCCTGTTGTCAACAGATTGAAGCTACTCTCTCGTTTCTTTCATTTTACAATCAATGAGGCACCAGTTTATAGTTACAAAAAATCAATGCTGTTAATAATTATATTTATTCCCATTTCTAAGCTGTATACACTACAGAAAAGGCATTGAAAGTGTTTTGATGTGGAAATTTCTTTGAGTTTTCGACATCAAAGATTTCGAGCCTGATTTATTAGAATCAGGAGAACCTGTCCCAGCATAAAAAGCTACATTTTCTTAGAGGCCTGGTTTTATATGAGAGATACAGATACTGTGGTTTTGAGAACGAGATTAAGGAGAATGCAAATTTCGGTCATACTTCTAATAAAATTTAACCCTCCTAAATGGTTTAGGAAACCGAGAGAGAGAGAGACAGACAGACAGAGTTAAAACCACTAAAACACATATACTCTTGTCCACTTTATAATATTGCTGTTTTATTATAATAAGTCTCAGACATTGAATTTATGTCATACCAATAATGTTTTATTGGAATATAAAATCATAACTTGATTGTTTTATTTTGTGTGTATATACGCCTATATGCAGAGGCTCTGTTTTTATAACATAAAAAAATGGTTATGATGTCATATAGCAAAAAAAAAAAAAAAAACACTTTTTACTGATATTTTTCAACGGACACATTTTCTACTTGGTCTCAAGTCTTGTCTGTGGTTAACGGCATTGAAGAATACACTGATCTATTGTGAAACACGCTTACACGCTGGAAAATATCAATAAGTAGTGGTTTTTATCCAAGTGATATCATAAGAACATTGTTAAAAGTGTCAAGATGTTTTAATACGTTTATATTTATATTTGATGATTCCATCTTCACGTGAGCTACTAGTTTTCGCTAATCACTTGTAAATATTTATAAACTTGCCTATAGTAGCACTTACTTATATTTGTTGAAGACTATATATATATTTGTTGATTATCTTCCAAAACGGCAGTCCTCAACAAACATAAGTAAGTGCTACTATAGGCAAGTTTATAAACATTTACAAGTGTTACGTTTATATTTCCCATACAACATCTTTTGTTAGATTGTAAGAAATTCTAAATTTGACGATAATTAGGTTGCAGCTTTTATTAGACATTTAAAGTACAAATACACTCTATTAAATATGTCACTGTTTTCTCTTTACCAGCCACTGATAGAAACAGGCTACACTTATATGAACAATAACCATAACCTAGAAATTATTCACACCAACAATAAAGAATCACATCCAAACACAAGAAAATACTGTGACATTTTTAAACACGCCAAAGCAAAATAATAGGTTATTAAATGTACAAACTCAGTATAAACCATTTGCAATATTGGACCATACAATACAAAAGCTGCCATTAATACTAATGTCAATTAGTTCAACAATGCTTTTTAGCAGCCAACCTACATACTGATAGATATTACTCAGAGCATCCAGATATGTTAAGTCCAAGTAATTTTTTATAAATTTATTTACATTATGTTACAATATTACTTGCATTGCTACTTAAAACTTTAAATTTAAAGTTAATTGTTGTAATCATCTTGAATTCACTGAATAAATTATAAGTAACTATAGCATAACTTAGTGAATACTTTAGGACTTACTTTGTAGAGGGTTAGGTTCTGTAAAAGAAATGATTGTTTTGGCATGCATCAGTAAGTAAGTTCTAAAGTATTCACTCAGTTATGCAATAATTACTTATAGTAAATACAATTAATTAAAACATTGATATAATTCTGGAAATTAGCATTATGATTTAAATTCCTTTTGGTTAAAATATTTACCAGGCAATAATGGTCTTCTTTAAACCATACATAAAAACATTCAAATTGTTTACTAATACACAAAAATACATATATTCTTAATGTAATTTTTTAAAATGCAAAAACTGTTAACCACTTAATCGACGTACGCACCAAAGCTGTGCCGGGCTGGGTGATGCGATGCGATGCGAAGCTGAACAAGATCTGTTATTAGTTCGCACTGAAGCTGATTCGCATGTAGTAGCTTGCCTAGGCTTGTAGTGAAAAGTGCTACCTTCCTGTCAATCTCAGTTGCAACGTAGTGTAATAATAAAATCATCAACTTTGTTGATGATGATGTGATTGGAGAGTTCCTCACTTGATGATGAATGTGTGGTAGAAAGAAGGCGATACTGGACACACAATATCAATGAAGATCACGATGCTAGTGGACATTTTGTAACTCTATACGAGAAACTCCGAACTTTGAATTCACTCTGAATGCTGTCCCTCAAGTTTCCATTTTTCTTTGCTACAATATCTGAATTCTTTGTACAAGAATAGAAAAATAATATTGGTAACAAGTGTATTATTGTGGATTTTACTGTGTTAAATTCTATATTACATATTGTCAAGCAACACGTTTCTAACCATATCCTTCTTGTTAGATTGATCCCCCAATGGAAGTCTTTTTTGAATCGAACTAACGTAATAGTATTTTTGAATTAACAAAATATAAAGAAAAAACTTGAAACAATAAAAAAACAGTACATTGCGTAATGTTTCTTAACTCAATGGGCTGGAACACTGAAATAGATTGAATGAAGGCAGAAACCGCTTGAATTGACAGCAGGTAGGACTGCTCAAAAAGGCTTGTTGTCACTAGGCATAGCTTTGCGTTGTATTTTGAAAACTCCCATATAAACACTGTGTATTTAGTAACCAGGCGATTATCGCACTAAATCGCGAGTATCGCAATATTACTGTTTAACACTTTGTTTTAATATATAAACTATTTATCATAAAGAAATGATACATCAGATTTATGTTATGTTGTCAAGTTATATACCTAGTTATCCCATACTATATACTGTAAATTTACCCTATAAAATCCATTATAATTACAATTCAATTATAGAGCTGTTCAATTATATTACATTGTAATTTAGGACTTTTAAACCCTAGCTACAAAATTAAATGTTCAGTTGTAATCTTCTGATAATGCTGTGTTAGTAAAATATATAGGATACAAAGGCTTGTTAAATTTTTAAATTTTATTTTCTAGGGATTTATAAGTTTCATTATTAAATTCATCGTTTTATTTTGGAACAAGAGAGTGTTTTCATAGTAAAAACGTACCTAGTAATGATAATAGTAGTAATAATTCATAGTAATGGGTACCGCGCTGCGCCCGCTTAATGGTTAAAACAGTATATTAACATGAAAATCTAAGTTTTCCTGGATGCTGTGAGACTTCATTGATTGCTTTATTAGCATAAAATTATTGATATTTCAGAATATCCCACTTGGCAAATGGCGTGTCAACATATCATAAAGTAATTTTATAATCCTTTTATTATTAAGTACAATAGTTTCATAAAAACTTATACAACTAAAAGGAGTAACCTGTATATAAGAATATTACCTTTTTACCCCTGATTCATTGGTTGTATGAGACGCTGTAGGTACAATCTTCGTCCTTCCTCTTTACCAGCTAGTTGTTCTATCTGTTCCTTGGTTAGACTTAATAACTCTTCACCATTTAATCCTTTCAACTGATTAATTGCTCTGAAAAAAATATATTTTTAGACAAATATTTTAAGATTAGTCCTTTCAGATAATTTAGCTCCTTTTCATATTAAAAGACTAAAATCTAATATTTGTAAGTACGTAGAGGTTAGAAAAGTTGAAGAAGTTGAAAGTTATAAAATCACAGCTTTCTGCAATGACAAATATGAAGTAACATAAACATCGACAAAGAATAAAACTTTCATTAAAAAACAGTAAAACAGCTCAAACTTGATAAAGCAAAATGAACCTTCTCTAGAAATAACAAAATATTGTAACTAAAATAAAAACAAAAATAATACTAGAATGTTCTATTTTCTCAGAATAACAAAATCAAATTATTTAGTAAGTTATTTTTAATTAGAATTCGAACGTAAACACTTGTTAAATGAATTTTTATGTTAAACATTGAAGTATGAAAAACAATGCAATATCAAATAATTTCCTGCAATGTTTATGCGAAATTTTGAATTGTAATAAACAATGCAATATCATTAGGTTTCTTGCGATGTCATCCGATTTTATGTTTATCACATAATCAAATCAAAATCGAACGAGAACATTCATCATTTAACCCTTTTTTTGATTACGTAAACAATAGTTTATCACTATCCCAACTTTAAATTTTGTAAATTTGTTAAAATTTACTGAGACAGAACGTTTTCGATCGCTATTTGACGATCTCCATCAGTGTCTTCTTCTTGGAGATGTCGGGTCAAGTGGTGACGGTTTTAAAGGCAGGTTTTCGATAGTATAAAGAGTATGTATGATTTGTATTGTGTTTGTTGGCTTAGTATGTTTCTACTTTTTGTTTTTGTGTGTCTGTAAATTTCATATTGTTCTAGTGTGTTGAGATGTGGTCCTTTTTTGTTGATGTGTAGGATTTCTATTTTATGGTAAATGTCAGTGTATTCCTATACTGTTTCTTTTATGTGATTGTAAAATGTTGAGTTGTTGTTCTGTTTGTGTTTCTCGACTCTTTATTTAAAGTTTCGACCTGTTTGTCCAATGTAGAGTTGGTTACATTCGTAGCAGTTCAGTTTGTATACGCCTGGTGCTTGTAGTTTATCTTTGTTGTTAGTGTCATGTTGTATTTCGTATTGTAACTTGTATTAGTTTTGTATGCTATTTTGTATGCTATTTTTTGAAATTTGCTGGCTATTTTGTTTGTTATTTGGTTTATGTATGGTAATGTGAGGTATTTGTTTTCCCTTTCTGTAGTGTTAATTTTAGTGATTTTTTTTGCATTCTGTACCATAGTTTGTTTATTATAGTGGTGCTGTATCCATTTGCGCATGCTAAATATTTAATTGCGCCTAGTTCTTTGTATATGTTTTCTGTAGTCAATGGGACTTTTTTAAGTCTATGGAGCATGGATCTGAAGGCAGCGTGTTTGTGTTGGATAGGGTGGTTTGAGGTGTTGCGGTTAAGATTCACCGATCGTAATGAACTACAAAATTCAATAATTCAACATTTAATGTATTAGGACTTTACAAACCGGAAAGATTGTTTCATATAGGAAACGTTTTTGAGACAATAAGCAGAGAATATAAATTTAAAAAATTTCAATGAAAGCTTATGCAAAATTTAGAAGTATAATAAAAAATGTAATATCATTAAATTTCCTGCAATGCCATCACACTTTCGGTTTATCACATAATCAAATCAAAATCAACGAGAACATTCATCATAAGCACAGATTATAAGGTACATTTCAATGAATATTTATGCAAAATGAAAAAAAATATAATAAACAATGCAATATTATTAAACCTCTTGCAATGTCATCAGATTTTATGTTTATCATATAATCAAACTAAAAGCGAACAAGAACATTTATCATTCGACAATTTATATATTAAGACTTTAAAAACCTGGAAAACTGTTTCATTGTAGAAACGTTTTTGCAACACTAAACAGAGACTATAGGCTAATCATATTTCAATGAATGTTTGTACAATATTTTGAATAATAATGAACAATGCAATATTATTAAATTTTCTGCAATGTCATCAGATCTTATGTTTGTCACATAATCGAATCAAAAGCGAACTAGAACATTCATCTTTTGACATTGAATATAGTAGGAAACTTCAAACCAGGAAGGTTGTTTCATTTTTGACACGTTTTTGAGACACTGAGCAGAGATTATAAGGTTATCATATTTCAATGTATGTTAATGCGAAATTGAGAAGTATATTAGAAAATGCAATATCATTAAATTTCCTGCAATGTCATCAGATTTTATGTTTATCACATAATCAAATCAATAGCGAAGGAGAACATTCATCATTTGAAATTTTATTTATCAATTCATTATAAACCGGGAAGATTGTATTATTTTGGAAATGTTTTTGAGACAAAAGGCAGAGTGTATAAGGTAATCAAATTTCAATGAATTTTTATGCTGAATATTGAAATATGAATAACAATTGAATATTATATAAATTCTCTGTATATCATCATATATTTTTATCACTTATTCAAATCGATAAGGAATGAGAACATTTATCATTTGACATTTAATAAAGTAGGACTTTACAAACCAGGATGGTAGTATTATTTTGGAAAACGTTTTGAGACACTAAGCATAGTTTATAAGGTACATCTCAAAGAATATTTACGAAAAATAAAAACTATATAATCAACAATGCAATATTATTAACTTTCCTGTAAAGGCATCAGATATTATTTTTTACGCCTAATAAAATCGATAACAAACGAGAACATTCTCCAATGGACAATATAAATAAAAAGGATTGTTTTTTTTCGGAAAAATGTTTTAAAACACTAAGGAAAGACTATAATTTAATCACATTTCAATAAATATTTATTCAAAATTTAGATTATATTAAACAATGAAATATAATTAAATTTCCTGCAATGTCATGACTTTGTGTATTTCACATATTCAAATATAAAGCAATCGAGAATAATCAACATTGACATTTTATATATTATTCCGTTTCAAACCGGAAAGATTGTTTCATTTTAGAAACGTTTTTGAAACACTAAGCAGAGACTACAAGATATTCATGTTTAAATGAATCTTTATAAAAAATGTTTGAACTATATTAAACAATTCAATGTCATTAAACTTCCTGCAATGTCATCAGATTTTAAATTTATCACATAATCAAATGAAAAGCGAACGCGAACATTCATCATTTGAAAATGTATATATTAAGACATTACAAACGGGAAAGAATGATTCACTTTGGAAACATTTTTGAGACTCTAAGCAGAAAGTATAAGGTAACCACATTTCAATACAGTTTTATACTAAACATTGAAGTATGACGAAAATTGAATATTATGTAAATTTCTTGTTATATCATGAGATATATTATATCACTTCATCAAATCGGTAACGACCGAGAACATTCATCAATTTACATCTTAAGAAGTAGGACTCTACTAACCAGGAGGATTGTTTTTATATTGAAGAAACGTTTTGAGATACTAAGCAGAGACTATAAGGTATCACATTTCAATGAAGTTTTATGTGAAATTGAGAATTATATTAGAAAATGCAATATCATTAAATGTCCTAAAATGTTATCAGATGTTAGGTTTATCATTTAATAAGATCAAATAGGGAACATGAACATTCATCATTTGACATTTTATATAATAAGACTTCACAAACCAGGATGATTGATTCATTTTAAAAATGTTTTTGAAACACTAAGCAGAGGCTATAAGGTAATCTTATTTCCATGAATGTTTATACGAAATTTTGAAATATAATAAACAATGCAATATCATTAAATTTCCTTGCCTGTCATCAAATTTGATGTTTATCATTAAATAAATTCAAATAATGAAACAGTACATTCATCATTTGACATGTTATATATAAACACTTTACAAACCGTGAAGATTTTTTTATTTGGAAAAACATTTTTGAAACACTAGGCAGATTCTATATGGTAATCGTATTTCAATGAATGTTTATACCAAATTTTAAATTATAATAAACAATGCAATATCATTAAATTTCCTGAAATGTCATAAGAAATAATGTTTATCATTTAATAAATTCAAATTGCGAATCAGATTATCATCATATGACATTTTATATAATAACACTTTTCAAACCGGGAGGATTGTTTAATTTAGGACAAGGTTTTTGAGACACTAAGCATAGGCTAAAAGGTAATCTTATTTCAATGAAGTTTTATGTGAAATTGAGAAGTATATTAGAAAATTCAATATCATTAAATGTCCTGGAATCTAATCAGATATTATCATTATGACCATTTAATAAATTAAAATTGCGAATCAGAACATTCATCATTTGTCATTTTATACAATGAGACATCACAAACCAGGAAGATTGTTTCATTTTAAAAATGTTTTTTGAAACGCTAAGCAGAGGCTATAAGAAAAATCTTATTTCCATGAATGTTTATACGAAATTATGAAATATAATAAACAATGCAATATCAATAAATTTCCTGCACTGTCATCATATTTGCTGTTCATCATTTAAGAAATTCAAATAGCGAATCAGAACAATCATCATTTGACATTTATATAATAACACTTTCCAAACCGTGAAGATAGTTTTATTTTGGAAAACGTTTTTGAAACACTAAGCAGACGCTATAATTAAAATCTTCTGTCAAATAACTTGTATACGTAAATTTGAAGAATTATAATAAACAATGAAATATCATTAAAATTCCTCCAAAATTAACAGATTTTATTTATCATTTAAGAAATTCAAATTGTGAATCAGATTATTCATCATTTGACATTTTATATAATAACACTTTTCAAACCGGGAGGATTGTTTAATTTTGGACAAGGTTTTTGAGACACTAAACATAGGCTATAAAGTAATCTTATTTCAATGAATTTTTATGTGAAATTTAGAAGTATATTAGAAAATTCAAAATCATTAAATGTCCTGGAATGGAATCAGATGTTATCTTTATCACCATTTAATAAATAAAAATTGTGAATCAGAACATTCATCATTTGACATTTTATATAATAAGACGTTACAAACCAGGATGAATGTTTCATTTTAAAAATTTTTTTGAAACACTAAGCAGATTCTATAAGAAAATCTTTATTTCCATGAATGTTTATACGAAAATTTGAAATATAATAAACAATGCAATATCATTAAATTTCCTGCACTGTCATCAAATTTGCTGTTCATCATTTAAGAAATTCAAATTGTGAATCAGATTATTCATCATTTGACATTTTATATAATAACACTTTTCAAACCGGGAGGATTGTGTTAATTTTGGACAAGGTTTTTGAGACACTAAACATAGGCTATAAAGTAATCTTATTTCAATGAATTTTTATGTGAAATTTAGAAGTATATTAGAAAATTCAAAATCATTAAATGTCCTGGAATGGAATCAGATGTTATCTTTATCACCATTTAATAAATAAAAATTGTGAATCAGAACATTCATCATTTGACATTTTATATAATAAGACGTTACAAACCAGGATGATGTTTCATTTTAAAAATGTTTTTGAAACACTAAGCAGATTCTATAAGAAAATCTTTATTTCATTGAATGTTTATACGAAAATTTGAAATATAATAAACAATGCAATATCATTAACTTTCCTGCACTGTCATTAAATTTGCTGTTCATCATTTAAGAAATTCAAATTGTGAATCAGATTATTCATCATTTGACATTTTATATAATAACACTTTTCAAACCGGGAGGATTTTTTATTTTTGAACAAGGTCTTTGAGACACTAAGCATAGGCTATAAGGTAATCTTATTTCAATGAAGATTTATGTGAAATTTAGAAGTATATTAGAAAATTCAAAATCTTTAAATGTCCTGGAATGGAATCAGATGTTATCTTTATCACCATTTAATAAATAAAAATTGTGAATCAGAACATTCATCATTTGACATTTTATATAATAAGACGTTACAAACCAGGATGAATGTTTCATTTTAAAAATGTTTTTGAAACACTAAGCAGATTCTATAAGAAAATCTTTATTTCCATGAATGTTTATACGAAAATTTGAAATATAATAAACAATGCAATATCATTAAATTTCCTGCACTGTCATCAAATTTGCTGTTCATCATTTAAGAAATTCAAATTGTGAATCAGATTATTCATCATTTGACATTTTATATAATAACACTTTTCAAACCAGGAGGATTTTTTATTTTTGGACAAGGTTTTTGAGACACTAAGCGTAGGCTATAAGGTAATCTTATTTCAATGAAGATTTATGTGAAATTGAGAAGTATATTAGAAAGTTCAATATCATTAATTGTCCTGGAAGGGCATCAGAAGTTATCTTTATCACCATTTAGTAAATTAAAATTGCGAATCAGAACATTCATCATTTGACATTTTATATAATAAGACTTTACAAACAGGATGATTGTTTCATTTTGAAAATGTTTTTGAAACACTAAGCATTGGCTACAAGGTAATCTTATTTCCATGAATGTTTATACGAAATTTTAAATTATAATAAAAAATGCAATATCAATAAATTTCCTGCATTGCCATCAAATTTGCTGTTTATCATTAAATAAATTTAAATATGGAAACAGTACATTCATCATTTGACATTTTATATAATAACACTTTACAAACCGTGCAGATTTTTTTATTTTGAAAAACCTTTTTAAAACACTAGGCAGATTTTATAAGGTAATCTTATTTAAATGAATGTTTATACGAAATTTTAAATTATAATAAACAATGCAATATCATTAAATTTCCTGCACTGTCATCAAATTTGTTGTTTATCATTAAATAAATTCAAATATGGAAACAGTACAGTCATCATTTGACATTTTATATAATAACACTTTACAAACCGTGCAGATTTTTTTATTTTGAAAAACCTTTTTAAAACACTAGGCAGATTTTATAAGGTAATCTTATTTAAATGAATGTTTATACGAAATTTTAAATTATAATAAACAATGCAATATCATTAAATTTCCTGCACTGTCATCAAATTTGCTGTTTATCATTAAATAAATTCAAATATGGAAACAGTACATTCATCATTTGACATTTTATATAATAACACTTTACAAACCGTGCAGATTTTTTATTTTGAAAAACCTTTTTAAAACACTAGGCAGATTTTATAAGGTAATCTTATTTAAATGAATGTTATAAGAAATTTTGAATTATATTAAACAATGCAATATCATTAAATTTCCTGAAATGTATTAAGATATAATGTTTATCATTTAATAAATTCAAATTGCGAATCAGATTATTCATCATTTGACAATTTATATAATAACACTTTTCAAACCGGGAAGATTGTTTAATTTTGGACAAGGTTTTTGAAACACTAAGCAGAGACTATATGGTTATTACATTTCAATGAATATTTATGTGAAATTGAGAAGTATATTAGAAAATTCAATATCATTAAATGTCCTGGAATGGCATCAGATGTTATCTTTATGACCATTTAATAAATTAAAATTGCGAAACAGAACATTCATCATTATCATTTTATATAATAAGACTTTACAAACCAGGAAGATTGTTTCATTTTGAAAATGTTTATTAGAAAATTCAATATCATTAAATGTCCTGCAATGTCATTCGATGTTATGTTTATCATTTAATAAAATCAAACAGGGAACATGAACATTCATCATTTGACATTTTATATAAAAACACCTTACAAACCTAGAAGATTGTTTCATTTTTAAAATGTTTTTGAAACACTAAGCAGAGACTATATGGCTATTACATTTCAATGAATGTTTATACGAAATTTTGAATTATAATAAACAATGCAACGTCATTAAATTTCCTGAAATGTCATAATATTTTATGTTTATCATTTAATAAATACAAATTGCGAAACAGAACATTCATCATTTGACATTTTATATAAAAAAAATTTACACACCGGGAAGATTTTTTTATTTTGAAAAACGTTTTTGAGACACTAGGCAGGTTCTATAAGGTAATCTTATTTCAATAAATGTTTATACGAAATTTTGAATTATAATAAACAATGCAACGTCATTAAATTTCCTGAAATGTCATTATATTTTATGATTATCATGTAATAAATACAAATTACGAAACAGAACATTCATCATTTGATATTTTATATAATAGCACTTTACAAACCGGGAAGATTGTTTTATTTTGGAAAACGTTTTTGAGGCACTAAGCAGGGACTATATGGTTATTACATTTCAATGATTGTTTATGGATAATTGAGAAGTATATTAGAAAATGCAATATCGTTAAATGTCCTTCAATGTCATTAGATGTTATGGATATCTTTTAATAAATTCAAATTGCGAAAAAGAACATTCATTATTTGACATTTTATATAAAACAAATTTACAAACCGGGAAGATTGTTTTGTTTTGAAAAACGTTTTTAAGACACTAGAGAGAATCTATAACTTAATTTTATTTCAATGAATGTTTATACGAAATTTTGAATTATATTAAACAATGCAACATCATTAAATTTCCTGAAATGTTATCATATTTTATGTTTATCATTTAATAAATATAAATTGCGAAATAGTACATTCATCATTTGACATTTTATATAAAAACACCTTACAAACCGGGATGATTTTCTATTTTGAAAACAGATTTTGAGACACTAGGCAGATTCTATAAGGTAATCTTATTTCAATGAATGTTTATACGAAATTTTGAATTATAATAAACAATGCAACATCAATAAATTTCCTGAAATGTCATCATAATTTGTGTTTATCTTTTAATAAATACAAATTGCGAAACAGAACATTCATCATATGACATTTTATATAATAACACTTTACAAACCGGGAAGATTGTTTTATTTTGGAAACGTTTTTGAGACACTAAGCAGAGACTATATGTTTATTACATTTCAATGAATGTTTATGGATAAATGAGAAGTATATTAGAAAATGCAATATCGTTAAATGTTCTTCTATGTCATTAGATGTTATGGATATCTTTTAATAAATTCAAATTGCGAAAAAGAACATTCATTATTTGACATTTTATATAAAAAAAATTTACAAACGGGGGAGATTGTTTTGTTTTGAAAAACGTTTTTAAGACACTAGAGAGATTCTATAACATAATTTTATTTCAATGAATGTTTATACGAAATTTTGAATTATATTAAACAATGCAACATCTTTAAATCTCCTGAAATGTCATCATATTTTATGTTTAACATTTAATAAATATAAATTGCGAAATAGTACATTCATCATTTGTCATTTTATTTAAAAACACCTTACAAACAGGGATGATTTTCTATTTTGAAAACAGTTTTTGAGACACTAGGCAGATTCTATAAGGTAATCTTATTTCAATGAATGTTTATACGAAATTTTGAATTATAATAAACAATGCAACATCATTAAATTTCCTGAAATGTCAACATATTTTATGTTTATCATTTAATAAATACAAATTGCGAAATAGTACACTCATCATTTGACATTTCTTATAAGAACACCTTACAAACAGGGAAGATTGTTTTATTTTGAAAAACGTTTTTGAGACACTAAGCAGATTCTACAAGGTAATCTTATTTCAATGAATGTTTATACGAAATTTTGAATTATAATAAACAATGCAACATCATTAAATTTCCTGAAATGTCATCATAATTTGTGTTTATCTTTTAATAAATACAAATTGCAAAACAGAACATTCATCATTTGACATTTTATATAATAACACTTTACAAACCGGGAAGATTGTTTTATTTTGGAAACGTTTTTGAGACACTAAGCAGAGACTATATGGTTATTACATTTCAATGAATGTTTATGGATAATTGAGAAGTATATTAGAAAATGCAATATCGTTAAATGACCTTCAATGTTATTAGATGTTATGTTTATCATTTAATAAATTCAAAGAGCGAAACCAAACATTCATCATTTGACATTTTATATAATAACACTTTACAAACCGTGAAGATATTTTTATTTTGAAACACTAGGCATATTCTATAAGGTAAACTTATTTCAATGAATGTTTATATGAAATTTTGAATTATAATAAACATTGCAATATTATTAAATTTCCTCAAATGTCGTCAGATTTTATATTTATCATTTAATAAATTCAAATTGCGAATCAGAACATTAATTATATGACATTTTATATAATAAGACATTACAAACCAGGAAGATTGTTTCATTTTGAAGATGTTTTTAAAACACTAAGCAGAGGCTATAAGGTAATCTTATTTCAATTAATATTTATATGTAATTTTGAATTATAATGAGCAATAAAATAATAAATTTCCTGAAATGTCATCAGATTTTATGTTTATCATTTAATAAATTCAAATAGTGAGACTTAGATAGATCGTAATTTCACATTTTACATAAAAAAAACTTTTGTTTTGAAAATGTTTTTGTAACACTAAGCAGATCCTATACGGTATCTTATTTCAATGAATCTTACACGAAATTTTGAATTATAATATACAATGCAATACCATTAATTTTCCTGAAATGTCATAAGATTTAAGGTTTATCATTTTAAAAAATCGAATTGCGAATCAGATTATTCATCATTTGACATTTTATATAATAACACTTTTCAAAACAGGAAGATTGTTTCGTTTTGAAAATGTTTTTGAAACTCCAAGCAGATCCTATAAGGTATCTTATTTCAATGAATGTTTATGTGAAATTGAGGAGTATGTTAGAAATGCAATATCATTAAATGTCCTCCAATGTCATCAGATGTTATGTTTATCATTTAATAAATTCAAAGAGCGAAACCAAACATTCATCATTTGACATTTTATATAATAACACTTTACAAAACAGGAAGATTTTTCGTTTTGAAAATGTTTTTGAAACTCTAAACAGATCCTATAAGGTATCTTATTTCAATGAATGTTTATGTGAAATTGAGAAGTATGTTAGAAAATGCAATATCATTAAATGTCCTGCAATGTCATCAGATGTTATGTTTATCATTTAATAAAATCCAACAGGGAACATGAACATTTTATGTAATAAGACATCACAAACCAGGAAGATTTTTTTTATTTTAAAAATGTTTTGAAACACTAAGCAGAGGCTATAAGGTAATCTTATTTCAATTAATGTTTATACGTAATTTTGAATTATAATAAACAATGCAATATCATTAAAATTCGTGCAATGTCAACATATTTTATGTTTATCATTTAAAAAATTGAATAGGGAAACATAACATTCATAATTTTATATTTTATATAATAAGACGTTGCAAATCAGGAAGATTGTTTTATTTTAGAAAACTGTTTTGAGACACTAAGCAGAGACTATATTGTTATCTCATTTCAAAGATGTTTATGTGAAATTTAGAAGTATATTAGAAAATGCGCGACTCTGCTTTAATTTAAATTATTGCTGGTTTTTGTTGTTTTCTAAAATGTAAGTCTCATACTCTGCTGTGTTCTAAAAATTTATTAATTTAAAGTTGAATGATAATTACTGCTATCGAATTCTAAAGATTAATGCCATTCATGTGTTAATTAGGTAAATTGTGCAGCCCTCCTTATGAATACTCGTCAGTGTGTAGTAAAGTTATTTTCAAATAAATAAAATGTTTACCGATTTAAAAATAAATATGTTGGTAAAAGACGAGTTAATTTTCGAACTAAAAAATTTAAAATGTAAAGGTTGGAACGGACAGTACAGTATATGTAATAAGAAGGATAGCCAAAGATAAAAATTGTAAAGCCGATCCTTTTAATTTAATGTTTTGGATAAATAAAAGTCTCTCAGAGAAACTGAAAAAAAATTTTTAAAAATCATGATAAATTAAAGAAGGAAATAAAAATTGTTATGTTACTTACAATAAACTATGAATTAAGTAGTCAAATAAATTTTAATGCTTTATTGGACACTGGAGGTTCAATAAATATAATAAAAGAAGAATTTTTGTTAACATTCTTAAATCAAAAATTAGTTAAGAAAATTGTAAACAAACAGGATAACGTTTCAGCAGCTAATAATACAGAGATGAAAATAAAAGGTAATTGCACTGTCAAAATTAAAGTAAAAACATTTTTATGGCAAGTGAAATTTTTTAATAGCAGAAAGCTTAAATTGTAAAATGTTAGACGACCTAAAGGATTTTTTTTTAAAAACAGATGAAAAATTTTAAAGAAGATTTAATAATGATAATTTGAATAAAGTCTTTTTTTTGTTGTAAAAATTAGCCGTATGTAAATCTTAAATTAAAGTATGGGATTTAATTTAAGAATAAAATTAGTGGAATTTCAAAGTATGGGATTTGAAATTCAAAAAGGGAGTTAAGATGTACTGAAGATGTATAAGATAACAAAGACGTTATGAGACAATGGTACAGGCTTAAAATTTTGCCAAATGAGAGTAAAAATTGTATAGACAAATAGTGTCATGAAACAATGTACTCAGGGGCAAATACACTAATTAGGTGGCTTACAAGAAGTGAGCAGGTTTATACAGCTAGATGATAGGTTAGGATTGTTCACATAATATGAGACAAATTCAAAGAAAATTTAAGTAAAAGATATTTCAAAGAACTCTTGTAATTTTAATTTTTAAACAAAATGTAAAGTAGCGTTAAATAGTATAAAAAGTTATATGGGTAATAATTGAAACTCAAATGTAATTTTCAAAGTAAATTGGCTATGAAATATGATGGTCCATATAAAATATTGTAAATTTTTTTTGATCATGTGTCTGTACTGTTCCAACAAGGTAATAACTTCAATGATATAGAAGAGCTCATATGGGTCGATTAAAATCGAAACAGGGACATTCAGAAAGGGGTAGATTATTTATTAGACGAATAAAAGAGAATTAAAAGTTAATGTTGGAAGAAATTCAAGCCATTGTTTAATTTTTAAAAGGGGAATTGATTAATACGGAAAATGGGATGTGCCTTGATATGCAATTTTACAAAATCATGACGACACATTTACATAATTGCGTGTCGAAAGGGCCAAATGACATGCAATTAAACTTTTACACGAGATAGACGCGACAAAAAATCTCAAATACATAATACTACACGAAGAGACTAAAACACTTGAACAGAAATTGTATATGAATGGACAATCCTAGTTTCTGTTTAGTTTCATTTCTTATTTTATAAATGGAAGAGCTTAGTCAAAATTTAAAATCAAATTGTTATAGCAAAGTTTGAAAGACAATTTAAGAATAAAGAAGTGAATAACGTCCTTGTGCAGTCGACAACTAGCTGTATGGTTTTTAAATCAAAGTATGGGATTTTATTTATGAATAATGTATTTGGATCAATTTGGTTTTGAAATCCAGGGGTTTTGGTATAAGACGTACAAATGTTGTTAAAGTAACAGAGAGAAGTTATAAGGCAATGGTGCAGTCTTAGTTTGTAAATTGAGAGAGAATTTTTGAGAAAATACATATAGCGTCGTTTGAATGTCGAAATTTATGGCTTACAGGGAGTAAGCAGTTTTGCAGATCCCAGATAGTAGACTGTGATAAATACAGCTAGTAGGTTAGGTTTGTTGACACAAAAAGAGACATTTTTTGAGGAAAATTTAATTAATAAATGATTTGAAGGATTTTTTTAATAAAGAAATAATTTGATGAAAATAAATTAGGAATTGAGAGAGTAAAGAATTTAAAGATTGAAAAGATATAAATTTGTATTCATAAAAGTTTATGAAACAAAATGTTTACAAGAAGTCAGATTTTTAATGGAAGTAATTGAAGCGTGTAATATTTTTAAAAATTTTTAAATGTGAAATGAGGTAGAATGTTTTTGCAAGAATATAGTGAAATGTTGTCAAACCGGTAGATTTGTAAAAGAGCCTATGTGTGAGATGGCGGATGTGCTTCCGTTGCAGTACTTTGTATAGCGCTAAGGGCAGGAAATTCATAGTTGAGAATTTAGGTAAACAAAAACATCCGTTGCTGAAGATTGTTTATACTTTTACTATAGTACGTTCGAGCTCTCTATAGTGTATATTTTCTTCAAATGTAAAAGGGGACTGCACTGCACACACACTCATGTATAAAATGTTGAAGAAGAAATAAGATGTTATGTCGAACAAACATTTTCTTTTCAAGTCGACAAGAGAAAATGTAACACTCTTAAAAATAAGGTGTTACATATAAATTCATTTACCAAATTTTATAAACGAAACTAAAGAAGAAGTCAGAAGGGATTATTTATGTGTTTCAAATAAGTAAATGTTTATATCATTTTTGTTTAAGAGCGCTGAATCCAAAAGCGATGTGCAGTGATTAGTGTACAAAATCGATGTGCAATGATTATTGAAATGTGTTACAGTGTTTTAAACGTAAAGTGCAAAACCAGGTACGTTTTAGATAATACAAAAGAAATGGTATTTTAATGTTAACTAAGTCGAATTTTAATTGATAAACGGTTAACACATGAACGGTAGAAATTGTCCTTTGAATATTCACTTCTAAAATTAAATTGGAAAAACTTAAGTTACTACCTTCTCGATATATATAAATTTTAAAGGTTAATAAGTAATTAAAATATGTATGGAATAGTTAGCAGTAATTATATACTGATAAACAATCCAATATCATTAAATTTTCTGCATTGTCATCAGATTTCATGTTTATCATTTAATAAATTGAATAGTAAGACAGAACATTCATAACTTGACATTTTACATAATAAGACTTTGCAAATCAGGAAGATTGATTCATTTTGAAAATGTTTTTGAAACACTAAGTAGAGGCTATAAGGTAATCGTATTTCAATGAATGTTTATACGTAAATTTGAATTATAATAAACAAAGCAATATTATTATATTTCCTGAAATGTCATCAGATTTTATATTTATCATTTAATAAATTCAAATTGCGAAACAGAACATTCATCACTTGACATTTTATATAAAAAAACTTCACAAACCGTGAAGATTGTTTTATTTTGGAAAACGGTTTTGAGACACTAAGCAGAGACTATATGGTTATCACATTTCAAAAAATGTTTATGTGAAATTGAGAAGTATATTAGAAAATGCATTTTCATTAAATGTCCTGCAATGTCATCAGATTTTATGTTTATCATTTAATAAATTCAAAGGGCGAAACCAAACATTCATCATTTGACATTTTATATAATAACACTTTACAAACCGTGAAGATATTTTTTTTTGAAACACTAGGCATATTCTATATGGTAAACTTATTTCAATGAATGTTTGTACGAAATTTTGAATTATAATAAACATTGCAATATTAATAAATTTCCTCAAATGTCGTCAGATTTTATATTTATCATTTAATAAATTCAAATTGCGAATCATTACATTCATTAATTGACATTTTATATAATAAGACTTTACAAACCAGGAAGATTGTTTCATTTTGAAGATGTTTTTGAAACACTATGCAGAGGCTATAAGGTAATCTTATTTAAATAATATGAATACGTAATTTTGAATTATAATGAACAATAAAATATCAATAAATTTCCTGAAATGTCATCAAATTTTATGTTTATCATTTAATAAATTCAAATAGTGAGACAGAACTTTCGTAATTTCACATTTTATATAATAAGACTTTACAAACCAGGAAGATTGTTTCGTTTTGAAAATGTTTTTGAAACACTAAGCAGATCGTATTTGGTATTTCATTTCAATGAATGTAATTCATTTGATTTTGAATTATAATATGCAATGCAATATCATTAATTTTCCTGAAATGTCATAAGATTTTATGTTTATCATTCAATAAATTCAATTTGCGAATCAGATTATTCATCATTTGACATTTTATATAATAACACTTTACAAACCGGGAGGATTGTTTAATTTTGGACAAGGTTTTTGAGACACTAAGCATAATCTATAAGGTAATCTTATTTCAATGAATTTTTATGTGAAATTGAGAAGTATATTAGAAATTGCAATATCATTAAATGTCCTGCAATGTCATCGGATTTTATGTTTATCATTTAATAAAATCAAACAGGGAACATGAACATTCATCGATTGACGTTTTATATAATAACACTTTATAAACCGCGAAGAGTATTTTATTTTGGAAAACGGTTTTGAGACACTAAGCAGATACTATATGGTTATCACATTTCAAAGAATGTTTATGTGAAATTGAGAAGTATATTAGAAAATGCAATATCATTAAATATCCTGCAATGTCATCATATTTTATGTTTATCATTTAATAAATTCAAAGAGCGAAACCAAACATTCATCATTTGACATTTTATATAATAACACTTTACAAACCGTGAAGATTTTTTTATTTTGAAAATTGTTTTTGAAACTCTAGGCATATTCTATAAGGTAATCTTATTGCAATGAATGTTTATACGAAATTTTGTCATATAATAAACATTGCAATATTATTAAATTTCCCGAAAAGTCATCAGATTTTATATTTATCATTTAATAAATTCAAATTGCGAATCAGAACATTAATTATTTGACATTTTATATAATAAGACATTACAAACCAGGAAGATTGTTTCTATTTGAAGATATTTTTGAAACACTAAGCAGAGGCTATAAGGTAATCTTTTTTCGATTAATATTTATACGTAATTTTGAATTATAATTAACAATGCAATATCAATAAATTTCCTGCAATGTCATCAGATTTTATGTTTATCATTTAATAATTTGAAATAGTGAGACAGAACATTCATAAATTGACATTTTATATAATAATACTTCACAAATCAGGAAGATTGTTTAGTTTTGAAAATGTTTTTGAAACACTAAGCAGTGGTTTTAAGGTATCTTATTGCAATGATTGTTTATATGAAATTTTGAATTATAATAAACAATGAAATATCATTAAATGTCCTGCAGTGTCTGATATGTTATGTTTATCATTTAATAAATTCAAATAGTGAATCAGAACATTTTCATTTGACATTTTATATAATAACACTTTACAAACCAGGAAGATTAATTCATTTTGAAAATGTTTTTGAAACACTAAGCAGACGCTATAAGGTAATCTAATTTCAATTAATATTTATACGTAATTTTGACTTATAATATACAATGCATTATCATTAATTTTCCTGAAATGTCATAAGATTTTATGTTTATCATTTAATAAATTTAAATTGAGAATCAGATTATTCATCATTTGACATTTTATATTATAACACTTTTCAAACCGGGTGGATTGTTTAATTTTGGACAAGGTTTTTTAGACACTAAGCATAGGATATATGGTAATCTTATTTAAATGAATTTGTATGTGAAATTGAGAAGTATATTTGAAAATGCAATATCATTAAATGTCCTGCAATGTCATCAGATGTTATGTTTATCATTTAATAAAATCAAACAGGGAACATGAACATTCATCATTCGACATTTTAAATAATAAGACTTCAAAAAACCAGGAAGATTGTTTCCTTAACCCAAAATTTTAGATGGGCAGGTTGATTACTCGATGTCCTTAAAAACAATGCATAAACTGATGAGCAATTTTACAATTTGGACAAGTGTTCGTAACCGTAGCAACGCTCGACGGAGTCGGTAGTTCTGCTCTTCCAGCTAATACGAAAAGACTGGAAATCTTGTCCTGTGCTTCTATGACGCTGTTGACAAAAAATTCTACGAGCTGCAAAGATTACCGGCTCTACATATACAGGTACGAGCCCCCCATCGTACTTTGAACGTTAACAAATCTTCTGTCTAACTCATTCCTAACACGTTGCTTATGCATTTATTTTATCAGGAATGGTGACTAGTTTTGTCTAAACTGTTTAGATTTTATTCTTTGAAAAAGAATACAGAAGTCTCTCCTTCCCTTCAATAATAATTTATTATATACATATAGATATAGTTTTGTATGGATGATGTTCTGCTAGGGACTTCCGTGATAACTCCAGGGCCTGTGGGATTTTTGTATATATGTATATGAAAACGAAATTTCTATGAAACTAATATGAAAACAGAGTTGTAAGCTTTCAAATCATAGTTTGATCTTTGCGAATCGTCAACGTTAACATTCATAGAAGTTTATTCCTATGTAGTAAAACTTTCCCCATAAAACTTCCAAAAAAAGTATATATTACAAGGTAGCTGTCATAGCCCTGGCGGGTAGATGTATTCAAGACTGCTTCAGAACCCTAGAAGGACTAAAAACGTTACTGCGCCCATTGTTGTATGTTTACTACATAGGCTTATTTAGTAGATTTTTTAACAATTTGTGTCCCTCTCGCAATCAATTTTTTTTATTGCTAGAAATAAATTTACGTATGCTTCACGAATTGGGCAAATAACACCCGATGATATTTCGTTTATGTATTCGCTATTAGCAGACATTAAATGTGTTTATATACCCCATGAAACGTTCATTGAAGACAAAAATATCGAAAACAATAAATTTAAGTGAACTGTCTCCACATGTAAGCATGTTCTGATATTTGTATTTGGAAAATATTTATTGAATACTGATTATTATATTAAAATCAGTCCGTGAATTTTTTCTGCTTATAAATAAAAGAAATAAAAAAGTTAGCACATTTTAATTAAATTATTTTTAAAGCAATTGTAAATAAGAGATTGAACGCGTTTCTTCCTATCATTTATTATATTTGAAAATCAAGATTGTCGGTACACTCATGACTAAAACGTGTAAACCCAATATTTTAATTCTATAAGCCTATACCCTAATTACGAATTGAAAATACCAACTAATTGAAGTCTCCATAAGTTTCCAAGTAGACATACATGACATAAAAACTAATTAAGGCTATTGTTTCTCATATAATTTAAATTTTAGATTTTAATCAAGATTTTAAATCAGATTTTGTTGATAAACTTAAAATTTAATGTTAGTATAATCAATTTTGAGATATATTTTTGTAAAGTAGTTTTTGATATATGGGATGATATGTAATCCACGAAACTATATGTAGAGTTCTGGGTAGCTTGCCTTCGTTTATGTCCCCTGATTTTTAACAAATTATGTTTTAATCTAAAACAAACTAAAACTTAGGTAAGTAAAAGCCTACAAAAACTTTAAATATTTGTTCAAACTTTCTGTTATAAATGAGTACAAAGGGGAACGAACAAAGGGCTATTGGAGGAGTAGGTCAGGACTGTTTATGTATCTTTCACTTTAACCCTACAACTGGCAGTCAAAAATCCTGTAGTGGCGCGGTGTTTTTACCCCACCGTAGAGGCTTTTTTTTAAAATACGTCAAAAAAAAAGTTAAATAATTATAGTGATGTATAATATATCAAATTAATCACAAAAATGCACAGAATAAAACTATCATAAGGAAATATGTGACTCAACATTTTATTTCCATGGTTACAGCTCTAGAAAAAAAAATTCATATTTTGAAAGCACAAATTTTGGTTTTTGACAGTCTATCACTAAGAATCACAAAAGAATACACAAAACTTAACATATACAAAATAAAGCTAACTTTATGTAGAAAAAAAAGGTTCCAGTCATGTGTACACTTATTTCTAACGGGTAAAAAGTTATATTCACAAACATATATCCAAAACAACACCGAAAAAACGGTCAGTTTAGTCGGATTCCTCGGATTCAGAGACTTTCCTTTTTTTACAGACTTAGTAGGCCTGTAAAAGTGCTTCAGTGTTTTGTAACAAATTGGGTGTATGCCTACATTGCATCCAGGGCACCAGTATACACTTTTAACCCTCTTTACATCTTTTTTATCTACACAAATTGCACAAACACGGTATTTGCGTACGGGTAAGTAAAGGTATACCAAAACTTTGAATATGTGTTCAAAATTTCTGTTCTCAATGAGTACAAAGGGGAACCTACGTGTAAGGCAACTCTATTTGAAAATAATTAGGGGAAATTAAAATTTGATTGGTTCGAATCTAATAAAACTTTAAAATGAATTAAAAAATCATTTCTAAAAAAGCCAATACTGATATACAGCCTCTCTAAACATATATAATCCAAATGAAACAAAGGTAAACCTACATGCAAGGACACTTTATAAAAAAAATAATAAACTTATAAAAATCGCAAAAAAAAACAATTAAGCCTTTTTCAAGATTGCCTATTTAAATGAGAGAGAGGGCAACCTAAAAGCAAGGATTCTTTATTTAATAGAAAAAATGAAAAAAGACGTCAATTTTTTCTAACAAAAAACTAAACAGAAAATTAAACCTTTTCCAAGATTTACCACGTAAATGAGAATGAGGACAATAATCATGCAACGACATTCTATTTGAAAAATAGGAAATATAAAACCTCAAACCACACAAACAATTTAGTCCCTCTCAACATATATGATCTAAGTGGTACAAAAGACAACCTATTTTAAAATTACAGTACTGTGATTGAATAAATATAAAGGAAAATAAAAAAATTTTAATTCCTAACAAAAAGCCAAACATGAAATAAAATTAGTTTCACCATATCCTGTAATAATAATGATATTTAGCCTCTCTCAACATATCTAATCCAAATGAGACAAAGGGCCACCTACATGCTAGGACACTTTATCTAAAAAAAAATAAACATATAAAAATAGCCAAAAAATAATTAGGCCTTTTTCAAGATTGCCTATTTAAATAAGAGAGCGGGAAACCTAAAAGGAAGGATACTTTATTTGATTGAATAATTTAAATAAAGACGTCAATCATTTCCAACAAAAAACTAAACAGAAAATTAAAACTTTTTTAAGATTTACCATGTAAATGAGACATAGAACAATTCTTAGGCAAGGGCATTTTTTTTTGAAAGAAAGGAAAGACAACACCCAAACCATACAAAAAATTTTGTCCCACTCAACATATATAATCTAAGTGATACAAAAGACAACATATTTTAAAATTACAGTACTCTGATTGAATAAATATAAAGGAAATAAAAAAATTATCCATTTCTATCTAACAAAAAGCCAAACATGAAATAAATTAGTTTCACCATACCCTGTCTAAATGAGACAGAGAATAACTTACACCAAAGGACATTTGCAAATACCTCCAAGTAGGTCTGGGTACTAAACCTTCAACTATGTTCCCTGATTTTTAACGAATTACATCTTAATGTAGTCTGTATATTGTGAGCAAGCTAAACTTACATCAAATTCGCTTTTAAATTAGGTTTAAATGTGACTGGATCAACGTTTTACAAATACGTTAATAAATGTGATACGCTATTTTTTATCGATTAATATCTATGATATCAAATCAGAATACACATTTGTCGGTGTTTATGTTAAATTAGTAAAAACCTAAGCTAAAATTTATAATGTCATCAGATTACGTTCACTTTATTATATCAATTCAAAACTTTGCGCCATCATCATATGACAATTACAAATACTCAAGTTATTATAAAAATTGAAATATAGAAGATAATGGGTTGGTAGCTATTTATTTATGTAAAAGAAGGGATAATATTAATATACATCTCCAAAAGTTTAATATTCACATTACAATACTAAATACATCAGAACCCAATTTTTTTAATATTGTGACCTTTGTATTGATACCAAATAAAACGGTTAACGTTCATGTTATTTGGATACGTTAAAATCCATTGTAATAAGTAAGAGGAATGTTAATATTTTATAAAATTATCCCACTTAGTAAGATAGAGAGAAATACATAATCAACACATTGCATTGGCAAATAGAGTAAAACTTAATCTGTAGTTTGTAATGTTATCAGATTACGTTCTCGACATTAGGCCTATATCAATTTAAAACTGTCGAGAATTTGAGCTGTTAGCTTAGCAACTTAGATGTGGCACTACTTTTTTAATGTAAATTGAAGAAAGAAAATGTTTAAAAAGTAAAGGCCTAAAAAATCTTTTAATATGTGTTTAAATTATCTGTTCTCAATGAGTACAATCTGAAACCAACGTGTAAGGCAACTTTGTTTGAAAATAAGTAGGGGAAATTAAATATTGATGGGTTCAAACCTAATAAAATTTTAACATATCTTAAAAAATCATTTCTAAATAAGCCAATAATGATAGTTAGCCTCTCTCAACATATCTAATTCAAATGAGACAAAGGACAACCTACATGCTAGGACCCTTTATTTGAAAAAAAATTAAACGTATAAAAATAGCCAAAAAATAATTAGGCCTTTTTCAAGATTGACTATTTAAATGAGAGAGAGGGCAACCTAAAAGGAAGGCTGCTTTATTTGATTGACTAAATAAATAAAGAGTAAAACCTAAGCTAAGTTTTGTAATGTCATCAGATTACGTTCACTTCATTATATAAATTCAAAATTTTGTCACATCATTATATGACAATTAAAAATACTGAAGTTATTATGAAAATTGAAATATAGAAGATAATGGGTTGGTAGATATTTATTTATGTAAAAGAAGGGATAATTTTAATATACATCTCCAAAAGTTTAATATTCACATTACAATACTAAATACATCAGAACCAAATTTTTTAATATTGTGACCTTTGTCTTTATACCAAATAAAACGATTAACGTTCATGTTATTTGGATACGTTAAAATCCATTGTAATAAGTAAGAGGAATGTTAATATTTTATAAAATTATCCCACTTAGTAAGATAGAGAGAAATACATAATCAACACATTGCATTGGCAAATAGAGTAAAACTTAATCCGTAGTATGTAATGTTATCAGATTACGTTCTCGACATTATATTAATTTAAAACTGTTGAGAATTTGAGCTGTTAGTTTAGCAACTTAGATGTGGCACTACTTTTTTAATATAAATTGAAGAAAGAAAATGTTTAAAAAGTAAAGGCCTAAAAAAACTTTTAATATGTGTTTAAATTATCTGTTCTCAATGAGTACAATCTGGAATCAACGTGTAAGGCAACTTTGTTTGAAAATAAGTAGGGGAAATTAAATATTGATGGGTTCAAACTTAATAAAATTTTAACATATCTTAAAAAATCATTTCTAAAAAAGCCAATCAAGATATTCAGCCTCTCTCAACATATCTAATTCAAATGAGACAAAGGACAACATACATGCAAAGACACTTTATCTGAAAAAAAAAATTAAACCTATAAAAATAGCCAAAACAAAATATTACCCTTTTTCACGATTTCCCATTTAAATGAGAGAGAGGGCAGCCAAGAAGCAAAGTAGTTTTATTTGATAAAATAAGTTAATTCTTCAGTTAATTCTAGCAAAAAAATAAACATAAAATTAAACCTTTCCCAAGATTTACCACGTAAATGAGAATGAGGACAATCCTCATGAAGGACATTTCATTTGAATAAAAGAGAAGACATAAAACCTCTAACCACACAAACAATTTAGTCCCTCTCAGCATATATGATCTAATTGACACAAAAGACAACCTATTTTAGAATTACAGTACTGTGATTGAATAAATATAAAGGAAAATAAAAAAAATTTAATTCCTAACAAAAAGCCAAACATGAAATAAAATTAGTTTCACCATATCCTGTCTAAATGAGACACAGAATAACTTACACCAAAGGACATTTGCAAATACCTCCAAGTAGGTCTGGGTACTAAACCTTCGTCTATGTTCCCTGATTTTTAACGAATTACATTTTGATGTAGTCTGTATATTGAGAGCAAGCTAAACTAACATCGAATTCGCTTTTAAATTAGGTTTAAATGTGACTGGATCAACGTTTTACAAATACGTTAATAAATGTGATACGCTATTTTTTATCGATTAATATCTATGATATCAAATCAGAATACACATTTGTCGGTGTTTATATTAAATTAGTAAAAACCTAAGCTATAATTTGTAATGTCATCAGATTACGTTCACTTCATTATATCAATTCAAAACTTTGCGCCATCATCATATGACAATTACAAATACTCAAGTTATTATAAAAATTGACATATAGAAAATAATGGGCTGGTAGCTATTTATTTATGTAAAAGAAGGGATATTATTAATATACATCTCCAAAAGTTTAATATTCACATTACAATACTAAATACATCAGAACCCAATTTTTTTAATATTGTGACCTTTGTATTGATACCAAATAAAACGATTAACGTTCATGTTATTTGGATACGTTAAAATTTATTGTAATAAGTAAGAGGAATGTTAATATTTTATAAAATTATCCCACTTAGTAAGATAGAGAGAAATACATAATCAACACATTGCATTGGCAAATAGAGTAAAACTTAATCTGAAGTTTGTAATGTTATCAGATTACGTTCTCGACATTAGGCCTATATCATTTTAAAACTTTCGAGAATTTGAGCTGTTAGTTTAGCAACTTAGATGTGGCACTACTTTTTTAATGTAAATTGAAGAAAGAAAATGTTTAAAAAGTAAAGGCCTAAAACACTTTTAATATGTGTTTAAATTATCTGTTCTCAATGAGTACAATCTGAAACCAACGTGTAAGGCAACTTTGTTTGAAAATAAGTAGGGGAAATTAAATATTGATGGGTTCAAACCTAATAAAAATTTAACATATCTTAAAAAATCATTTCTAAAAAAGCCAATCAAGATATTCAGCCTCTCTCAACATATCTAATTCAAATGAGACAAAGGACAACATACATGCAAAGACACTTTATCTGAAAAAAAAAAATTAAACCTATAAAAATAGCCAAAACAAAATATTACCCTTTTTCACGATTTCCCATTTAAATGAGAGAGAGGGCAGCCAAGAAGCAAAGTAGTTTTATTTGATAAAATAAGTTAATTCTTCAGTTAATTCTAGCAAAAAAATAAACATAAAATTAAACCTTTCCCAAGATTTACCACGTAAATGAGAATGAGGACAATCCTCATGAAGGACATTTCATTTGAATAAAAGAGAAGACATAAAACCTCTAACCACACAAACAATTTAGTCCCTCTCAGCATATATGATCTAATTGACACAAAAGACAACCTATTTTAAAATTACAGTACTGTGATTGAATAAATATAAAGGAAAATAAAAAAAATTTAATTCCTAACAAAAAGCCAAACATGAAATAAAATTAGTTTCACCATATCCTGTCTAAATGAGACACAGAATAACTTACACCAAAGGACATTTGCAAATACCTCCAAGTAGGTCTGGGTACTAAACCTTCGTCTATGTTCCCTGATTTTTAACGAATTACATTTTGATGTAGTCTGTATATTGAGAGCAAGCTAAACTAACATCGAATTCGCTTTTAAATTAGGTTTAAATGTGACTGGATCAACGTTTTACAAATACGTTAATAAATGTGATACGCTATTTTTTATCGATTAATATCTATGATATCAAATCAGAATACACATTTGTCGGTGTTTATATTAAATTAGTAAAAACCTAAGCTATAATTTGTAATGTCATCAGATTACGTTCACTTCATTATATCAATTCAAAACTTTGCGCCATCATCATATGACAATTACAAATACTCAAGTTATTATAAAAATTGAAATAGGCCTATAGAAGATAATGGGCTGGTAGCTATTTATTTATGTAAAAGAAGTGGATAATATTAATAGACATCTCCAAAAGTTTTATATTCACATTACAATACTAAATACATCAGAACCCAATTTTTTTAATATTGTGACCTTTGTATTGATACCAAATAAAACGATTAACGTTCATGTTATTTGGATACGTTAAAATCCATTGTAATAAGTAAGAGGAATGTTAATATCTTATAAAATTATCCCACTTAGTAAGATAGAGAGAAATACATAATCAACACATTGCATTGGCAAATAGAGTAAAACTTAATCCGTAGTATGTAATGTTATCAGATTACGTTCTCGACATTATATCAATTTAAAACTTTCGAGAATTTGAGCTGTTAGTTTAGCAACTTAGATGTGGCACTACTTTTTTAATGTAAATTGAAGAAAGAAAATGTTTAAAAAGTAAAGGCCTAAAAAAACTTTTAATATGTGTTTAAATTATCTGTTCTCAATGAGTACAATCTGGAACCAACGTGTAAGGCAACTTTGTTTGAAAATAAGTAGGGGAAATTAAATATTGATGGGTTCAAACCTAATAAAATTTTAACATATCTTAAAAAATCATTTCTAAAAAAGCCAATCAAGATATTCAGCCTCTCTCAACATATCTAATTCAAATGAGACAAAGGACAACCTACATGCTAGGACCCTTTATTTGAAAAAAAATTAAACGTATAAAAATAGCCAAAAAATAATTAGGCCTTTTTCAAGATTGACTATTTAAATGAGAGAGAGGGCAACCTAAAAGGAAGGCTGCTTTATTTGATTGAATAAATAAATAAAGAGTAAAACCTAAGCTAAGTTTTGTAATGTCATCAGATTACGTTCACTTCGTTATATAAATTCAAAATTTTGTCACATTATTATATTACAATTTCAAATACTGAAGTTATTATGAAAATTGAAATATAGAAGATAATGGGTTGGTAGATATTTATTTATGTAAAAGAAGGGATAATATTAATATACATCTCCAAAAGTTTAATATTCACATTACAATACTAAATACATCAGAACCAAATTTTTTAATATTGTGACCTTTGTCTTGATACCAAATAAAACGATTAACGTTCATGGTATTTGGATACGGTGAAATCCATTGTAATAAGTAAGAGGAATGTTGATATTTTATAAAATTATCCCACTAGTAAGATAGAGAGAAATACATAATCAACACATTGCATTGGCAAATAGAGTAAAACTTAATCTGTAGTTTGTAATGTTATCAGATTACGTTCTCGACATTATATCAATTTAAAACTGTCGAGAATTTGAGCTGTTAGTTTAGCAACTTAGATGTGGCGCTACTTTTTTAATGTAAATTGAAGAAAGAAAATGTTTAAAAAGTAAAGGCCTAAAAAAACTTTTAATATGTGTTTAAATTATCTGTTCTCAATGAGTACAATCTGAAACCAACGTGTAAGGCAACTTTGTTTGAAAATAAGTAGGGGAAATTAAATATTGATGGGTTCAAACTTAATAAAATTTTAACATATCTTAAAAAATCATTTCTAAAAAAGCCAATAATGATATTTAGCCTCTCTCAACATATCTAATTCAAATGAGACAAAGGACAACCTACATGCTAGGACCCTTTATTTGAAAAAAAATTAAACGTATAAAAATAGCCAAAAAATAATTAGGCCTTTTTCAAGATTGACTATTTAAATGAGAGAGAGGGCAACCTAAAAGGAAGGCTGCTTTATTTGATTGACTAAATAAATAAAGAGTAAAACCTAAGCTAAGTTTTGTAATGTCATCAGATTACGTTCACTTCATTATATAAATTCAAAATTTTGTCACTTCATTATATGACAATTAAAAATACTGAAGTTATTATGAAAATTGAAATATATAGAAGATAATGGGTTGGTAGATATTTATTTATGTAAAAGAAGGGATAATTTTAATATACATCTCCAAAAGTTTAATATTCACATTACAATACTAAATACATCAGAACCAAATTTTTTAATATTGTGACCTTTGTCTTGATACCAAATAAAACGATTAACGTTCATGGTATTTGGATGCGGTAAAATCCATTGTAATAAGTAAGAGGAATGTTAATATTTTATAAAATTATCCCACTAGTAAGATAGAGAGAAATACATAATCAACACATTGCATTGGCAAATAGAGTAATACTTAATCTGTAGTTTGTAATGTTATCAGATTACGTTCTCGACATTATATCAATTTAAAACTGTCGAGAATTTGAGCTGTTAGTTTAGCAACTTAGATGTGGCACTACTTTTTTAATGTAAATTGAAGAAAGAAAATGTTTAAAAAGTAAAGGCCTAAAAAAACTTTTAATATGTGTTTAAATTATCTGTTCTCAATGAGTACAATCTGGAACCAACGTGTAAGGCAACTTTGTTTGAAAATAAGTAGGAGAAATTAAATATTGATGGGTTCAAACCTAATAAAACCTTAACATAAATTAAAAAATCATTTCTAAAAAAGCCAATAATGATATTTAGCCTCTCTCAACATATCTAATTCAAATGAGACAAAGGACAACCTACATGCTAGGACCCTTTATTTGAAAAAAAATTAAACGTATAAAAATAGCCAAAAAATAATTAGGCCTTTTTCAAGATTGACTATTTAAATGAGAGAGAGGGCAACCTAAAAGGAAGGCTGCTTTATTTGATTGACTAAATAAATAAAGAGTAAAACCTAAGCTAAGTTTTGTAATGTCATCAGTTTACGTTCACTTCATTATATAAATTCAAAATTTTGTCACATCATTATATGACAATTAAAAATACTGAAGTTATTATGAAAATTGAAATATAGAAGATAATGGGTTGGTAGATATTTATTTATGTAAAAGAAGGGATAATATTAATATACATCTCCAAAAGTTTAATATTCACATTACAATACTAAATACATCAGAACCAATTTTTTTAATATTGTGACCTTTGTCTTGATACCAAATAAAACGATTAACGTTCATGGTATTTGGATACGGTAAAATCCATTGTAATAAGTAAGAGGAATGTTAATATTTTATAAAATTATCCCACTAGTAAGATAGAGAGAAATACATAATCAACACATTGCATTGGCAAATAGAGTAATACTTAATCTGTAGTTTGTAATGTTATCAGATTACGTTCTCGACATTATATCAATTTAAAACTGTCGAGAATTTGAGCTGTTAGTTTAGCAACTTAGATGTGGCACTACTTTTTTAATGTAAATTGAAGAAAGAAAATGTTTAAAAAGTAAAGGCCTAAAAAAACTTTTAATATGTGTTTAAATTATCTGTTCTCAATGAGTACAATCTGAAACCAACGTGTAAGGCAACTTTGTTTGAAAATAAGTAGGGGAAATTAAATATTGATTTGGTTCAAACCTAATAAAAATTTAAGATATCTTAAAAAATCATTTCTAAAAAAGCCAATCAAGATATTCAGCCTCTCTCAACATATCTAATTCAAATGAGACAAAGGACAACATACATGCAAAGACACTTTATCTGAAAAAAAAAATTAAACCTATAAAAATAGCCAAAACAAAATATTACCCTTTTTCACGATTTCCCATTTAAATGAGAGAGAGGGCAGCCAAGAAGCAAAGTAATTTTATTTGATAAAATAAGTTAATTCTTCAGTTAATTCTAGCAAAAAAATAAACATAAAATTAAACCTTTTCCAAGATTTACCACGTAAATGAGAATGAGGACAATCCTCATGATGGACATTTCATTTGAATAAAAGAGTAGACATAAAACCTCTAACCACACAAACAATTTAGTCCCTCTCAGCATATATGATCTAATTGACACAAAAGACAACCTATTTTAAAATTACAGTACTGTGATTGAATAAATATAAAGGAAAATAAAAAAAATTTAATTCCTAACAAAAAGCCAAACATGAAATAAAATTAGTTTCACCATATCCTGTCTAAATGAGACACAGAATAACTTACACCAAAGGACATTTGCAAATACCTCCAAGTAGGTCTGGGTACTAAACCTTCGTCTATGTTCCCTGATTTTTAACGAATTACATTTTGATGTAGTCTGTATATTGAGAGCAAGCTAAACTAACATCGAATTCGCTTTTAAATTAGGTTTAAATGTGACTGGATCAACGTTTTACAAATACGTTAATAAATGTGATACGCTATTTTTTATCGATTAATATCTATGATATCAAATCAGAATACACATTTGTCGGTGTTTATATTAAATTAGTAAAAACCTAAGCTATAATTTGTAATGTCATCAGATTACGTTCACTTCATTATATCAATTCAAAACTTTGCGCCATCATCATATGACAATTACAAATACTCAAGTTATTATAAAAATTGAAATATAGAAGATAATGGGCTGGTAGCTATTTATTTATGTAAAAGAAGGGATAATATTAATATACATCTCCAAAAGTTTAATATTCATATTACAATACTAAATACATCAGAACCCAATTTTTTTTAATATTGTGACCTTTGTATTGATACCAAATAAAACGATTAACGTTCATGTTATTTGGATACGTTAAAATCCATTGTAATAAGTAAGAGGAATGTTAATATTTTATAAAATTATCCCACTTAGTAAGATAGAGAGAAATACATAATCAACACATTGCATTGGCAAATAGAGTAAAACTTAATCTGTAGTTTAGTAGTCTGTAGTTTAAGGCCTAAAAAAACTTTTAATATGTGTTTAAAATATCTGTTCTCAAAGAGTACAATCTGGAACCAACGTGTAAGGCAACTTTGTTTGAAAATAAGTAGGGGAAATTAAATATTGATGGGTTCAAACCTAATAAAACCTTAACATAAATTAAAAAATCATTTCTAAAAAAGCCAATAATGATATTTAGCCTCTCTCAACATATCTAATTCAAATGAGACAAAGGACAAACTACATGCTAGGACCCTTTATTTGAAAAAAAATTAAACGTATAAAAATAGCCAAAAAATAATTAGGCCTTTTTCAAGATTTCCCATTTAAATGAGAGAGAGGGCAGCCAAGAAGCAAAGTAATTTGTTCAACGATTCACAAATACGTTAATAAATGTAATACGCTATTTTTTATCTATTAGTATCAATGATAATAAATCTGAATACACATTTGTAGGTGTTTATGTTAAATTAGTAAAACCTAAGCTATAATTTGTAATGTCATCAGATTACGTTCACTTCATTATATCAATTCAAAACTTTGCCTCATCATCATATGAGAATTACAAATACTGAAGTTAATATAAAAATTGAAGTTTAAAGAGATTAGAATTGAAATATATAAGACAATGGTTGGTAGTTATTGATTTATGTAAAAGAAGAGGTAATACTCTGATTGAATTAAAATAAAGGAAATAAAAAAATTATTAATTTCAAAAAAAAGCCAAAAATGAAATAAAATTAGTTTCCCCATATCTTGTCTAAATGACACAGAGAATAACTTACACCAAAGGACGCTTGCAAACACCTCAAAATACTATTCCTTTCCATCTTTAAGTTGACCTGAAAGTTACACTTAAACACTGGGAAATATATTCGTGTGTGACACTCACATAAATTGTCACTTATTAACTACAACATATGTTGTAATATAGCCTACTAATATAACTCCAGATGTTTAGGTACAAAATTAACTTTTATTCAACATGATCAATTTTCAGTGTCACGAAAGACCAAATTGAACACTGGTTTTGAAAATAGAAACTGAAAATTGTTCGCAAACTCATTTAACAAATACGTATTACATTAGATATTGTTTGTTTCAAATTTCAATCCCCAAAACTGCAGATACCAAACAAACACAACATCCTGGTACTGGTTATAAATGTCAGTTTTAGTCTACCAAATGAATTATTGTTTAAAATCTATGAACCTAAAATAAAGTTTATTTATTTATGGTTGTAACAATAATTAGTAACAGTAGGCCTACAGCTTTATAAAAATATAATATCCTCACAAAGACATCTTGTTCACTCACTGCCACAAAAGTTAAATATGTAGCATCAGGTTTCCAAAAGTAAGTAACACAAAGGCATATTTGAACATCTTTAGGTCTAACAAGAAAGTAAACATGTGTTTAGAAACTCGGTCAAGACATTGACTCAAGTTAAATAAATCTTTTGGAAATGGGAAATAGGCTACAAGAAACAGACAGCCATATTTATAATTCATATGGAATCACACCTAAATTTCAAATTTCTATTTCTTATGTCAAGTAGTAAACAATTTAGGAGATAAATGAATTTAACAATGAGCAGGCTAGATATTAAACATATTAAAAAATTAATATTCTCAATATATAAAAAGGAAAACCTTGTGAAACTTCTTTATTCCAACATAAATGAAAGGAATTAGACTTAAATCAGTTAAAGCAGGGGTTCCCAAACTTTTTTGTATCACGCCCCCCTCTGGTTATTTGGAGACCCCCACGCCCCCCTACACATTTCAGCTTTCCATTTTGCAATACCCTATTTCCACGGTGCCGTACATAGCAACTCCTACAAGTACATGAACTCGTACAAGTATGTGCCTACTTGATACGGTGAGTAGGTAGATTTTTTGTTCACTGTTGAATGCGGTATCGCAGAATACAAAGATTCGATAATTGTACGTATGATGAAAATTAAAACAAGTATTACATGAAAAACGAATATAATTACTGATACAAAATTTAACATTGTAACACACTTACATTTTCAATTTAAGGAAGGTGAAACAATAGGCCTACCTACTCACGAAAACAAAACATAAAATGTAATTTAGTGAGATGGGTGCGCTTGCATGCGCTGAATAAGTTGACAGATCCTGGGTTGTGTTTCAGATAAAGCACACCGTAGGTCACTTTCGACATCAAGTTTGTTGCGGTACTTTGTTTTGATCGCCACAAGAGTTGAAAACGCTTTTTCGCATATGTATGTTGTTGAAAAAGGCAAGTACATCCGAACAGCTTTCTCTGAAACACTGAGGTAAATAAATAGAAGAAATTAGAACTTAAATCAGTAAAAGTCTAACAAAAATACTATATAAACTTCAAAATGTCTATTCTAAATTTGTAGCCTACTGAGGTAAACCTGAAAGTGAGGCAACTTTATTTTAACATAAATAGAAGAAATTAGAACTTAAATCAGTAAATGGTGTATCTGAGAGCAAATATTAGGTGTTATTGTCCGAAAGTGTGACTTGCTAACGCAAACGAGTAACCATACTGGGTTTGGGGGGGGGGAGTAGGGGGGGTAATCATGTTTAGTTATTCGGTTCTATTAAATCTATATCAAAATGTTAACTTACTTTATTGACAGTTACAATTATTATATTCGGTGTTTATATTAAACCTACTATTTAATCATTACTTAGGCCCACAGTCTAGTAGTAGCTTAGTCATTAATATTATATTTTTGTTATTGATGTACTGTGTAAAACTTATTAGTAATCAGAATTTATTGGCAGATACAATTATTATATTCGGTGTTTATATTAAACCTACTATTTAATCATTACTTAGGCCCACAGTCTAGTAGTAGCTTAGTCATTAATATTATATTTTTGTTATTGATGTACTGTGTAAAAATTATTAGTAATCAGAATTTATTGATAGTTACAATAATTATTGTATACGGTGTTTATATTAGGCCTATTATTATTATTATTAGTCTGATACCGGAAACATTAGATAGTATTATTAAAGAAAAGTTATTTCTTGAATTTTATAGTCCATTACGTTCGGTTGAATCTTATTACTCACTTAAACAATAGTTTAAGACACTGATGAAGATAGGCACATAGCGATCGAAAACGTTCTGTCTCACTAAGATTTAACAAATTTACTAAATTCAAAGTTCGGATAGTCATAAAATATTGTTTAAGTGATTAAAAAGTTATTTTGTATTAGACACTGTGTACAAACATGGATACTACTGGGTTTTGTTGGCAAGTGAGCATTGTATAAAAGCAATGCAATAAAATGAGCAATAAAAAAATAAATGATTGCTCAAAATCCAACCCCAAACCTCCCCGTGGTAGCAGGTGGAAACTATCGGTACACTAACATGTGGTGCCCAAATGGTTACCTGTATATTGTAAAACCCTATATTTTTAAATGTGTCATAATAGATATTTAAATTCAAAGATGCGATAGCTAAATTATTTGTAATTAAGATAAAAGAAACAAAATATTATAGAAACCTTTAAAATTGCAGTTAACAGAGAATATTCTGGAAGTAATTCAAAGAAAGTCTTTACAATAAAACCACGGGGGACACAATCCCCCATTACCAATCTCAGTAGATTTCTCGAGGAGCGTGTTGCATCTCGAACCCTTCAGAGAGCATGTTGCTCTGACCTATGGAGCATCTTACTCTGTCCGAGTAAATGCTCACCTATGGGTTGTATTATGTAACACGTAGGATTGCATAAAACGTGTGTAAGACTGGTCAAGGAGCATGTTGCTCTGAAGAAGGGAGCACTTACTCTGTCCAAGTAAATGCTCACCTATGGGTTGTAGTATGTAGGCCCTAACACGTAGGATTGCATAAAACGTGTGCAAGACTGGTCAGGGAGCAAGTTGCTCTGAAGAAGGGAGCACTTACTCTGTCCAAGTAACTGTTCACCTATGTATTGAATTATGCAATAAGTAAGATTACATAATATGTGTTTAAGTGAAGAGGTAAAATGTGTAAAAGTATAAAAGTACAATAAAGGCTTTCATTCAATTCGGCTTTATCTTCTTACAAGAATTCACCTCGCGATAGCTGTCCAATCAGCAAACAGGCAAATCACTCGGCCACGACATATTTGGTGTCAGGTGCGTGTGGTAGTTAGTTGCAGATTTGTGGATTGAGTAACGCCGGCAGGGACGCCTAAAGGATAATCTCCACAACTCAACTGCTGAAAAATGTAGGAAGATAGAAAACAAATTAGAATGGGGAAAGAGAAGAAAGAAAAACCGAAAATTTTTATTTTCTGCATTTCTGTAATTAGAGAAGTTTGTTTTTGTAATAAATAATGTTGTGTTTTAGAATAAATGAAAAAAATGTAAAGAGTTGCATAAGTAGTGCTGACATTGAGGTCAACTGTATCTGGAATTAACACATGTGAACAATTTGAATAAGTAGTGTTAACATTGAGATGAACTGTATGTTGAAATTACATGTAATGGAATTTATGTAAAATTAAAGTCTTGAAAAAGAAATGTTATCATGGAAGTCAACTAAATGTTTAACTGTTGATAAAAAGAGATAAAGATATTACATAAAAAAGTAAAAGTTTAGTAAAAATTGAAGAAAAAAAATTTGTAAGATTGATTTTTGTATTTAAAATTTAAGTGCTGATAGAAATTAGAAAATAAATTAAATTTTAATTTGTTTGAGTTGTATTTAGTGATGAAAAGTAAAATCTTAAATACAAGTTAAGTGATGTAATATAAAATGTATAAAAAAAACTAAATAAATTTTTCTATATAGGGCCTAGTGAATAGTTTACTATTGAAAATAGTGATAGTAATTTTCATAAGTCAAGTATGGAAATGTAAATGACGATAAAAAAATGTAATTAATATTTAGAAAGATATGAATTAGTCGTTGGAAATGTTAAGTGTAAATAGAATAAATTAAAGTTAAAAAATATATATGAAATTGTGATTAGTTAAATTTAGAGAGACAAGAAAGAAATATTTAAAAACAATTGATAAGGAAAGAAAGAATTAAAGTGAAGTGCTAAGTATATGATCTTATGAATTAAAAACATATTTTGTAAAGGTTTATGTAAAATAAGTAAATTATTGGGTTAGATTTATGATCATAAACAATGGACTAGCATCGACAATGCATGAACAATGAACAATAAAAACCTAGCATTAAAAAATAAATATATACAGACAGTAATTAGTTAATTGCAAATAATATTTTATTCTGAATTACACGTTGTTAAAAAAATTACTAACTATTATTTCAGAGATAATAACAGATTAACTTAATGAAGGATAAAAAGCAACAATTATTGAACATTTTTGAAAATGTTACCATCTGTAACTTTGATAAAGTGTATTTCTCTATGAGAAAATATGTTGGCGGTCTTCCTTCCAACCAAGGCATTTAACTTAAAATTCCAGGCCTCTACGGCGTTGTAAACATTCCATAAATGAAGTGGTATAGTAGCTTTTTCCAACCACTGCTGATTGAAAATGTCCAAAAGTTCTGTTAGATTTACTGTGTCTTCTGGAGCGTCTTGAGTAATAGTTAGCCAGGCATCATCAATATGAAGTTGCTTTATGTAATCATCTTGAATTCACTGGTTAAACTAATTTTAATAATACTTAACGAAGTGAATACGTAATTGCTTACTTGATGCGCGTTTCAAAACATTCGTTCCTTTTACGAAGCTCAAAGGAATGTGCTTCGTAAAAGGAACGAATGTTTTGAAACGCGTCAGCAAGTAAGCAGTTACGTATTTACTTTGTTAAGTATTATTAAAATTAAACATCAATATGTTGAAGCGAGAAATGAACCAACACAGAACTTCTTCTGCATGTCTGACACTTCTTGATTTTCTTTATATACAAATATACAATAGGCCTATCTGGTAGCACACATTGAATCGCTGAAATCATTGCTTCATTCAAAATCGTAAACAGCAGGACATTGTTTCTGTGACAGAACTTCCAATGTCCACGTGAATATTGTAAGTTGACAAAATTGATCTCCTCTTCTGTTGACGTAAAACACTTTTGATGGAATCATATTTTGGAACTTCAGTTACGATATTAAACCCTTGAGAATAAAAAAAAAATACGATAGACTAGTAAATTCGATTGATTATTGGATCTAATATTGTTTAGTTAATACATAACAGTATTCAATAGTATATAGGCCTACGCAAGTGGCACGGGGGCAGATTTCTGGGTCGTAAGTGGCACGGTCGCAACTGGCACGTCACCTGCTGGAACAGTTTACTGTGGTGAATTTTTTTTGCTGGACAAAAGAGATTTACGCATCAATGAATAATGTGACAATTCCAGGCATAACAGATAATTGTTATACTCAAAATATTAATTAAAAATAACCGTCTTTGAAAAACATTTTAATATTTTGAAGATTAATTAGGAAATTGTTATACACTTTAAAGTAAAATATATTGAGTTAACCATTACAGTTTGTAAAATAGCCCTAATTTTGCATTGCTTTGGGATGATTTTTTAATTTTCCCAAATAAAATTATACATAAATAACATAAGGCAAAGTAGCAAGTAGCGTGAGGCAAAGTTCAATGCATAGAAGAGAAAGCTGCCTACATAAATGAATAAATAGTTACAGTGTTATTACACAATATCAAGAGCACAGTGGTACAATATATTACAATAAAAATATTGAAAAGAACCCCAATACCACAAAAATAATCAAAAATAACAAATAAGACAAGTTACTTAAGATTAAACCCTTATGTACATTTCGATGACCATGTCATCATCATCAGAGGGTCTAGTTACAAAACACAATCTAGCACACAAGAAGTTACAAACTAGAATGATCATTCTAGTTTGTAACTTCTTGTGTGCTAGATTGTGTTTTGTAACTAGACCCTCTGATGATGATGACATGGTCATCGAAATGTACATAAGGGTTTAATCTTAAGTAACTTGTCTTATTTGTTATTTTTGATTATTTTTGTGGTATTGGGGTTCTTTTCAATATTTTTATTGTAGTTACAGTGTTAATTAGTATATTAGTTTTATCACTAACGTTGCTTTTAAATGTTTTCAAAAAAGCGTAGACATTTTAGAAATGCTATCGTGCGTTTTAACCAATAAAGCTGAAGTACAAAATGGTGGGGAAGGAGCAGGAGGGGCTGGTTGCCTTTCTATTGTAGTGTTCGTCCTGCTACTGGTGGACAGCTGTTTTTAAATTTAAATGAGGAGGTTAGGGGAACGCGTTATCATAAGAAGCTACCACCTGTTGTGGGTAGGGCATCTCTAAAGGTTTACCATCTTATAAATACTTATATGTCTACTGGCCTGCCCAGGGGGGCAAAAGACTAATGCCCAGGGACCCCGGGGATCCGGCAGGGTTGCTACGTTTTACTGCTTAAAATAATTACTCGTGTGGCGAGATCCGTAAAAGAGATAAAGACATTATATCAGTAAAGTATAAAAAGTACAATGTACAAACTTATAATGGCAAAGTAATGCTCAATAAATGAAATGTTTTTCATACAAAATGCAATGTCTCAGTCGCTGTAAACGAACTACAGATTATTTCAACAAAACGCAACATACACAGATTAGATTCAGTAGGCTTATTTGGTTTTAATACGAAAACAATAATTTGTTTATAATGTCATGCAAAATACAGGGTTGTATATGTTGGAAGTAGACTAATGAAGGGGCCCGTATCCTTGGTTGCCCAGGGGTCTGATATTTCTCTGGGCGGGCCTGTAGGCCTATATCTAGAAAAAATTTACAAAAGTCTTTGTCAGAATTTGTTTCCTTTTATAAGGTTTCATTTAAATATTTATTGATTTAGTCCAGGCTTTCATTCTGGCAGTTGTAGTTTATTCTACTGGTAATTCTTGTAACACTTGGGCCTAGTTTCTTGCTCTATACAAATGAAACATACGCCTTTTTATACTTTATTAGGTTAGACATTCACGTGTGGCTATAGTAGGTAAGTGCCGAGTAATAACTTAATGGAAAGTAACTGGCATTTTTGAGAATGTACAAATACTGTTTGCTGGACCGGTTGGAAAATGTTTGTGAGCTAACATCTAGATATATAGACCAGGCGTGCTCAACCTTTTTGGAACAATGGGCCAATTAAATGTTCATTTTTCTCGAGCCGGGCCACAGGATTAAAATTTCTGGAATTCAAAAAACGGGATAAGTTACGTCTTATTTAGTTGTGGTTAACTTTCAAATAATATAACCTACATTTTAAATTATAATGTATGCGTACATTCCATATATACACAGCCACTTTATGTGTGTGCAACCTGTGTGTTTAACATTAAAAAATTATTATACTGTCCCCAAAAAATTCTGTAGAATACTTATTTACTCTAGACTTAAGACTATAAACTGTAAAACACCTGTTTATTGTAACAAACACTAAAATAAATAGTGTTGCATGTAGATCATACAAAATAATAAATGTACGAGATTACTGAAAATTAAATCATTGATAATGAATGAAAGCCTTAAGGCTACCTTGAATGCTTTCAACACTAAAAATAATAAAATAGATATAATAATGTTCAACATGAAATAATATAGGCTATTTGTAAATGTCTTCAGTGACTCTATACGTCGGATCACAAACTGTATATAGTTGTAAAAGTTGCTACATACGCTGTATATAGATGTAAAAGATCTACACAAGCTGTATATAGCTGTATCAGTTGCTACACACGCTGTATATAGATGTACAAGTTGCTACACAAGCTGTATACGTTCCTACACAAGCTGTATACGTTCCTACACAAGCTGTATATATTTTTACACAAGCTGTATACATTTCTACATGAGCTTTGAAAATAAATAACAATATACATTATTTTGTCCAAAAAAATGAATTATCTGTACAAACCAATTGATGCTGAAGAACTTATATCAAAAACTGTAGGCAACACAATGTGTGTTTACCATAAACAGAAAATAATAATACTTTGTCCAGGAAATAATAAAATATCAGTACAAAACATCTGTTACTAAGGACTTCAGGTCACAAGTTGTAAACATTTCTTCTATTTTGTTAAACATTACAATATAATATGATACAGGTAGATTCACCAATAAATGAAGTATCTGTACAGTACTACTGATACTTAAGACTTTTAATCAAATAAGCTATATGCAACCAGGTAGGGTTTAAAAATAAGGAATTTAAACAAAAAACTAGGCAATCTGATGTGTGTTTATAACAAACCAACAATAAAATTTATTTTATCCAACCTAAAAACAAAATATCTGTACAAACCAATTGATGCTGAAGAAATTAAATAAAAAATTGTAGGCAACCTCATGTGTGTTTACATAAACAAAAATAAATATCATTTTGCCCAACAAATAAGAAAATATCAGTATAAAACTTCTGTTACTTTGGACCTCAGCAGTCTGACGTCACAAGCTATAAAAATGTCTGCTATTGTATTAACCATTACAATTTAATATGTTGCAGGTAGATCTATCAATGAATGAATTATTTATACAGAACTACTGATATTTAAGACTATAAATAAATAAAACTATAATGGACCTGAAGTGTCTTTAAAGAGCTACAACAATATACATAATTTTATCCAATAAAAAGTAGAATATCTGTACAAACCAAATGATGCTGAAGAAAGTAAATAAAAACTATAGGCAACCTGATGTGTGTTTAAAAATAACCAACAATAAACATTATTTTGTCTAATAAAAAATAAAATGAAACATCTATACAAACCAACTGATGCTGAAGAATTTAAATAAAACATTTTTAGCAACCTGATGTGTGTTTAAAAATAACCAACAATAAACATTACTTTGTCCAATAAAAAATGAAATATATTTACAAAACCAATTGGTGCTGAAGAATTTTAATAAAAAACTGTTAGCAACCTGATGTGTGTTTAAAAAAACCCAACAATAAACATTATTTTGTCCAATAAAAAATGAAATATCTGTACAAACCAATTGATGCTGAAGAATTTAAATAAAAAACTGTAGGCAACCTGAAGTATGTTTAAAACAAACCAACAATAAACATTATTTTTTCCCATAAAAATGAGTTATCTGTACAAACCAATTGATGCTGAAGAATTTAAATAAAAAACTGTGGGCAACCTGATAGGGGTCTATGTGTTTTAAAATAACCAACAATAAACATTATTTCGTCCAATAAAAAATGAAATATCTGTACAAACCAATTGATGCTGAACAATTTAAATAAAAAACGTTGATCAACCTGATATCTGTTTAAAACAAACCAACAATAAGCATTATTTTGCCCAATAAAAAATGAAATATCTCTACAAACCAATTGGTGCTGATGAACTTAAATAAAACACTGTAGGTTACCTGATATGTGTTTAAAAAAACAAACAATAAACATTTTGTCCAATAAAAAATGAAATATCTATACAAACCAATTGATGCTGAAGAATTTAAATAAAAAAACTGTTAGCAACCTGATATGTGTTTAACAGAAACAAAAATAAATGCTATTTTGTCCAACAAAAAAATATATCAGTACAAAACATCTTTTTCTCAGTGTTTCAGATCACAAGCTGTAAAAAGATTCTGTTATTTTGTTAAACAATGCAATATAATATGTTGCAGGTAGGCCCAACAATGAATAAAGTAGTCTATCTGTACAGAACTATTGATATTAAGCAATTTAGAATAAAAAGTTTAGGCAACCTGATGTGTTTTTAGAAATAAAAATTAAAAATTGTTTTGTCCAATAAAAAATGAAATATCTATACAAACATATTGATATTTATAAATAAAAAAAGCTTTAAGCAACCTGATGAGTGTTTAACCATAAACAAAATTTTATATTAATTTGTCCAACAAAAATGTAATGACCGTAGACCACTTCTGTTACTCTAGACTTAAGACTAAAAGCAGTGGAAGACCATATATTTGTAATAAAAAGTAGGCCTACAATATATTGTTTGAAAGATATAAAACATTTAACTGTTTCATTAGACAGTACAATATATTATATGTAGGTCTAACAAAAGTATTATAGCTCGTATCGGTACAGAACTGTTGATATTTAATACTTTAAGTAACAAACTATAGACAGCTTGATGGAATTTTACCAAGAAACAAAAATATATAGCCTAGGACTTTGTGTAGCAAAAAAAAAAAAAAAATGAAATTTCTGTACAAAACTTCTGTTACTCTAGACTTCAGATCACAAACTGTAAAAAACTTTGAAACTTTACAGGCTGCACAAGTAGCTTGATTGAAAATGCAGAAAATAATTGCAATTTTTTCCTTCGCACTGCCACTTTACGGTTAAGAGATTTTAATGCGTCGACTTGCTGTACTTTCTTAACAAGAGCTTCACTGTGTTAAACTGAATAATACAAGTCCTATGAAGTTGCGGTAATACCTGGAAAACGCTGTGCTTGACGAAGGCTGCTTGAATAGACTGTTGTATAACTGCGGCTCACAAGTTCGGGTTTGTTCCTTTGCTGGCACAATGAAGGTGATTTTACTTCAGACAGCTGTTACATTCATCAGTGCCTGCAACATTTCGAAAAGTATATTATTAATTACAGAACAAACTAAATGCACTATACTACACGATATAAGTTATATTTACAGATGTTTATAAACATACAACATCGGAAAAACAGTTTAAAGTAAGTAGCAAGTGACTGTCAAGTAATAGAACTATTTTCCTGTGGGCATTATTTATAGTGTTTTAAATACCTCGGCTCGATTTAATTCAGGTGTATATTGAATAAAACTATGCACACTAAAACTGTTATTAATCTAAAGCTACCTACGGTGTTCTTTCGTAACAAACTACTACTCATACGACAGAAAACCGTTTGCACAAACAGGCAACCTCGCACTGTTCCCAACTATGGAATGTTTTGGTATTCTACTGAAATATGTTTTGCAATAAAACTAAATTTAGTTTTATGATAAAGTTTAACCCAATTTTTTAATACTTTATTATTATTTACAGAACAGTTTAAATGAAATACACTACATATATTTAGCGATGCTGTAAAACAAACGAAAACCAGTAAAATTAGTCTAAAGTTACTGTATGGCCTAGAGTAAATCTATTTTTTTGGACATCTAAATTATTTGTAATGATTTACTACCTCGGTTCAATGCAAAATGGATTAAAATTAAATAAAATTATTCACTATAAAAACTGTTATTAATCAAACGGTACTTTAAGCTTTGTAGCAAACTATCACTCAAACAATAGATAGGCCTAAACATTACAGTACGTACAAACTGACCACCCAGCACAAACGCCACTTTACAACGTTGCTACATATTTATGTAACCTACTACGATATTTTTTACAAGAAAATGAAATTTATTATTACAATGACATTTCTGTTACACTTTGATATAATTACAGAACAATCCCAACTCACTACACTACATACTTACTTTATAGATGTTTCTAAATATATAAAAACTGTGAAACACTGTAAAACTTCCATCACCAACTATGCCTCAATCTTTTGTGTAACTAATTTCTAGGGTTTCTTAATAATGAAACTATGTTGACTATTAAGATTAAAACTAATTCATGTATTCTAACCTGTTATATATACTATAATATGTTATACTATAGAATGATATCTCTTCCAACAGCACACATCTAGACAAACTGCTACTCTAACCCTTCCACTTCAATACACACTAAATACCATCATTGCTGTTTCTGCTGCGCTAGTGGGAACTTTATGAACTAGAATAATTTTATGCAGAAATATTTAAAATAAATACATTAAACGCAAACACGGTAGAAATTGTAATTAAATTTACACTTAATTTTTTAAAAACTAATGTTATTTTCATAAAAATAATTTCTATTTATAATTCCATCATTTATAATTAATAAAGATCCGTTTGAAACAAAATAATAAAAAGAAAAGTAGCCTACGTTGGTAGACTTGTATCATTAGATTAGCCTAAATCTAACGACAATTTATATGACTTAATAAGTTTTATATTTTAAATAGGGCCAGGCTTCGTAAAAATAGATTCAACTAAATACAAAATGATTATACAGAAACTACAAAGTTATAAAATAAGACCATAAACTTGTGCAAAATGAAACCTTTCTTAAATATTCCTATTCTGAAAGTAGCCAGTGGAATAAGTAGATTATACCAAACTTGTTTGCAAATAAATAGTACCACAAAATAGCATTTGTGTTTATGCCTTACATAATGTTATATATTATTCCTGTCCAACTTTGAGCTGATAGTTCACGCTTAAACACTAGGGCATATATTAGCATGTTACAGTTGCATATATTTGCACTTATTGACTACAAATAACTGCTACTATAAATAAAACACAAAACTCACATATTAATCACTTATTGACTCCTACGCGTTTCAATGACAAAGTCATCATCTTCAGTGAGTGTTGCTACTACAAACTCTAACTTACAAATAGGGTGAAAGTCAGTCAGTCAGTCAGAGAAGGAGGGGGTTTGGTGGCCTCCAAGGTTATGCAGCGTCTGTCACGCGACACTGGCTGCTGGTAAGGTTACGCTTCTATATTTATACAGTGGGCGTTGCCACGCCCACCTGTCAAAAAAACAGTTATTAACAATACTTTAAATATGATACATCAAATAGAAGTTTTGTACCTGAGTCAATAAATGATTAATTTGTGAGTTTCTTGCATGTCATTTATTTGTTTTAACATAACCTCACAAGCCAAGCTCAAAGAATAATTGAATAAGTGCTACTATATTAGTATAAATCCAGGTGTTTAAATATAAAATTAAACTTTAATTCAACATGATACATTTCAGTGTCACCAAGTTCTGTAGAAAAAAAAATTTAAAGTATATTCGCAAACCTATTTAACAAATTTTTCTAACATTATAGGCTATGTTTGTTCAAATTTATCCCCCCAAAGAGTGCAGACAATAAACTAAACCGACAGCATCTTGATTATTAACCATAGAAATAAGTGAAACAAAACAGTTCAAGTCTACAAAATAAACTAAATATTTCAAAATGTATGAACCTATAATGAATAATGTTTATTGGTTTTAATATTATTTATAGCAGTAATTCTTAAAATGATAAATATCCACACAAATACACTATGTTTACCCACTGTAACAAGAGCTAAACATATAGCATTAGGTTTCCCAGAGGAAGTATATAAAACTAATACTTGGACATCTTTATGTCTAGTATAAAGTAAACATGTGTTTAGAAAATCAGTCAAAACATTTGTCCAAATAAACAAATCCTTTGGAAATAAGAAATACAAGAAAAAGAGTCTTTAATTCATACACCTAAGTTTCAAATTTGACCTTAATTTAAATAGTAAACAAGAAATAGAAAACGATACATGTGTTTTAAAGAAATACAGAATATAAGAAATTAGAACATAAATTAATTCTAACAAAAAGCAGAACAATATTGAAACTATTACAAAATTTATATTCTTAATAAGTAAAAACGGTAACCTTCTTGTAAGACACCTTAATTTGAACTTAAGTAGAACAAATAATTAAATAAATCATTAAAAGTATAGCATAACAATAACCTCTGTTCAAGCTTTCTGTTCTCAATGAGTGAAGAAGACCAGGTATATACAACACCATTTTGTTAGAAAATAAGAAGAAAGATAAATGAACTTGAGTCACTTAAGGCCTAACAAGAAATTAAATCTATGTTCAAAATTTCTGTTCTCAATGAAAACTGAGAGAAACATATTGAAAGATCATTGTTAGGAACAATATTGAAGGAACTACAACATAAATCAGTAAAATCATAACAACATTAGATATACCTGTGTGTTCAAAATCTCTGTTCCTAATAAGTAGCCTAATAAAGGGAACTTTAGTTGAATGAAGACTCAATAGAATAAATTATAACTTATGTGAATTGAACTAACATTAACCTATGTTCAAAACTTTTGTTCTGAATGAGTAAAGAGGACAATACACATAAGAGACACTTAATTATAAAATAAACTTATATTAAATAAAATATACTCAATATTTCTGGTATAAATGCGATAGAGGACAACCTACATGCAAGGGAACTTTATTTAGAAATACATAAAAGAAATAAAATCCAAAATTATTTCCACAAAAAGTAAGTACACAAATTATTAAAATCAAAACATAATTAAACGTATTTTTAGATTTCTGATCTGAAAGATACAAAGGTCAACCTACATGCAAGATGACTTTCTTTGAAGAAAATAAAACAATTTCAAACGATTTCTAACAAAATGCTACACGTAAAATTAAACCCCTTTTAAGATTTCTGAATGAAACAGATGACAATCTAATGCAAGGACACTTAATTTTTTTAAAAAGTAAAAGAAATAAACTCCAAATTATTTCTAACAAAAAGTCTTACAAAAAAGCCTTCTTTTACAATTCATTTAAGGAGATTTTAATTGAAAAAAGTAAAAGATATAAAATCCTAAATTATTTCTAAAAATAAAGTCTTAGGGATAAATTAAACATCTTTAATATGTCTCATCTCAATGTGACGGTGGACAACCTACATGCAAGGACAATTTATTTGAAAAAAATAAAGATAGAAAAACCTAAATTAATTCCACAAAAAGCTTTACAGATAAAGTAGGTATTCTACCCAAATTATTAAAAGCAAAAGAGAATTAAACTTATTTAAAGATTTCTGACCTGAAAGATACAAGAGTCAACCTACATGCAAGATAACTTTCTTTGAAGAAAAGAATAACAAAATTCAAATTATTTCTAACAAAAAGCTACAAGTTAATTGCATTTTTACCAAAAAAGCCCTAGGAACATATTAAACGTCTTTAACATATCTCATCTGAGACTCATAATCATCTGATATCTCATAATGGGACTGAGGACAATCTACATAAAAGGACAATTTATTTGAAAAAAATATAGATAAATAAAGACAAAAACCTAAATTATTTCTAACAAAAACACTGATAAATTTAGCCTCCTTAAAGTTTTCTGATATAAAAGATACAGAGGTAGAACTACAAGAAAAGTTACTTTCATTTTAAAAAAAAAAGAAAGAATATATAAACTATTTTAAACAAAAAGATAAATAATTAATTATTATTTATTAATTAGGCCCTCTCTATGACTTCTGATGTAATTGAGACAGAGAAAAACTACATGCAAGGACTCTTTATTTTTAAAAAATTAAAGAAATAAAATCTCAAATTGTATTTTACAAAAAAGAAAACAGAAAATCAAACCACTTTCTAGATTTCTGGTCTAAATAGAGACAGAGAATAACCTTCATGCAAAACCAATTCAATTGAAAATAGGTTAAAGATATAAAATCCAAAATTATTTTAAAAAAAAGCCAAACAGACCAAATATCCACATTGTCCACTTTAAAAATTTCTGTTTGGCTTTTAAATGAGACAGAGGATGACCTAGATGTAAATAGGCTAATAGTGCTTTGTTGAAGTTGATTTTTTTTTTATTTGTAATTTTTGGGAGTCAGCAGCAAATTTTAGTTACATTTCCAGGCCCTTTGCGAGTTATTATTAGTAAAGCTCCACGTGTGCTGGGGAGGGTGGAGTTCCTGTTTTCCACATTTTTTTAATTTTTGGGGGGTGAGCGAGAGTATTCAAAATTTTTTCGTACTCCTGATGACTTTCTGCGTCAGTTTCTTCTCCCCTCCACGGCACACCTAGAACGTTACAAATTCAACGTTTTGGTTATATATTTTTTTTTTTATGTAACTCGCAAAATGCCTCAAAATGTAACCGAAAACTAAACTTGCTGATGACTCCCAAAATATAAATTTGTTGGCGATAAAAATAAAAAGAGTGTAAATGTTCGATGCAATATTTTCTTTTTTGTCTGTAGAATAGTGTCTGTAAGTGTTAATTTTGCTAATTACTCCAAAAAATAATATGTGTTGCGAGTTTATATTTCTATAAAGTTTGTGTGCCGGGTGAAACGTGGAGCCGTGGTGCTATTAGTGCTTTGTTGAAGATTTTTTTTAAATTTGTATGTTTTGGGAGTCAACAGCAAATTTAATACATTTCGAGTCACTTTGCGTATTACGCCAACAAAATAAAGCCAACACGTTAAATTAGTAATTTTTCACGTGTGCTGGGGAAGGGGGTTTCCTATTTTCCAGAATTTTAATATTTGGGGCGTTACCCAGAGTTTTCATGATTTTTTCGTAAGTTATCCCAAATGACATTTTCCTTCCCCCGGTATAACTTTCTTCGACAAAATCTAACACGTGGGAACTGGAAATTTCTTGTTTCTAGTTCGTGGCCTACAGTATTTTGTAGGCTTACAGGTATTATTAAACTGTTTTAAAACTATAGTGTTTTATTAGCTTGTGATCTGCACAATTTTATACAAACTTTCTCGTTTCACCCACCTGCAACATATTATTTAAAACAAGTTTATTTTAAAAAGACTGTTTCTTATAAGCCTATTTTCTGCAAAATTTTGAAATCTTTTTTACAGTGATAATTTTTTAAATTAAATACTATATATTGTATTATTTCATTTTTAACCATAATATTGTCTTTGACTGCAGTCTTAAGAAATACGGTAACAATTTTGAACAATGGTTTAGTTTTGTTACATTTAAACTGGTAAAAATTCTATTTTCTGCTGTTAACTTTCAAAACCAAAAATATATATTGTTTTGGGTTTGCTCTTTGGGACTAGGAATTGAAGTTTACTTTTAATTTAGTCATAACTGCAACATACATGTAAACCTAACAAAACACTAATACCAACGAGCATAAACCTGTCGCCTACGATACCATGATCTATCGACTAGTGAAAATACCCTTGGGACACAAGAACAACATGAATAATTAAATAACATTGAATATAAGGTACAAGCCAAATTTTGATAAGCTATTACTGTCTAATAAACAAATTAAAAATACCTTTTTAGTAGTCCAAAAAGTAGGCTATGTAACTGTACCCTACAAATCCTTCAAATGCATAAATCAAACAACTAATTTCATAAATACCAATTACAAAATAGCCTAGTCTATAATGTCTTATTAGTGTAGGAAGCTTAAAGTGGAGGCGTGAAGAAAATCTTTAGGGAAAAATGTTTTAAAAAATTTATCATTATTTTAGACCAGGCAACGTACATTTTAACTAAAAAGTGTTCTTTTTTTACGTTACAGTTTACGAAGAAATATTTTATTTCACTGCTACATCTATTCGTCCCAGTTTTAAAATGTGAATTTATAGCATGAAATACGTCTTTGTAAGTTGTCTCGAAAGGGCTAGGCACTTGCGGAAGACACAAGATGCCATATAGTGCTTAGAAGGGAGGTTAAACATCTGTTGCTTTCGTAAACCAAAATTTTCGTCAACAAACCGTTTATCAGAACATAAAGACAAAAATGTATACAACGTAAATAGCTTAGTCTATAAGGTAATCAGGTACTATGTGTCGGTTCATCGAAAATGTTCAATGATGAACCGACAGGCATAATACTTGTACAGAAATTATAGTATATATAGTTTTTATAAATGCCACTTGGCAAAATAGATGCTACATTCTGATGTTCGTCAGCAAATGCGTTTCACGTTAGATAATTGCATTGTTCAATGCTGTGAGTCATGAGCAACACTGTTGATCGGGTGTTTTGTAGTATTGTGAGTCTGTGGTTTCTTTGTTTTCTGTAGTGTCATTGTTTATAGAGTAGTTGTTAATTATTTGTTTGTTTATTACGTCTTTGTTGTTCATGGGTATGTTGATTAGTCTGTGTGTCATGGAGTGGAAGGCGGCGTGTTTGCGTTTGGAAGTGTTGTGTATATTTCTGAGGGGGTACTGTATTTTGAAGTGAGGCATGCAAATACTTATTGCATGAACATACAACTTCACGACAGTATAATTTCCGTCAGGTTACGCTATGAGTTACCTCAAAATGAATCAAATGATAACATGATTTCATGCAAAAACTTATTTGTGTTATAGGTTATGTTGTAGAAAATAGGTTCCCAAACTGGGGGACGTGAGGCAAGTCAGGGGAGGCGCGAGACAAGTTGGAAAATAGTAAGACAAATCCTCATTTATTTAAAATTTAAGTACACAATTTATCAAAGATTAAAACTAAATTTTCGCTTCAGATTATTTTTACACAGGTAATTTTATTGAACACGATGCTCAGAAAATTTTAACGAAATGTATGTATTTATAAAAGAAATATGAGTAAAGGTTGTGAAAACTTTGTAAACTTGAAATTAAATCAACATGACAACTTGAAAAGAATGATAGACCTAATACAAAAGTGTCCCGAAACGAATATTTGCCGTTCAATGTGACCCATAGCATTTATTCATAGTGTAAAGTGGAAATGGCGTGAGAGGCTTTCATTTCAAGAGGAGGGACTTGCTACCAAAACGTGTGAGAACCCTGTTATAGATCAACTCGTAGATTATGTTACATTACTTATTGAACATTGTTAAAGAAAAAGGTTGTTATTAGGCCTAAATAGTTTTGATTAGTTACTTAATATAATAATTTATTTAAATTTTGATAAATCTCAATACAAATAATTAAATATAAAGATAATAATAAGTTACGTATTTCTGATCTAGTTTTTGAATGAAAATATTCTTAGGCGCATCTGATAATTTTTAAGAGCTGATTTAATCTGAATTTTTTTATAATGTGTATTCAGAAAAGATATATATATATATATATATATATATATATATATATATATATATATATAAATATTTAAATAATAAAGTATAAAATAACAAGATATAAAAACTGAATAAAAAATAATAAATTCATATTTACGTTGAACATTTTACAACATTATTAGCTCTAATTTGTAGTTTGTAGTTCAAACTTTGGTGTTAAATGTAAAAAAATGTGTATTGTTTACTATAAAATAATGTTTATAATGTTATATTTTTATTTTATTTCTTGAAAATTTTGCAAAATTATTAGCTCTGATTTGTTATTGGTAGATCGAATTCTGGTGTTAAATGTTGATATTCTGTAATATTGTGTCTTATAACAAATGTTTATGGAATTTCTCAATATCCATGATTAAATGCCTTTCTTTATTCAAAATGTCTAGACGTGGCTATTTATTAAAAATGTCTGTACACGTGGCCATAATCCTATTCCCTTCTGCCAGAACTAACGACAGAACCAAACTTTTTTTTAAAAAAATGTGTGTTTGTTGTTTTCTGATTGTGAGATAAAGGAAGATAATTGTGATCTGTGTTTCTGTTTCCATTTTGAAGTCTGTGTTACGTATTTTGTTTACAGAATAAACACCACAGATTCACAATAATACAACACCTGGGAAACAGCCTCAGCATTAATCAATAGACTGACTTATTGTGAAACGTGTTTGCTGAGATATAATAGTAAGAAATGGTTTTTAACCAGGTGATATCAATAAAAACAATTGAAAAACGTTAATATACACAACAAAAAAAACCTCAAGTTATACCATATTCAAAAGCAAATGCTTTATGTTAACATTATTGTTTACAAGATGAGGAGTACACTCACAAAAAGCTCTAGTGTTACCATATTTAAAAGCAAATGCTTTATTTCAACATTATTATTTACATTTTTAATTCAACTTTCAGATCGTTTCTCAGTTCCTCTCAAAGTTTAGAGGAAATGAAAATTTTAATTTTAAGCCAATATATTTCAAAATAACAACTTAGGTTGAAAGAAGGTAAGCGAATGACATAACTGTAAACATAGTATCTTTTAGCTTTTATTGACAGTTTATGTTATTGATATACAAAAACAAAACTCGTTACTCGCATACATCAATATATAGATTTTGTTCTTGTAACTTATTCAATAAGGGGGGGGGAAAGGACTGTTAGTAACTTCTATGCGAGTATTGAGTTTTGTTCTTATATTCTGAAAAAGAAAGAGGGACCTGGTGTCAAAACATATTTGGCTAATTATAACATTCATGCCTTGTGAATTTTATTCTTGTAATAGCTGTTAATAGCTTTGTAGATGTTTTCTGAGCTTTCAGTTTTAGCACTATTTTAAATCAAATTGGTTTTACTATCAAAATTAGACAGTCCATTGTGTTATTATAACATAAAAAGCTTCGTGTTAGAGGACGTCTACAACATAGCTCTCGTCCTTCAGATGCGTAATGACAGCTACAGTGATGAAGTGCGAAGTCGCCGCAGCGACGTCATACGTCCTTCACTCGATGTTTTGTCATACAGAGTCAGTTGTGTTTATCCCACCGCCAACAACTATTTGTGTGTGCAGAATGTGTAATGACAGCTACAGTGATGAAGTGCGAAGTCGCCGCTACGACGTCATACGTCCTTCACTCGATGTTTTGTCATACAGCGTCAGTTGTGTTTATCCCACCGCCAACAACTATTTGTGTGCGCAGAATGTGTAATGACAGCTACAGTGGTGAAGTGCGAAGTCGCCGCAACGACGTCATACGTCCTTTCCTCGAAGTTTTGTCATACAGCGTCAGTTGTGTTTATCCCACCGCCAACAACTATTTGTGTGCGCAGAATGTGTAATGACAGCTACAGTGATGAAGTGCGAAGTCGCCGCAACGACGTCATACGTCCTTTCCTCGAAGTTTTGTCATCCAGCGTCAGTTTATCCCACCGCCAACAACTATTTGTGTAGTTACTATGTCTTAAGTTATTCATCCTGTACTCTACAGAATAGCACTTCTCTGGGGCATTCCTTACTTTAATCCTATCTGTTTTCACTGTACCATTACAGTCAATAACACTTAAATTGGCTTAAAACAGGAAAAAATATATTTTCCCCTTGATATTAGTTTTAAAAATGTTTGAATGTAGGATATAACTTTCCATGAATAAAACTATGCTACATATTTCTATTCTTATTCAATTTATTTTAGATCTGTGCCATTCCTTTATTTAGGGTTCATGACTACACAAAATATTATATCTAACTGTTATCTAAAGTAGATTTAGCATGTAGACTATGACTTAACAATTATCCATCATCCTATAATCTTTGGTTATCCAGCAAATGTATTTTGTCCTTTACCCTAACATTACTCATTGGGCAAAACACCAGTGAAACATAAAAAAAAACATTAGAAAAAATGTTGTGACTAGTTTTTTTCAAGTGAATGGATTTGATGTTTAATTGTGAGATCAGTTTATTATATTATAGACTACACTTGGAAACATTTATAGGCCTACACATTTTTCACACAAAAGGTCTAGTATCCTTAAACATGTTTCTGGAACCATGTTATCATGGTCAGTAATTAACATACACTGGTGTATGTTATTAGCTAGTAATGCCTACATGGTTGCCAAAACATTTATGTGAGAGTAGATATTTTTGTTGTGAGATTTGTGTACAATTAATATTAAAGGAGAGTATAATACTATGTATGATATAATAATCTAAGGTTTCTCAACAGCTGAAAAAATTGCATTAGTTCTGAAATGTATGAAAAAAGAAAATGAAATATTGTGGACATTTGTGCCTATTTCATTACAGATATTACAAGTGAGATATTACCAGAAATGTATTACAAAAAAAAATTATGAAAAAGTAAAATGGTAACCTAACAATCTAAAGGCATATTTGATGCTCAATAATTATGTAAACAAGACAGAAGGTATTTAGAAATTTAAAGCACATCAGCTACTATGTCTCCTATAAAAGAGCTTTTATTTTAAACATGCATTGTTTCAGGATTCTTAGTAAAAATGATTTCTAAGGTGTCTGATGATACTTGAAAAACCAGCTAAGGCATCCGACGAACAAACAATTGAAACACCAGCTGAAGAAGATAAACAACCCCCTGGCGGCAGTGGTGAATAAACACCAGCTGAAGAAAATAAACAACCCCCTGGCAGCAGTGGTGATGGTGGTTCAGGTTCAGGTGTAGGTGAAAAAAATGATGGTAAAATGCCACCGTTAAGATTTTGTGGTTGTTCTCTTACGGATCATGATCCGTTTAATTGCCCAATGTATAAGGACGTTCGATATCTGATTATTTGTACTATATGCAATGAGAGGGGTCAAAAAGAAGATACTTGTCCCTCAAACAAATCTGTATGCGAAAAGTGTTGCATCAAAAAATACAACCAGCATGGCCCTTATCCCGAATTTGTTATTTTTTTAAAAGAACTTGAAAGAGTTGTTTCAATAAATTTTGGTAAACTAGAACGTGCACAGGGTATTATTATGTAAATACTACCATATATTACTCTGTACATTATGTAAAATTAAATAATGAAATTTGCGTGTTAAGATTTGTATTATTGATTTATTCTGTTCCTTTACATTTTCAGAGGATATAAGTTCATTAACGGTATTAGAGGAGCAATATTCCTTGCATCACTGTATATATGCTTAGTGCTACTGCTCAGGGCATCGTCACAAGGATTACTACTTATTATCATGAGTAATCACGATCTGCTGAGTAGTAGGCCTAAGCACATACTCAATAACGCAAGGCGAGTTATAATCAATTTGTATCCATTGTGATGACCTATGATAAATTGTAGAGTTCAAAATCTATATTGTTTTAAGCAGGCATATTTATAACGACCTATCACAAATTAAAGAGTCAAATATCTATGTTGTTTTAAGCAGGCATATTTATAACGACCTATCATAAATTCAAGAGTCAAATATCTATGTTGTTTTAAGCAGGCATATTTATAACGACCTATCACAAATTAAAGAGTGAAATATCTATGTTGTTTTAAGCAGGCATATTTATAACGACCTATCATATATTAGGAGTCCAATATCTTTATTGTTTTAAGCAGACATATTTATAACGACCTATCATAAATTAGGAGTCCAATATCTATATTATTTTAAGCAGGCATATTTATAACGACCTATCATAAATTAGGATTCCAATATCTATATTATTTTAAGCAGACATATTTATAACGACCTATCATAAATTAGGAGTCCAATAACTATATTATTTTAAGCAGGCATATTTATAACGACCTATCATAAATTAGGAGTCCAATATCTATATTATTTTAAGCAGACATATTTATAACGACCTATCATAAATTAGGAGTCCAATATCTATATTATTTTAGGCAGACATATTTATAACGACCTATCATAAATTAGAAGTCCAATATCTATATTATTTTAAGCAGACATATTTATAACGACCTATCATAAATTAGGAGTCCAATATCTTTATTGTTTTAAGCAGACATATTTATAACGACCTATCATAAATTAGGAGTCCAATATCTATACTATTTTAAGCAGACATATTTATAACGACCTATCATAAATTAGGAGTCCAATATCTATATTATTTTAAGCAGACATATTTATAACGACCTATCATAAATTAGGAGTCCAATATCTATATTATTTTAAGCAGACATATTTATAACGACCTATCATAAATTAGGAGTTCAATATCTATATTATTTTAAGCAGACATATTTATAAAGCCCTATCATAAATTAGGAGTCCAATATCTATATTATTTTAAGCAGACATACTTATAACGACCTATCATAAATTAGGAGTCCAATATCTATATTATTTTAAGCAGACATATTTATAACGACCTATCATAAATTAGGAATCCAATATCTATATTATTTTAAGCAGACATATTTATAACGACCTATCATAAATTAGGAGTCCAATATCTATATTATTTTAAGCAGACATATTTATAACGACCTATCATAAATTAGGAGTTCAATATCTATATTATTTTAAGCAGACATATTTATAACGACCTATCATAAATTTGGAGTCCAATATCTATATTATTTTAAGCACACATATTTATAACGACCTATCATAAATTAGGAGTTCAATATCTATATTATTTTAAGCAGACATATTTATAAAGCCCTATCATAAATTAGGAGTCCAATATCTATATTATTTTAAGCAGACATACTTATAACGACCTATCATAAATTAGGAGTCCAATATCTATATTATTTTAAGCAGACATATTTATAACGACCTATCATAAATTAGGAATCCAATATCTATATTATTTTAAGCAGACATATTTATAACGACCTATCATAAATTAGGAGTCCAATATCTATATTATTTTAAGCAGACATATTTATAACGACCTATCATAAATTAGGAGTTCAATATCTATATTATTTTAAGCAGACATATTTATAACGACCTATCATAAATTTGGAGTCCAATATCTATATTATTTTAAGCACACATATTTATAACGACCTATCATAAATTAGGAGTCCAATATCTATATTATTTTAAGCAGGCATATTTATAACGACCTATCATAAATTAGGATTCCAATATCTATATTATTTTAAGCAGACATATTTATAACGACCTATCATAAATTAGGAGTCCAATATCTATATTATTTTAAGCAGGCATATTTATAACGACCTATCATAAATTAGGAGTCCAATATCTATATTATTTTAAGCAGACATATTTATAACGACCTATCATAAATTCAAGAGTCAAATATCTATGTTGTTTTAAGCAGGCATATTTATAACGACCTATCACAAATTAAAGAGTGAAATATCTATGTTGTTTTAAGCAGGCATATTTATAACGACCTATCATATATTAGGAGTCCAATATCTTTATTGTTTTAAGCAGACATATTTATAACGACCTATCATAAATTAGGAGTCCAATATCTATATTATTTTAAGCAGGCATATTTATAACGACCTATCATAAATTAGGATTCCAATATCTATATTATTTTAAGCAGACATATTTATAACGACCTATCATAAATTAGGAGTCCAATATCTATATTATTTTAAGCAGGCATATTTATAACGACCTATCATAAATTAGGAGTCCAATATCTATATTATTTTAAGCAGACATATTTATAACGACCTATCATAAATTAGGAGTCCAATATCTATATTATTTTAGGCAGACATATTTATAACGACCTATCATAAATTAGAAGTCCAATATCTATATTATTTTAAGCAGACATATTTATAACGACCTATCATAAATTAGGAGTCCAATATCTTTATTGTTTTAAGCAGACATATTTATAACGACCTATCATAAATTAGGAGTCCAATATCTATACTATTTTAAGCAGACATATTTATATCGACCTATCATAAATTAGGAGTCCAATATCTATATTATTTTAAGCAGACATATTTATAACGACCTATCATAAATTAGGAGTCCAATATCTATATTATTTTAAGCAGACATATTTATAACGACCTATCATAAATTAGGAGTTCAATATCTATATTATTTTAAGCAGACATATTTATAACGCCCTATCATAAATTAGGAGTCCAATATCTATATTATTTTAAGCAGACATACTTATAACGACCTATCATAAATTAGGAGTCCAATATCTATATTATTTTAAGCAGACATATTTATAACGACCTATCATAAATTAGGAATCCAATATCTATATTATTTTAAGCAGACATATTTATAACGACCTATCATAAATTAGGAGTCCAATATCTATATTATTTTAAGCAGACATATTTATAACGACCTATCATAAATTAGGAGTTCAATATCTATATTATTTTAAGCAGACATATTTATAACGACCTATCATAAATTTGGAGTCCAATATCTATATTATTTTAAGCACACATATTTATAACGACCTATCATAAATTAGGAATCCAATATCTATATTATTTTAAGCAGACATATTTATAACGACCTATCATAAATTAGGAGTCCAATATCTATATTATTTTAAGCAGACATATTTATAACGACCTATCATAAATTAGGAGTCCAATATCTATATTATTTTAAGCAGACATATTTATAACGACCTATCATAAATTAGGAGTCCAATATCTATATTATTTTAAGCAGACATATTTATAACGACCTATCATAAATTAGGAGTCCAAAATCTATATTATCTTAAGCAGACATATTTATAACGACCTATCATAAATTAGGAGTCCAATATCTATATTATTTTAAGCAGACATATTTATAACGACCTATCATAAATTAGGAGTCCAATATCTATATTATTTTAAGCAGACATATTTAAAACGACCTATCATAAATTAGGAGTCCAATATCTATATTATTTTAAGCAGACATATTTATAACGACCTATCATAAATTAGGAGTCCAATATCTATATTATTTAAGGCAGACATATTTATAACGACCTATCATAAATTATGAGTCCAATATCTATCTTATTTTAAGCAGACATATTTATAACGACCTATCATAAATTAGGAGTCCAATATCTATATTATTTTAAGCAGACATATTTATAACGACCTATGATAAATTATGAGTCCAATATCCATATTATTTTAAGCAGACATATTTATAATGGCCTAACACAAATTAAAGAGTCAAATATCTATATTGTTTTAAGCAGGCATATTTATAATAACTCATCTTAAATTAAAGAGTCCAATATATATATATATATATATATATATATATATATATATATATATATATATGTGTATATTGTTTTAAGTAGACATATTTATTCTCAAACTGAATTTTAGAAGAATTTTTTAGAAAATTTTCTTTTGAATAATTATGTAAATATTTTTATACATAGGAATCAGAAAGAGTTTCGTAACTTCTCTCTTATACGTCACCTCTCTTATACACAGTAGAGCCCCTAATTTGTCGCTTGTATATAGTAAAGCACCTAATTTGTTACTTATATATATAGTAGAGCCCCTAATTTGTCACATATATAGTAGATCCCCTAATTTGTCACATATATAGTAGAACCCCTAATATTTCACTTATATATAGTAGAGCCCCTAATTTGTCACTTATATGTATGAGAGCCCCTAATTTGTCACTTGTATATAGTAGAGCCCCTAATTTGTCACATATATAGTAGATCCCCTAATTTGTCACATATATAGTAGATCCCCTAATTTGTCACTTATATATAGTAGAGCACCTTATTTGTCACTTATATAAGTTATAGTAGAGCAACTAATTTGTCACTTATATGTAGTAGAGTAATTTGTTACTTATATATAGTTGAGCACCTAATTTGTCACTTGCATATAGTAGAGCCCCTAATTTGTCACATATATAGTAGATCCCCTAATTTGTCACATATATAGTGGATCCCCTAATTTGTCACATATATAGTAGATCCCCTAATTTTTCACATATATATAGTAGAGCACCTAATTTGTCACTTATATAAGTTATAGTAGAGCAACTAATTTGTCACTTATATGTAGTAGAGTAATTTGTTACTTATATACAGAAGAGCACCTAATTTGTCCCTTGTATATAGTAGAGCCCCTAATTTGTCACATATATAGTAGATCCCCTAATTTGTGACTTATATAGTAGAGCCTCTAATTTGTCACATATTTAGTAGAACCCCTAATTTGTCACTTATATGTAATAGAATAATTTGTTACTTATATATAGCAGAGCACCTAATTTGTCACATATATAGTAGATACCCAAATTTGTAACTTATATGTAGTAGAGTAATTTGTTACTTATATATAGCAGAGCACCTAATTTGTCACATACATAGTAGATCCCCTAATTGGTCACTTATATGTAATAGAATAATTTGTTACTTATATATAGCAGAGCACCTAATTTGTCACATATATAGTAGATCCCCTAATTTGTCACTTATATGTAATAGAATAATTTGTTACTTATATATAGCAGAGCACCTAATTTGTCACATATATAGTAGATCCCCTAATTTGTCACTTATATGTAGTAGAGTAATTCGTTACTTATATATAGTAGAGCAATTAATTTGTCACATATATAGTAGATCCCCTAATTTGCAACTTATATGTAGTAGAGTAATTTGTTACTTATATATAGTAGAGCACCTAATTTGTCACATATATAGTAGATCCTTTAATTTGTCACTTATATGTAGTAGAGTAATTTGTTACTTATATACAGTAGAGCAAATTATTTTCTAACATATATAGTAGATCCCATAATTTGTCACTTATATGTAGTAGAGTAATTTGTTACTTATATATAGTAGAGCAAAATAATTTGTCACATATATAGTAGATCCCATAATTTGTCACATATATATGTAGTAGAGTAATTTGTTACTTATATATAGTAGAGCACCTTATTTGTCTCATATAAAGTACATCCCCTAATTTGTCACATATATAGTAGATCCCCTAATTTGTCACTTATTTGTAGTAGAGTAATTCGTCACTTGTATATAGTAGAGTCCCTAATTTGTCACTTGTATATAGTAGATCCCCTAATTTGTCACATATATAGTAGACCCCCTAATTTGTCACATATGTAGTAGAACCCCTAATATATTCACTTATATATAGTAGAGCCCCTAATTTGTCACTTATATGTAATAGAGCCCCTAATTTGTCACTTGTATATAGTAGATCCCCTAATTTGTCATATATATAGTAGATCCCCTAATTTGTCACATATATAGTAGATCCTCTAATTTGTCACATATATAGTACATCCCCTAATTTGTCACATATATAGTAGAACCCTTAATATTTCACTTATATATAGTAGAGCCCCTAATTTGTCACTTATATGTAATAGAGCCCCTAATTTGTCAGGTTGGGGACCGAGGAAGGACGAATTACGGAGGTAGTGAAATTACAATGCAATTGTGGATAAACATAGCATATAAACAGGCATGTAATTTAATTAACGTTGGCTGAAAAAATCAACAACACAATAAAAATACTAGTAGCCTCAGTATAGTTCGTATTAACAAATACAGTACGTTACTCTATTTTCATAAAAGACGTAGAAAAACATTACAGTACCTTGTAAGAATAATAGTAATAGCAAGAAAAAATTCAGTAAATATATTAAATCTATTAGCGTTTTAGTTTTTTTTTTTAAAATTCTGTCAATATCATTTGTATTAAAAACGTTTTTCTGATGGCGCCTTATACTACATGACAGTGCAAGGCTATTCTTGTTGATACTGTGACTAGTTGAAGAGGTTCTACTGTATTTTCAAACATCGAAAAACAGGAATTTTGGAAAAACAGTATATATATATATATATATATATATATATATATATATATATATATATATATATATATATATATTTATATATATATATATATATATATATATATATATATAGGCTATATATATGTGTGTGTGTGTGTGTGTGTGTGTGTGAATTGTTTTAATTTTCTTATGCAATAAAATACATTAAGAAATACATACTTTTGGGTCAGGGTATGCATAGTGAATTGAATGTGAAGTCGAATACTTTTAAAACACTAATATATTTTATAAACACTATAATTACAGGGGTTTTAGGGGTGGAACGCTATTTTGATACTTGTGTACATGTTCACCACAACACTTCAGTTTGGGTTTATTTGTTAAATCTAACTTCTTACCTTGGAAAACTGTTAATGAACAATAATGCTATCATGGAATAAATTTAATATCTACTAAGTATTTAGATATGTTTTTACAAATAGAAGTAACAGAAACACTTCCTTACTAATTTCACATCAATTACTGTTTTTTGAAAATGTTGATATTTTAAAATTAATTAACTTATCCCTAATATCTCCATATGAGATGGTAATGAACTTGTGTAAAGTTATAGAATGTTCAGGCATTTTCACAACAGTGGTTATGGATTTGTTTGGCAGCATATCAGAATTTACAAATAAATACAATTTGTAACATAGGCTAATATACATATTTACAGGATTACACTTGTTCAAGTTCACCAAGCTTCAAGTGTACCTGAGATAAGTTTACTTATTAATAAACTGTAAATGTAATGAAAAAAAATGAAATTATTCTGTTTGAGTGGAACTTAATCCGCCCTGATTTTACTCAAGCCTCTCACCTTCTATTATATACAAGCACTGTTACCATAAACAATTTAACAATAACAAATAGGCTTTATTCAACATCGTATAATGAGTTATAAAATAAACAAGAAAACACATGCAGTAAAAAAATAGGCATTTCAGTAATAGCTAATCATCATACTTTGTAACAGAAATGTACATAAAAGTTATATATTTTTAGTTTTGTTTGTAATTAGGGTTTATTGTAAGATAAAGGCATTAATACTCATAAGTACAATACATTTTGTATTTCAATACCCCAATAAGTGGCTATTTTTACCATTAAAACGGAGAAAAGTGTGTATTATTCATATGACCATGCAAGTAAATGAACAAATTTTAATAAAATATTCTAACTGTATAGCATACATGTCTTATTAGTGTATACACAAATTGAATTTAATATAATATATATTTAAAATTCATTACTACTTATAATAAGAAATTATTATATGGTAATAATGTATTTCCATTTAACTACTTAAATCATTTGTAGACCAAGACCATGGGCACCCATATGAAACGTTTGTGGAGGGCTGGATGTGAATTGCATTGCAAATTAAAAATTCAAGTAGGCTTATATCTTTGAAGACTTTATCAGTTTTCATAAAATGCAGACAGAAGCAGCCACTTATTGTAATAATATTTGTCAGAAGCATATTTGATAACAATAACAGACTGCGTAATCACGATATACAGAAGTGCCGCATTGAACTCACTTCAATGTTTATGGTCACAAGTGTTACTGAATGATTTGTAGACCTAGCATTTAAGTAAGTCATTTTAATTCTATAACTACAACTACAATGAAATTCAGGGACATGAAAATCATAGGTGATTACTTACCAAAGTTTGCAACTCCAATTTTGTAACTAGGTCTCCCACTTGTTAGGCTATATTTTGCGAGTAGTCTATAGCCTACATCTTGGCAGATTATTTTATTCCATTGTAGATTTTTTTTAACATTAATAAATTAAACATAATTTTCAAAAGATTATTGAACTACATAAAAAACTTCATACAACACAAACACATAAAACACTTTAATCTTATCTACACTTTCAAATATATTTATTTTTCACAAATAATTCCTCAACATGAGATTGTCTGTAATCGGCCAGTAAAATATTGTTTATGAATAACTCATATTCATAGTTTTTGTTGAACAAACTGCCGTAGAATCTTAAGATCTTGGTGAACTTCCTGCTTAGATCTTCGTGGTACATGTTTGAAATTTTCCTCTTCATCATCAGTATCTTCTTCTTCAGTAATCTTTGATGTTGAAGCAACTCCCTTACAAATGTCTTCAGTCACTCCCGCTGCGGTATCTTCACTCAGTGTGTTCTTTTAAAGACAAACCAAATGCCTTTAAGCTCTCTTCTGACTCTTTCGCCTTGATTTTCCTTAACATTTTTTAACTCACCTTTTTTAAAGTAATATTTCAGAAACGTGATTCCAAGATTTTGCTACAAGATTAATAGCATAGAATAAAGAAGTTTTTTAGACAATTCATTTGAGATAATGGTTTGAAATTCATCCGTGTTTTCTATTATTCTAGCATGCATCTCTCGTTGGTAAAAAGCTTTCAGAAGTGATGTAGTATTGGCCGAAAGGTAAACCATTTTGTTATGTTTCAGCACAGTGATTGTGTCGCTATACGCAGTACAGTTGTCTATTACAAGGACATAGTTGTGTTTCAGCATGATATCCCATTTAGTCGGCCATTCATCGAAAATGTTTTGATATTCAACTGGAAGCTTTTTGGTATGTACCTCAAAACTGCTTGGAATTTTAGATTTCCCGATAATGAAAGAGTTTTTTTTTGTCCAACCATTTTAACATAACACAGAACCGTTATACGTTGTTAACATATTTTACACACACTAGCATTTTACCATTTTTGAATACATAAGATGTTCGAGTAATGTCCTGTTTCGTCTGCATTGTGTACGCAGTTAGAGAATACTCAACCAAACTTGTTGGCCATTCGTATTGTAGGCTAACCTGTCAAAATCAGCATCTTTCTTTTTACCATATGTTTTCTCATAAACAATGTTTTCTCTCTTCTTTCATCGATTGAACCATCCATCTGTGGCTTTAAAATCCTACATTCCTATTTCTTGTAAGACCCTCTGCTTTTTGGCGCATTAATGGGTTGCATTAACACAATTAATGCGTGTTACTGAGGCGAGAGCTACAACCACGGGGTCCTACCGTATGTCGCGATGTCAGGCCATAATAAAACCAAAGTAAAATAAAATACAGACAAAGCGTATCTGTTACTGAGGTGAGGGTTACAAGCATTGGGCCCCATCGTATGTCGCGATGTTAGGCCATAATAAAAAAAGTAAAATAAAATACAGACAAAGCGTATCTGTTACTGAGGTGAGGGTTACAAGCATTGGGCCCCATCGTATGTCGCGATGTCAGGCCATAATAAAACCAAAGTAAAATAAAATACAGACAAAGTGTATCTGTTACTAAGGTTAGGGTTACAAACATGGGGCCCCATCGTGTGTCGCGATGTCAGGCCATAATAAAACGAAAGTAAAATAAAATACAGACAAAGTGTAACTGTTACTGAGGTGAGGGTTACAAGCATAAGGCCCCATCGTATGTCGCGATGTCAGGCCATAATAAAACCAAAGTAATATAAAATACAGACAAAGTGTAACTGTTACTGAGGTTAGGGTTACAAGCATGGGGCCCCATCGTATGTCGCGATGTTAGGCCATAATAAAACCAAAGTAAAATAAAATACCTACGAAGCGTAACTGTTACTGAGGATAGGGTTACAAGCACGGCGAGCACGGGGTCCTATCGTATGTCGCGATGTCAAGCTATATTAAAACCAAAGTAAAATAAAATACAGACAAAGTGTAACTGTTACTGAGGTTAGGGTTACAAGCATGGGGCCCCATCGTATGTCGCGATGTCAGGCCATAATAAAACCAAAGTAAAATAAAATACCTACGAAGCGTAACTGTTACTGAGGATAGGGTTACAAGCACGGCGAGCATGGGGCCCCATCGTATGTCGCGATATCAGGCCATAATAAAACCAAAGTAAAATAAAATACAGACAAAGTGTAACTGTTACTGAGGTGAGGGTTACAAGCATGGGGCCCCATCGTATGTCGCGATATCAGGCCATAATAAAACCAAAGTAAAATAAAATACAGACAAAGTGTAACTGTTACTGAGGTGAGGGTTACAAGCATGGGGCCCCATCGTATGTCGCGATGTCAGGCCATAATAAAACCAAAGTAAAATAAAATACAGACAAAGCGTATCTGTTACTGAGGTGAGGGTTACAAGTGCGGCGAGCACGGGGTTCTGTTTTATGTCACTATATCAAGCCATAATAAAACCAATGTAAAAAGAATACAGACAAAGCGTATCTGTTACTGAGGTGAGGGGTACAAGTGCGGCGAGCACGGGGTTCTGTTTTATGTCACTATATCAAGCCATAATAAAACTAAAGTAAATTAAAATACAGACAAAGCGTATCTGTTACTGAGGTGAGGGTTACAAGCATGGGGCCCCATCGTATGTCGCGATATCAGGCCATAATAAAACCAAAGTAAAATAAAATACAGACAAAGTGTAACTGTTACTGAGGTGAGGGTTACAAGCATGGGGCCCCATCGTATGTCGCGATGTCAGGCCATAATAAAACCAAAGTAAAATAAAATACAGACAAAGCGTAACTGTTACTGAGGTGAGGGTTACAAGTGCGGCGAGCACGGGGTTCTGTTTTATGTCACTATATCAAGCCATAATAAAACTAAAGTAAATTAAAATACAGACAAAGCGTATCTGTTACTGAGGTGAGGGGTACATGTGCGGCGAGCACGGGGTTCTGTTTTATGTCGCTATATTAAGCCATAATAAAACCAATGTAAAAAGAATACAGACAAAGCGTATCTGTTACTGAGGTGAGGGGTACAAGTGCGGCGAGCACGGGGTTCTGTTTTATGTCACTTTATCAAGCCATAATAAAACCAAAGTAAAAAGAATACAGACAAAACGTATCTGTTACTGAGGTGATTGTTACAAATGCGGCGAGCACAGGGTTATGTTTTATGTCGTTATATGAAGCCATAATAAAACCAAAGTAAAAAGAATACAGACAAAGCGTTTCTGTTACTGGGGTGAGGGTTACAAGTGCGGCAAGCACAGGGTTCTGTTTTATGTCGCTATATCAAGCCATAATAAAACCAATGTAAAAAGAATACAGACAAAGCGTATCTGTTACTGAGGTGAGGGTTACAAGTGCGGCGAGCACGGGGTTCTGTTTTAGGTCGCTATATCAAGCCATAATAAAACCAATGTAAAAAGAATACAGACAAAGCGTATCTGTTACTGAGGTGAGGGTTACAAGTGCGGCGAGCACGGGGTTCTGTTTTAGGTCGCTATATCAAGCCATAATAAAACCAATGTAAAAAGAATACAGACAAAGCGTATCTGTTACTGAGGTGAGGGTTACAAGTGCGGCGAGCACGGGGTTCTGTTTTAGGTCGCTATATCAAGACTATATCGATGGATCTTACTAATACATGAGTATGATTATGAAATAGAATATTCTAAGGGGAAAGATAATGCGTTAGCTGATGTTCTAAGTAGAAACCTATGTGATATAGAAAAACAAGAATATGGTCAGAATCAGAATGAATCAGTTATAAACCTAATAGAGAGGATTATGAATAAACAAATTGTTAATAAATTAACAAAATTCCATGAATTTCACTTAAAAGACAGTAAATTAAAACGCATTTTCGACAACATACAAGAGTACCAAAATAAATTCAAAATTGAAAGACAAGTTTTATATAAGAACTGTAAAAATCAATGGTAAATAGTTGTGCCAGAGAATTTAGTTTTAGAGCTGGTAAGAACATATCATGAATATTATTTGCACATACGATCCAAGAAGTGTTATTGCATTCTACAAGAAGTATTTACATGGAAGAAAATGTACAAGGCTATTAAAAATATTTTAAAATTTTGTGATAACTGTCAAAGAGCTAAACACACCAATCAAATTAGTCATGGCCTAATGAGAGGAGTTAAAGTACATAAACCAAAAGAGCAATTGTTTATAGATTTTTGTGGACCTTTCCCTAGGAGCGAAGGATAAAAAGCATTTTAGTTATTTTAGATATTTTCACAAAATGCATTAAAATTTATAAAATTAGAAGAGCAGATACAGTGACTGCTATAAGATGTTTAGGTAATTATTTAAAAAAATATAGACAAGTAGATAGAGTTCAGTCAGACCATGGTACACAGTTTACAAACAAAAGGTGGTTAATGTTTTTAGAAAATCAAGGTATAACACCAATCTTTTCACCAATACGAAGACCACAGAGTAATATAGTTGAGAGAGTAAATAGGGAGATAATGAGTTGTTTACAAACATACTGTCATAAGAATCATAAGAAGTGGGCTAAGTATATAAATATTATTAATGAAATGCTTAATGAGGTACCACATGAAACTACAGGTTTTACACTTTTCTTAAATCTTCCCCTTTTTCAGTCTTTCTTGATCCCCCCCCTCAAATTATATGCAGATCTATTCTCCTCACCAGACATACCTGATATATTGCTTACCTCTCACACAAACAAATATTCAAAATTTCTTTTTAAAATTAAGTTCAACAATTAAATTTATCTGTACTCAGATTTAATGATTAATAACTTAAACCTCCAAATTATTTATAAATTTACTCAATTTATTGTTATTAATTTTTTTTAAAATTTGTGTGCTCTTTTTCTTTTCTTTTACCTGAAGGCTCAAAGTTTTCTTATTTATTAGAATAAATGGTTTATTTGGTGGGCGCCAGTTAGAATTACAAAATAATTGTAACCCTAACAGTAAAATTTAGATTCCTATTACTTTTATTTTTTATTACTTACCATTTATAGTAATAAATAAAACACTTTCTTATAATTCGATTAATTTTTGTTTAATTTATTTTTTTTAAATCTTATTATAGTTACAATATTTTTTTTTAATACACTTTCTCTATTTCCTAATTTAGTTAAATATCACAAGACTCTTTCTTTCAGGTTATTCGGTAGGTGTTATGACAAATTAAAATTTAGTTTATGCAATTAATGTTGTAATAAATTTTATAAAAGAAACGCCTAGGCCTAAAGTTATTAATTTTGAATTAACAATATAATAGTTTACAATCTTTCTTAAATTTAATTACTTATCTTAAGTTTAATGTTTTTGTCCAAATTTCTAGCCTTTTAAATTTATTTCTATAAACAAATATTTCACCACTATGTTTTTTAATGCTTCAATTCTTCCTTTAAATAAAATTTTGGGAAACTAAGCTTTTGATTCCAGTTCCAATGAAAGCTTCTCTAACAATGATTTTTTTCTAATTGAAATTTCTAGAGAAAAAATAAAACCTTTTCCTTTCTTGAAACATCTGTTATTTAACCCACTGATTATTTGATCTTCATGTCCTTACCTGGACAGTTAAGTTTTATCCTCTATGCAATAATTTTTAGGTCTTGTACATTTCTATATTTGGGAAACATCAGCTGTTAATTATACTAGCTGTCATCTTGGTTTTAAATTTTTTATGATTATTTTTTTAGGTTATGGCTCCATTTTTTACGTTTTCTTTTTTCATCTATTTTTAAATTACTTCTTTTATATTCTGAATTATTGTTATTTATTACTTTTGTGTTTTTATGTAAACATATAGGCTATATATATTTAGTAAATTAAAAACATTTCAAAAACAAGAATGATTTTAATGCATATATTATTCCTAAAATAATAATATAGAAGAATATATATAGACTATAGAAGAATAATATATGCATTAAAATTGTTCTTGTTTTTAAATGTTTTTAATTTATTAACTATATTACAAGAAAACATATCACCATATTTAATATATATATATATATATATATATATATATATATATATATATATATATATATATCATTCTTAGTTTTTTATCATTCTTAGTTTGTAACTCCTGAGGATGTTGGTAATGTAAACCAACGAAAAGCTTTGAGTATATTATTCAATAAATTCAATATTCCTGTATTAGTGTATATTATTTAATCTTAAATATATATATATATTTATATATATATATATATATATATATATATATATATATATGTGTGTGTGTGTGTGTGTGTGTGTGTGTATGTGTGTGTGTGTGTGTGTGTGGGTGTGTGTGTGTGTGTGTGTGTGTGTGTGTGTGTGTGTGTGTGTGTGTGTCTGTGTCTGTCTGTCTGTAATATTAAGTAATAAAATGTAATAATGTATGTAAACAACTAATAAATGTTTTTTGTGTCCTGCATTATCAGATTATTGATTACAATAAATATTTGTATTACATAGAGTATTAAGTAGGTATCAAAAATGAGATAAAATTTTTTTTCTTGACATTTACACATTGAATACATAATAAGGCCACTTAAAGTATTGATCTGGCCGTAGATTGACAGGCGCTGGTCTTTATGACCTTCAGAATTACATATAACTCGTGATAATGTACATTAGTCAGATCCATTTATCAGGCCGTGAATGTAACATATCTCTTGTCAGATAATCCACCATACTTCAAAGCAATAGGCCTACGCCTCGATCATTCACATTAACGGTACTGGGAACAGCTGTTCTGATAGGCACTGCTGACAACGTGGGCGTAGTGATGTTGGGAGGGGGTAGTATACTGACGCCTGGTTCTTAATACGCAAGATTAAATTTTGTCTCAATTCAAAATTCTTGTAGATGTTTTTTTAATAAACAAGCCATATTAATAAGTAGACCTATATATTAATGAAAAAACCCCAAGATGTACAACACAAATATGGCAAATTTTTTACTCTGTTGCTAAGATTACAAAACTAGTATAATCCTATCCTAAGCTACAACCAGTCGAATGCTTCCAAATCTGTCATTAAAAAAAAATTTGTTTAGGCTGTGGAAAATTTATTTTCTGCAACAAGGCATGCACTCCTCATTTTAAGTGCCTTGCTATCCACTACAGCTACTGTTGAACGATCTTTCAGTACCCTGCGAAGGGTAAAGGCCTGGCTGAGAAGTACGATGGGAGAGGACAGATTGACTGGGTTGTGTTTGATGAGCAACCATCGGAAATTCTTTAAGGAAAATCAGGATTAGATTAAAACAAGAGTTTTGAACAAATTTTCTACAAATCCAAGAAAAATGATATTAGTAGTCTATAAGACATGTAACTAGAATTAAAATATTTTTTCAAGTAAAAGTTGCAATAACATAGTTGATGAAGCACTGTTATAATTATATATAATTTTCCTAAAATGTTGGTTTCATTCTCCTTTTCCGTGCTAAAGTGTTACAACCTGAACGACCCTCACCCCCCCCCCCCGTTTTGATCCTGGTTACGCCCTTGCGAGAGGCCGACGACACGGGGAAAGTGGAGGTGCTCGCAGGTCATTTTCAAAAACACTGACCCTTGAAATTCCACTGAGTTATAGGATTGACCCATTGTGTTACTTTATACTTTTCAATGTATCCTAGTTGGGCCTATAAATAAAAACAAATGTAAATAAGCCGTTGATGAAAGCGTGCTACTAAGATTGTAAGGATAGGCCGCGATTTATTTTACCCAATGAGGGATGACGACAATGCCTGATGTTTTCTAGCCGACGAATACACAATTTCTACCTAAGAACCAAGTGTACCAAGTGAACCTAGGCGACTTGTAATATTAGTTATTGCGAGACCAGCAAAAGGACGTAGTTTGACGAGGGTAGCCATGTAGTGTCTGTCAGCCTCCTCTCATTCCCACACTATAAAAAGACAGAGGTGTGTTTTCACTCCAGCGGGTAGACCTAGAGCTTTAGGGACGGGCTATGATACTACCTTGCCTTATCTACTACGCAATGTCCCAGTGGCTCGCACAGTAGTGAAGCATTTTTATTCCTTGTCCACCAAATGTAGGCCTATTTTAATTATTAGTTATAAAACTATGCCAGAAAGTAATGTTGACACAACCCAAGCCTATTACAACTGTTGATTAAGACTCGCCAATTATCCTAATAAGATAAAAAAATCAAATCCATTGTTTTTAATTTAACATAAACTAATCTAGCGTAACTCACAACCCCCTTCTCCACTCCAAGCCCCTCAAGGTGGCAGCGGAAGGCGCACAGTCCAACCTCTGCTTCTTGAAAGGGTCCAAAAACGGCCGGATGTTCACCTTTCGTTTTCTCTAGCAAACAGTCAATCCCGAACAAAAATGGAGTTTCGTCACTTCCGAAACTTTAAAATGGTTCATCATTTTACACATTGTTTATCATTTCAAGCCCATTCGGAGAAAACTTAAACTTTACAGACATAAATTATTATTTGAGCAATAGCAAAAACCTACCGACGATGTTGTAGCATCTGCCGTACAACTTATTGGAATATCACCAGATAGGCTTATAGCTTTAAAGTTATCTACTTACTCATCACCTACTCGTGGTGATAATTGATGTAGCCTACCCATATAAGTGATAGTTTTACAAAATGTGTACAAGCAAGTAGACTACGTTATGGCTTATATTACATAATTATTATAACTAATTATTGTTATTATCTTATATAAAGGCGTTTTCAAACTGATGGATGTATAGAAGGTTTTCAGGGGAGAGTGAATAAGGCACTGAACTGCCTACAGACAGGGGAGATCCTAGAAAAATATCTGTACTATATATAGAATACACACACACACACACACACACACACACACACATATATATATATATATATATATATATATATATATATATATATATATATATATATATATTATAAGATAACGTATGAGGCTAAAGAATAAATTCAGTTTATATTAAAAAAAAGTAGTCGGAAGAAATATTAAGCAAAAGCGACAAGAATAGTTACTAAAAATACTGACAAAGTACTTAACCATTGTTCTATTTCGAGTGTAGTCATAAAGGACTGTGGGAACTTTTAACAAAAGAAGGGTCCAAGTAATTTAAGATAGGATTTTCCAAGGACCAAAATACCTGGGTTATAATAACACTGTGCCGTTAGAGAAGGCTCTTGGTTAATGGGTGTGGGGATAACCAAAATAAGTAAGGTGGGAGAGATGATGCGAGGTTGAAAAAGGAAGTGATCGGGGAGTCTTGGAGGAACTCCAGAAGAGGAGAGACGTATTGTGGGGGGGGGACCAAGTGTCAGCAATGTTAATAAGGGGTAAATTTTGTTTAATAGAATTAAGGGAACTGTAATTTTTGTATGTGTTTAATTTAAAAGTGTGACGTATGTAATTTAATAATAAATTAGAAAAATAAGTGAGTTAGGTGAAAAGTGCAGCGAAGCAGATATCAACGGTCAACAGCCCAATAACTCAACAAACAATAAGTACTTACTTTTTACATTAAAATTAGCCTACAGAGCTTTATAAACAGTAAATTCAGAACAATTTTAAATTCATTAGTATAAAATAATAATCTAGTTTTTCACCACGTTCTAATTTATAAAAATATCCATAATAACGACCTGAGAAAAAGAGCAATTAACACTGTAATTATTAAACTTTATTGTAATAAACCTAAAGCCTAAAGAGTCCACCTTTTTGTTTTTGTAATATTAGTTAAGGAATCAATCTTGTCACTAAATAGTATTAAGGTAAATGGGTATAATGTGTATTAATTAAACGTCAATAATAAATGCAAGTGATGTTATATTTGATATTGGTTTTAATTAATTAGAAACCTAAAGGTGAGACAAAGGCTGTTATGGTAATTTAATATATAACCTAATTTCGATTCTAATTTCTGTATGCGATAATTTCCTATCCAGTGTCACTAATGCTCTAAGCGCTTAATATGTGAGATAAATGAAGGAGACAAAGCATCACCACAAGACCAAGCACCTAGTGTCGTTTGGAACATGTGGGCTGTATGTTGTTTGTATTCTTTCCTTGAAAATAATTCAAGGTATCTTCTTTGCATAAGACGTAATTATGAAAAAAACGTTTATGTTTAAACCTTACTTGTCTGCTTATTTCTTTCTCTTTACATAACGTTTCTTGCAAAGTAACCAGTTTGACGATTATGGTTTATTTCAGTACTTCTTTTAAAAATAGTGCAGGCCGGTCAAAGTGTATAGGGCAAAGTGGGTGGCAGTTACTTAGCCCGGGTATATTTTATACATGTATACTTCATTGATCATACAACAAAACTAGGAAATAAATTATTTAAAAAGGAAACTTAAAACAAATTTGGTTTTTCAAATGGTATACAAATATGAAAGGAAGACAAGAAAGGCTAGATGGTTTGAAGAAAGTTTAAAATTAGTCATATAAACTATTCAAGATGGTTCCAATTCCATTTCCGGGTCGTCAACATCTTAAAATTTTCATCTTGCCACTCATTGCAAGAAACGGGATTTAAAGAAGACTTAAAAAACAATACCAGTTGTCAATAATAAGAAAAAACTCACAATTTTAAAAGAGAAAAAAGATTGCCGTTGTTTATTTTGCAGGTAAAATACGACGACCCACTCTGGATGATTGGATATAGTGGGAGCATTGTCTTGAATGGACTCATGAAGGTTGTTCAGACTATTGCGGATTGGAATCATATTTCTTTGACCTATGTCACGACAGATAAAGTTGACGAAAACTATAATTTCTTTTGATTCTACTTAATGTTAAACATTTAAAGAGTGTAAGGTTATATTTTTTTGATTTTTTTAGATATTGTGTACACTAAAATTAGGAGTAATTTTATAAAATTAAATGTTATGGAGATATTTTGTACTTGTGTTCATTTTATCACATTTTTCCTGTTTCAGGTTAATTAGTACAAAATTCACTTTGCCTCGGTTACATTATTCACTTTGCCCAGGGTACCAAGGCAAAGCTAATAATTGAGATTTATATATAAATAATTAATTTACATCCCTGCTTTTTTAGTTTAGTAAATAACTATTTTACTATCAATATTTAATGTATGTTAGATGATTAAAAATAACGCAAAATTTGATTTCATTCAAGATGTGTCAGCTATATGCTTATATAGGCCTATATATATATATATATATATATATATATATATATACATCCCGCTATCAATATGGCAGCATTTCATTTTGCAACCATATGGCAGCCACTTGAAAGAGTGGAGTATAAATGTTTTTCGTCGTGTATAATATATTTCTAATAAACATGATACTACTTCATGTACTTTAATTTTATAAAATCTTAAAAATACAAAATTGACTGAAGTACTATCAATACGGCAGCATTTCATTTAGGCATCAATATGGCAGCCAGTGTATATTTTCGTTCAGTCTAATAACAATATGCCAGCCGGTGTGTATATTATTCCCACGCTACTAACGATACGAGAACCAACAGTGTTGCCACTATGGTGCTACTATCTGACTAGTCAAATGTTTAGACTCTAAGACACGTGTGTGTAATCACGGTAAAAACACAAACATTAGTATGGCCCTTCTTCATTTCAGCTGGCCAATTATTTACTCAACTCACATAAGTCTTAGTTGTTAGTTTTCATAAACGTGTACAACTATCGAAAGCTGACGGGAATACAAGTGTGTGCCTCTACAGGAGTAGCAAAAGGATCAATTAGCGTAAAATATCGGAACAAAAAAAAAGCTAGGAAATAATCAATTGGGATGTTTTTAAGGATGCTGAGTCCACTACTGTGAACAAAATTAAACGGGGATGAACGGGTGGGGCTCTATAGGAGTTATAAAGGAGGATTTTGACTTGGGGTCAAAATGACAAAAGGCAAAAAAAACTAGAAAATGATCAGTCGGAGGGTTTTAATGGTGCTGAGTCTTTTACCGTTATCGAACTTAATGGGGATACACAAGTGATCCTCTATGGGAGTAGCAAATGATGAATTGGAGTATAAATGTGATAAGGCAAAACAAAGCTAGAATATTATCAATCGTAGTGTTTTGGAGGTAGCTGAGTCCAATACCGTCTTCCATATTAATCGGGAATGCACGGATGTGGCTCTACGGGAGTAGAAAAGGGGTAGAATTGTGGTACAATTGTCAGAAGGCAAAAAAACAATTGAAAATGATCATTCGGGTGGGTTTTAATGGTACTGAGTCTTTCACCGTTATCGAACGTCAATGGGGATACGCGGGTGACCCTCTATGGGAGTAGCAAATGATGAAATGGAGTATAATTAATTGTGACATGGCAAAACAAAACTAGAATATGATAAATCGTAGTGTTTTGGAGGGTTCTGAGTAGAATACCGCCTTCAATATTATAATGGGATGCACGGGTGTGGCTCTACGGGAGTAGAAAGGGGATGAATTGGGGTAAAATTTTCAGAAGGCAAAAAAACAATGGAAAATGATCACTCGGGTGTTTTAAAGGTGCTGAGTCTTTTACCGTTATCGAAAGCCAATGGGGATACATGGGTGATCCTCTATGGGAGTAGCAAATGATGAATTGGAGTATAAATCTGAAAAGGCAAGACAAAGCTAGAGTATGATCAAACGTAGTGTTTTTTAGGTTGGTGAGTCCAATACCGTCTTCCATATTAATCGGGAATGCACTGGTGTGGCTTTAAGGGAGTAGAAAAGGGGTAAATTAGGGTAAAATTGTCAGAAGGCAAAAAAACAATTGAAAATGATCATTCGGGTGGGCTTTAATGGTGCTGAGTCGTTTAACATAATCGAACGTCAATGAGGATACACGGGTGACCCTCTATGAGAGTAGCAAATGATGAATTGGGGGTATAATTGTGAGAAGGCAAAAAAAAACTAGAAAATGATCAATCGTAGTGTTTTGGAGGGTGCTGAGTCCAATACCGTCTACATTATTAAACAGGGATGCTTGGGTGTTGCTCTACGAGAGTAGGAAATTGCTAATTTGGGGTAAAATTGTAAGAAGGCAAAAAAATATATAATGATCACTCAGGGAGTTTTAATGGTGCTGAGCCTTTTACCGTTATCGATCGTCAATGGGGATATACGGGTGATCCTCTATGGGAGTAGCAAATGATGAATTGGAGTATAGACCTAATTGTGAGAAGAGAAGGTAAAATAGAGGTAGAATATTATGACTTGTAAAGTGAAACATTCAACCAAATACGATTTTATTTTGGTATTTTTATCCTTTGGGGAGAATGAACTTTAGGGTGGAATGAAGTAAACAGATACTATCATGAAGTAACTATAATGGTCCCTGTCAGATTAAAACTGATAAAACTGAATGATGTGGTCATCCTTTCAGAGATCGAAAATAAACATTACACAAACACGTACATGACGGGTTCTATCCCAGGCGCTACTTGGTCACGTGTTACAATGCGACATTTATACCGCCATTTCTCCCTCTAATTTCAACATACAACCACACGGGACGTCTCTTTACAATCTGTTTCGTTTCAGCTACAATAGTACATAGTTGTCTTAAGTTGTCTTAGAAATTGTCACACTGATTGTTAAAATTCTATTATTCGTTATTTTTAATATGAATTAACGAAATGAAACTTAACAAATTTATTGTTTGTAATAAAAACAAATATCCACAAATAAATTTAAACCCTCAATTTAATTCATTTCTTTATTTAGGCTAGTACACACGCCACTGTCTTATAAAAGATATTACTCTCTTTGACGTATGTTTTGATAAAAAAAGGAGGCACTTGCTAAACCTATGCCTTACGGGTCGCGTTCTTCGTGTCATTCTTCCAGGTCATTGAAAAAAATTAAAATTAATAAATCCACCTATTTTAATCCTTGCTATTTAAAAATTTCCCCGCCCCATTGAAGGTGTTCAGTGCTCTGTCGAATATTAGGAATAGTTCTCCAGGGAAAAAATACAGGAGTGCAAGTAGTCGATTGTTTTGTGAATCAGCATGTTAGGTGTAGACCGGTATCCATCAATTCTCTAGATTGGTTACATGTTTTCATAACCCTCAACAGATCTGCAACTAAATGAACGAATTCGTCTTTAACAATATTCAATCTAGATTTCCAGGCGTGCCCTGCACGGGATAAAGGCCAAGTACGAATTCAACTTTTTTCTTCTGAATTTCTCATTTAATTATCAGTGTTAGAGTTGGAACACTAACGTCTCTTATATCCTTTACTTTACGAAAGTACATTTATTCTCATTTAATTTATTTTATCTCATTGAGCTTTCTGCCACAATTTTTAAATTCTATTTCTTTCGTGTTACAATCTTTTAAGAGTTTTTGCAGTTTAAGAACGATTTTGCAGAATGTTTAGACTAATACATCGAATTTTCTTCAACATTTCTTCTTCAGTGTATTAAAAATAATGAAAATTTCAATTTTAAGTTTTTACTGCTTGTAAAAAAATATTAAAGGATAAGTAAAGGGTTGGCATAAAGTTTATTTACAGTAAGTTTTAAAAGTTAGGCCGTTAGTAGAAAAACAACAAATATTGTATCACCTTTACCTCAGGTAGGTAACCAGAAAAATCTAACTATATTGTACATTGTAAATAAAAGAAGGCTTTTATTTGGTCGAATCTCATCTAATGTTAATTTCTTGTTCACGTAGGCCCATCGAACACGTCCATATTTTATAGGTTCAAACGAGCACAAATTACCATTTTCGGGTAAAAAAATTTAACATTGAAATAATAGTATTTCTGTACTTACGACAGCCAAATGTAACCAAAAAACTGTTTTATTTTTCTGTGAGCATATGCTTTATAAGGGTGCATATAGTATTCTAACAAGTAGTAAAATTTTCACGAAGGTGTGACATTTTAGTGCCAATACCAATCAGTATAAATATTTTATCAAGATAAGGGCAAAACATTTTAAGTATTTATATAAGGATTCATGTATCATAAGTGGTTTTCTGCCAATAAATCTAGAGAGCAGTTCAGGTGGTGTAAGCAATGGTAAATATTTAAACTTCTTTAATTCTACATCTCTAAAGAATGTATGTAAGGATGTAGTTATTCCCAATGTATATTGCATTGTAGACATCACGGTGAAAAACGATTTCGGTAAGCAATGTAATACATCTATTTTATTTATCCATCATATTTGATTTGTCATAGGTTGTTATAGGTACAATTGTGTTTGAGTAAAGACATATTTTTTTCTAAAAGTTCTTCTTTAACTACATTCATTAAATTTTCCTGGTAGTCGTTGTTTGCAGGTTAAAAAATTTATTTAATTCCTCCCTTAGATATTTTCCGAAAGGATGACATTTCACCTTGATTGTGATGTTACTTTCATCAAGACACGTTGAATGCACCTGAAAATATATCTGATAAGATTTAAATATATTTTAATCATCTTCTTTAATTCTATCTTTAACCGTATCCCTCCTGGCTCGCATATCTACAATTTGATTTATTATTATTATTATTATGGCGAACAAAATTACAAATATTTTGGCGAATATAGCTGAGGAACCCGTCTTCAAAAACTAGCTGTAAAATAGCGTTATGCAGAGTGACCGAATGAAATTAGTCACTATGATGGTATTTCTTGTTAAAAAAAACAAGACGTAAATGATAATGACTGTTTTGTAGATTTTTTCACTTTAAAAAATCTCTCCGTTCTTCGGTCGACATGTTACATACATTATAGTTAGTATCAGAATGATTTTAGTTCGTTCGGCTGTGTCTGATCTCAAGACAAAGTCTGCTAATACTCAATCACTTCTCAAAACTGTCTCCTTTGTTATATATTTTACGAATCCTATCACTAGCAATACCAGTTAATAAATAACTCCTAATTACAAACTTAATATTTCAATTTGAATATTCTCTATTCTTCGTTGATAGAAAATTACTTCAGTTAAGCAACCCTAACCAAATGCTTATAAAACGTTTTGTAGTCAATCTTTAGACGTTGATAATCATAAATATTTACTACCGATGATCACGGTAATTTTTCACTATACTTCAGATTTACTGATATTTTACTGATAATCTCGTTTTATTTTTATGGTAGGCGAACAAAAAGACTATCTACGATCAAAACATTGGGCGTCCTGATAAAGTTTACAACGGGCATCGGCTATTTTCTAGCTATAATTGCCGATACTTAGTATGGTATTCATATCGTATAGTATCCTTGCAAGCAAGATTCAGTACAGTGGTCTTGGAGAGCCAAGCAACATTAATTTATGTATGTAAATATATGTAATCAATAAAGTTCTACATACGTATTTTGTGCATTCTTAATTATAGTATTAGGGTTCATTAGAACTCCTGTTTTTTTTTCTAGTGTACAGGAAGCTATTTCCGTGTAATCCAAGTTTTCGGTAATCCGACGGTGTCTCGGTGCCATCTACCTCGAATTATCCATGCACTACTGTATTTGTTTCCGTACCAATGATCACCATACTTGAACCAGTTTTTCATGCAACTCTAAAGTGAGTGAAAATCCCATAGATATTAAAGTTACTCTTGGGACTAGAATATCGAGGATAAACATAATAGATTTATTACATTGCTTTCTGAAAACGTTTTGATTTCTTGCTACACTGCAATACACATTGGGAAGAACTATATCCTTACATATAATCTTCAGAGATGTAGAAATAAAGAATTTTAAATATTTACCACCAATATTTATTTATTTATATTGCTTAAACCGCCTGAACTGCTCTCTAGTTTAATTGGCTTATTAACACCTATGATACATGTATCCTTAAATAAGTACTTAAAATGTTTTGCCCTTATGGTCATAGAATGTGTGTATATATCCACGTGTTGTTTCTTATCTAAATTATTTATATCTTTCAAACTATTTTTGAGTATTTGGATGAAAAAATATATATAATGTTATTATTGATAAAAATGATGTTGTATGGCCTATAAATAACGCTAGCTCTTTATACCTTGGTCATTCATTTGGAAAAGTTGAGATATTGTTGCCAAGTGTTTCATTAGAGTCCTCGATGTAAGTACTTCAGGAATTTGTAAACATGCTATTATAGGACATACAGCTGTGGATTCGCGACCTTATCTTGGAGAGAACTATGCTATGTATTTACAGACACAATTTTGATATGGAAACATAAACAGCCGACACTCCGAAAGCCATTCTGACGCGTTTGTTTACTTGTTGACCAAACTTATCTTAATGTTCCGGTCAATGCATCTCGTTCTTTTCCCTTGGTGCTCTTAGATACTATAGGATGGATAAAGTATTTATTTTTTAACTCAACTTGCTTTTCAAATTAATTGTCATAGCATCTCTATCAGATTTTAAGTATCTAAAAGTGACTATTATTTGCTGTATATTCTTACAATTTCGTAACATTGCAAACATGGTAACACTAGTCTGCAACACATGTATTAACAGATGTAACACTTAATATGGCCTATTCCATATATATTTACTAAAGGTTAATACCAATGTATTCAATAAACATTTTAATAAAATAAAATATAGACTACCAGCGGCTAAAGTCGAGTATAGAAACAAATATTTCCGTCTTTATACGACCATTTTGACGTTGGGAAGATACCATAAATTATTTACGTTTACGCCGTATGTAAATGAGAAAAGGGATGGATAAGATAGAATGCAAAAAGTCAGTTTTCCGAGCCTTCGTCCACGAGAGTACTTGACGAGTGCGAGTCTTTATCTTTGTTTGGCTTGGACCTATGTTTGTTTACACCAGACAGCCTGATATCACCAGACAATATAAGCTGACAACACTCGCACAGATGTTATTTAGGTTCATGTATACAATACAGAGATTAACGAAAGATGATTCAGTATTTATTAACCTTCAACAACCGTGCTGGAATTTCTGTCACATTACTGCTGCCGATTACATCAGAGGCACGAAATGTCTAAGTGTGATTTATTGTGTGGTTTAACAATTTATCTTGCATTTACTTTATAAAAATTGTTTTTGAATATTCTGATTGCAATGGGACTAGTAGGGTAAACGTAGTTTTATGAGAGCAGTCATATTTTATTTACTAATTGAAAACTGTAGTAAATAAAACCTACAGATTTAAGCGCAGTTTAGCTAAAAAGACTTATAATCGCACGATAATTAACATACACTAATTATTTCTTGTTCACTGATTGTACACACTTAACTTTATATACAAGATAACATTTGACACATTATAAGCTTTATTTATGGAAACTGGCATTACAAATAATAACTCAATTTTGACAGAAGTATTTACACAGCAGCTCAGAACATTCTAGACTTATTGGCTGTACAAAGACAGCTTACAAAGTGTAACTAGTCTTTCTATTTTTTGTTGCTGGACAAATTCTACATTGTTTATAACAATTTATTTATACAAATAGAAAAATTTCTGGAGGTTGCAGTTTTTCGAAATCATCTTCATCGTCTGATGGACTTCATTGAGATTCGGTATCATGACCTTTTGCTCAATTACTTCTTCACTCTGTTGCACAATTCCCCTATTCTCTTTGATGCCTTCTAAAAGTTGGTCATTAGATACAGTACCTGAATCACTGTCTTCTTCGGATAACCCGTTGCTGATGCTCAGGCACGATGACGGCAGTTAAAGATTAAGCTTGGAATTTGTAGATATTGGTATAATAGGTTTTCTGGATATATAAGCTGATAAAGATAAGTCGATGAAATGATGTGGGTCAAAAATTTCCCTTTTTTGTCGTTTATTCTAAGTTGTATAAAGGTTGAACAAATATAAGGTCTACTTATTTATAGTTTTTTTTAATTTACGGTTATAGTAGAAGTTTTACATTAACTGATGGCTGAAAAGTCATTCCGCTGCCCTCGCTAACGATAACATCCTTTTTAAGAGAACAAAAGAAAATAACACGAAAAGAGAAGAAAATTAATTACCCGACGAAGAATGAGAAAACATAACATAAATGTTTAGATATTCTAAGTAAAAATGGAAAGAAAATATATGACAATTAGGTAGACATAATACATTAAAAAAAAAAATTAAATAAATACATTAATTTTTAAAAAAATATCAATTTGGGACAAACAGTTACCTTTTCAAGTTGAATCGTTCAAGCACACAGTCTTTAAAATGCTTAAAACACATGGACAGGCTGCATTGAAACGCTGATCCAAGTTATAAAGATTACTTTGACAGACATGACGTAAACAAACGTACTAGAACTGCTATCGGTGTGACGCCTGTTTATATTTTCATATCACAAACATTTCTGTAAATAGATGTAGCATAACTTCTGTCCAAGACAAGGTCACGAGCCCGACTCTTTCTGTTGGTTATGTTGCATAGTTGGAAACATGCCAATTTTGGGAGATTTATTGTTAATGGGATATATTACCCCAAATCACCCCTTGGTAGGCCCGTACATGCCCGGCGAATTTTCATGACGTAGGACTAGGAGCTTCGAAAATCTTCGAATGCCCATGTTTGGGCAATATTTTAGATTCTGGCTAGTTTTACCTAAATTCACCCACAGCTACACCCGCAGTCCCATCTCTGATTGCGCATGGCCAACTTCGGTGCTAGGATTAGACTCAGCATTATTAAAAACCCCAAGTGATGATTTTATAACGATCCCTTGGCCTCTGACCTTTTTACCCCAATTATCCCTTTGCTACTCCCGTAGAGCCCACACCCGTCCATCCTTGGTCTCTTTCGATGACGGTATTGAATTCAGCATCCTCAAAAACCCCCGAGTGGTTATGTTCCAGCGATTTTTCGAAATTTGACTTTTTCATTCCAATTCACCCCTTTGGTACTCGCGTGGAACCATACTAGTGCATCCCCGGCGACTTTCGGTGACGGCATTAAATTCCGCCTTACAAAAATCCCCCGTGTGGTTATTTTCTAGTAATTTTTTGGCTTTTGACTTTTTTACTCCAAATCATCCCTTTGGTACTAACGTAGAGTAAAAACCGTCAATTCTCGGTGACTCCAGATGACGTCATTGAATTTAGCATCCTCAGAAACCCTCGAACGGTCATTTTCCCGCGATTCTTAGGCATTTGACATTTTCACCCCAATTCATCCCTTGGCACTCGCGAGGAACCACACCAATGCATTCCCGGTGACTTTCGGTGACGGCATTGAATTCCGCCTCATCAAAATTCCCCGAGTTTTTATTTTCTAGTATTTTTTTTTTACTTTTGAGATTTCTACCCCAAATCATCCCTTTGGCACTCACGTAGAGTCTCATCTGTCCATCCCCGGTGACTTTCGATGGTGGCATTGAATTCAGCATCCTCAAAAACCCCCGAGTGGTTATGTTGCAGCGATTTTTTGACTTTAGACGTTTTCACCCCCAATTCACCCCTTTGGTACTCGTGGGGAACCATACCAGTGCATCCCCGGCGACTTTCAGCGACGGCATTAAATTCCGCCTCACCGAAATCCCCCGAGTGTTTATTTTGTAGTAATGTTTTGTTTTTTTTACTTTTTTACCCCAAATCATCCCTTTGGTACTAACGTAGAGTCACAACCGTCCATCCTCGGTGATTCTAGATGACGTCATTGAATTTAGCATCCTCAGAAACCCTCGAACGGTCATTTTCCCGCGATTCTTAGGCATTTGACATTTTCACCCCAATTCATCCCTTTGGTACTCGCGTGGAACCACACCAATGCATTCCCGGTGACTTTCGGTGGCGGCATTGAATTCCGCCTCATCAAAATTCCCCGAGTTTTTATTTTCTAGTATTTTTTTTTACTTTTGAGATTTCTACCCCAAATCATCCCTTTGGCACTCACGTAGAGTCTCATCTGTCCATCCCCGGTGACTTTCGATGGCGGCATTGAATTCAGCATCCTCAAAAACCCCCGAGTGGTTATGTTGCAGCAATTTTTTGACTTTAGACGTTTTCACCCCAATTCACCCCTTTGGTATTCGTGGGGAACCATACCAGTGCATCCCCGGCGACTTTCGGTGACGGCATTAAATTCCGCCTAACCAAAATCCCACGAGTGGTTATTTTCTAGTAATTTTTTGACTTTTGACTATTTTACCCCAAATCATCCCTTTGGTACTTACGTAGAGACACATCCGGTTCATCCCCGGTGACACTAGATGACGCCATTGAATTTAGCATCCTCAAAAACCCCCGAATAGTCATTATGCCGCGATTTTTGGACATCTGACATTTTTACCATAATTCAACCCCTTTTGTACATGGGTTTAGCCTCACCAGTACATCCCCGGTGACTTTCGATGACGGCATTGAATTCAGCATCCTCAAAACCCCCCGAGTGGTCAGTTTCCAGCGATTCTTTGTCCAATTCAAATATATACATTATGTAGTACGATTGATATCTATGTGGATGCCAGCAATGTTGCCAAGTTTGTGGCTGCCATAATGTTAGGGAATGTTTGAAATATACAGTAAATTTATATACAGGAGGCGACTAAGCTGCCCCTGGCGGAAATGTTACGAACTTGTGATATACAAATCCCGTTCACTATGCTATCAATACGAGTACCGTTTGGTTATTACAAATTATTTTTTAAAAATTCCGAACGTCCATAGAACTTCCAAATACAGTTTACCACCAATAAAACACTTCTTATTACACTTATTGACATGATTTTTATTTCGATTATTGTCAAAGGGTGTTACATTATCATGGATTACTATGTGGCAGCCGTATACGGCTGCCACAAGTAACCGGCTGCCAGTTTGAATGCAAAATGACCAATGTATGGTCTCCGTATTGTTAGCAGGCTGTATATATATATATATATATATATATAATATGTTTTCTTGTTTAATAATTTAAAACAACATAGGTTACTCAAATACAAGAATATTTATTAATTTATATTCAAAGCTTTTCGTTGGTAAACAGTACCAACATCATCAGGAATGAAAATTACAATAATTTTGTATGATGATGTTGGTACTGTTTACCAACAAAAATCTTTGAATATAAATTAACAAATATTCTTGTATTTCAATAACCTATGTTGGTTTAATGTATATATATATATATATATATATATATATATATATATATATATATATATATATATATATGTGTGTGTGTGTGTGTGTGTGTGTGTGTGTGTGTATGTATGAATGTATGTAAAGAGAGAGAGAGAGAGAGAGATCCCCCTACTATATATATAGAAATTTCATTATTTTACTATTATTACATTTTTACGTAAACAAACAGTAAATGGCTATAGGCCCACATTTTGTGTATAGAGTAGCACATGTGTGACTAGTTAACTCTGTCTGTACAAAACTATAACAATTCCATACTAAACGTAAATGGCAAGAATTTAGCCATTTTGTTTAGTTACACTTTTAGGCCTGACGTCAATGTATATGTGAATGAAAAGCAGGGCTGGTATGGTGAGCCTCTCTCCACCCATAGTATTTCTTAAATAGTTTTTTTTAAATATCGCAAAAAAGAGAAAGATCTTTCCGCAGGAGCTGTGTTTACTATAAGTACACTGCTAATTATTAATATGTTGTATATGCGTGGGCAACAAAGCATTAAGAGCAGAACTATGATCCTCTGACATGGGAACTGTTTCAACTTTACACCGTTCAATAAAGTTTTTTCTTCACATTTTCAGTTCACTGAAAAGTAGAATTTTTGTATCCTAACTTATTGCTTAGAATAAATTATGTTGGTTTAATATTTCGGGGGCTGGATATATCCCCCTATCCTTTCACCTCGGACCACCACAGCCTACAGAGGATAGGGTTACGTCCCAAATTAGGCGTACCAGCGGGTAAACTGACGTGACATGTGCTTACTGAATTACTACATCGTTTTTGTAGAATGTTTAGTCTTGATAGAGCGTTGTTATCGAGTTATGGTCTCTGTGCTCAAAGATGACGTCTTTGGAGCAAAGGCAAGAGTCTTAATTTATTGTACAGTTCTTTCCTTCTTTTCATTGTGGAGAAGAATATTACAATGAGTCTACCCGCTGGTACGCCTACGTAAGGACGCACTAGCCTAAGGTTCAGTGCCTTATCCTCTTCTCCCTCTCATAAAACCTTCTATACCACCTAGAATTAGACCCACTGTCATACATAAAAAGTAACAATTTTTAAGCAGTTATAAGCAAAAAAATGAAAAGAATTTCCCAATGCAGATTGCCTTTATCAAATAACCTTAAACTACAAAACACTGTGAGACGACAGAATTGCGTGATATAAGAAACAATAATACAGACGTTTTACGTAAAACACCAAAATTTGAACTACAAATAATACATTTGAGCTAAAACTTTTTTCAAACAAATGAAATGAAAATATAAGCCTATAAACATTAATTTTATAATAAACAGTAATAGGCCTTCAGATTGTTTACATATAATCCCAAATTTAAAAATAGGCCTACAATTAACAAATTGGAGCTAATAGGCTAATTTTGCAAAATTATCAACAAAAATATGAATCTATGAATACTTTATTACTACAAAAAAAAACATTTTTTTATATATCAACTGAATACACATTAATAAAATTATATTCAGTTGAAATCAGTTCTTAAAACGTATCAGAAGCAGCTAAGGATGCTTTCATTTTAACAACTAGGGTTAAAAATGCATAGTCCAACTTATTATTATCGTTGTATTAGATTATTTGTATTGAGATTTATTAAAAATTAAATAAATTACTATATATATGAATTGATCAAAACTATTTAATAATAACCTTATTACTTTAAAATGTTCAATGTATAATGTAATATAAGTTAGTTTTAAAACAGTTCTTTACAACATAACATAGGCTATAACATAAAATCAGCTGATATATTAAATCAAGGGTAGCTTGATGGGAATTGTAGACGCTACTGTCGTGAAATTGTATGTTTGTGTCCATCCAATAAGTTTTTGTAGGACTCACTGTAGAGGTTTTCACTATAAAAACCACTACGAATACCTACTGATATTTTTCAGCAGACGCGTATCCCACTAGATCAGTGCATTATTCAATGCTGTGAGCAGGCAAGGGACCGGCCGGGTTGGTGTTTTTTTTCCTGCGGAAATCGAAAATAATTACTCGTGTTCCGAGTTACATAAAAGAGATACAAACATTATAGACTATCAATAAAGTATAAAAAGGACAATGTGCAATTGTTCAAGCATTTAATTGCAAATCAATACTTAATAAATGAAATGTTCTGTTCACACAAAATATAATATTTTAATTGCTGTAAACGTATGGCAGTTTATTTCAACAAAACCAATCATATAAAGATTAGATTGAGTAGGCCAAGTTGGTTTCACCAAAATTGGTATAGCCTATATTTTGTGGTCTATAGGTCTATAGAAATTGGTCTATGATCGGGTCATACTCCATTTGAGTCTGAAATTTAAAACATTATATTTAATAACATTAATTAAAAATAATTACTAAATTATTTATTATTAATTATTATTATTAATTACAATTAAGATATTTAAACATCAGGAAATATTTTTTCGTGAATAAATGAAAATAACATTTTTTAACATTTATAATAAAATAATTACGTATTAAAGTCTTTTCAATTTTTAAAATCTGATATTAGTAATTGACAAAACTTTTATCGATAATGTAAACGCAGGCATAGTTAAGGTTCCATGTCACGTCCCAGACTATTTAGAGCCGGGATTAACTGACATTTGTTTACAATATTATGCCAACTACATTTTTGGGCTTCCAAGCATTTTGTCATTGACACTATTTACAGTCAGTTCATTCACTCACTCTAATCGACAATTGCCGTTAATTCTTCCTTTAGTTCACAAAGCTTAGTTAATTTTTATGCGCGTTGTTTTTACTAGATATCTTCAAACCAATAAGTCCTAGCTCAACCCCAACGCCCATAAGGCTAACACAACACCAATAAGACAAACACAACACTCATAAGGCTAACACGGCGTCACTTTTCCAAATTTATTTCGTCTTCTTCAAACCTATAAGTCCCCAACACCCATAAGGTTAACACAACACCCATAAGGCTAACACAGCGTCACTTTTCCAAATTTGTTTCGTCTTCTTCAAACCTATAAGTCCCCAACACCCATGAGGCTAACACAACACCCATAAGGCTAACACAACACCCATAAGGCTAACATGGCGTCACTTTTTAAAGATACTACCACAAACTGAAAAAAAACAAATGCAACGAAACAAGGTGTAAATTATGCTCGATCATATGATGCAAACGGCAAAAAAAAGAGGGAATTCAGATATTTCTGCCCTGATCGTTATGTAGCACTTTGTGTTAATCTATGTTTCAAAATTTACTATCTACTCTCGGAAATATATAAAACCATTTTTACACATTCTATGTAAAATTATGTAGATATCTATTCATAAAGTGTATTTATTTAGTGCATATTTTTCTGTGTAAATGAATTAATTTTTTTTACGAGTGTAAAAGTGAAACATTCACCGTGTTACTGTCAAACTACATCCAAAAGCAGCAATGTTTGAGAACGTATCTTACATTTTTTCGCTGTACAATCACATCAAAGTTCTAACCTATATGCATATATAACATTTTATTATATAAGATGGTACTTAAATAACTATTGCATGTTATATATCATTTATTAAAATACGGTTGTAAAATTCCGAATTAACTCGGGTTAATATTTTAGTGGTATTTATGACAGATATTTCAACCCTTATTATACTAAAAAACAGTTTTTCAATAAGGGCAGTTTTCTAATGAAATATAGAGAAGATTAGAAATTTACAATAAAAAAATATGATTATTTTTGGGCAGGAAATGTGAGAATAATCGTTAAGTGGTTAAGGATAGAATATGATAGATTTTAAAATTCGTATTGACTTTTAAACGTTATTAATTTATTATAAATGATTAAAAGTCTTAATTTAATTTATTTACTAAAATAAATATTTTCTAAATATTTTTTATAAAATTTCTTATTAAATTGGAGTCTGACTCGATCGTAGATCGGCTTCCTGATATTGAATTATTATTTTATAAAACTGTGTAAGTTACCTACCGCCAGTGAGGGAAACGGAACTGATTGTTGATGTACTAAGCTCATAAGCTCTTTCCATGGAAAATCGATTTTGTTTTCACCCGGGTCTGGGTCTCCAAAACCCGTCCAGCCTTCGTGGCAGCCAACCTCTAGAGAGCTACCTTCGTCTCACATAACATGGGGTTAGTATCCCTACTGCGAATGAAGGAAACGGAATTGATTGCCCATGTACCAAGCTCATAAGTTCTTTCCATGGAGAATCAGGAGATAATGAAATGAAACAGTGCAGTAAGTGTCGCACTAAGAGCAGGATGAAAATACCTGTCAAGAAAGAAATCCTGCCAGGAAAAATACCGCGACAGATCATGCAGGAAAACTGAAGTCTTGGATCACCTTATGTTAAGGGATAAGGAGGCGTAATACGACTGGTATTGCTACTTAGAAGCGACCACGTTCAGCCTCGTTTGTTTCACAATTTGTCATTTATTCATAGAATATATTCTTGTATGTTAAATACAGTGGTTTATATATTTATAACTCCTGAAATTACGATGTTTACCAGTGAAACTGAATTTCTCTATAAAGCTAACTAGGTTAAGCTAATCTAGGTTAAGCTTCGTATGAAAAATGCTACACCTTAGAAGCGACCATGTTCAACCTCGTTTGTTTCACAATTTGTCATTTGTTCATATAATATATTCTTGTACTGTTAAATACAGTGGTTGATATATTTATAACTCCTCATATTACGATGTGTACCCGTGAAGCTGAATTTCTCTACACAGCTAACTAGGTTAAGCTAATTTAGGTTAAGCTTAGCATGAAAAATACTAGCTACACCTTAGAAGCGACTATTGTGGATTATTATACCACAATATTTAAGATATTACACAGCTACACATAAGCTTATAATTATTATTTAGCAGTAATTAGGATTATTATACTACAATATATAGGATCATCACTCTACGAAATTAAGGATTATCATTTACCAGTAATTACGATTAGGCCCTACTACAATAGTTAGGGTTATTACAGTAGGACGGTTAGGATTATTATATTATTCAGCAATAATTAGGATGATTACACAATAGTTAGAATTATTAGTCTATACGTCAATAAATAGGATTAAATTTTAGCAATATTTGAATTATTACACTACAACAGTTAGGATATTACACTACTATAGTTAGAATATTTACACTACGATAGAATTATAAATTAGCAATATTTAGGATTATTATACTAAAATAGTTACGATTATTATAATACAATAGTTAAGATTATTACACTACTTTAGTTATGATTATTACACCACAATAGTTATTAGTATTATTTAGTAATAATTAGGATTATTACATTACAATACCCAAGATTATTACAGTACACAATTTAGGGTTATTACACTAAAATAGTTAGGATTATTACTTGAAATAGTTGATATTATTACATTACAATAGTTAGGATTAATTTCCTAGTCGTATGTTAAACGTAGTGTTACTTTATAAGAAACAAGAATTAGGCTTATTATGTATTCAATGGTGATTTATCATTTTAAATAAGTAACATAAACTCTTAAAATTGGTTTTATTTACTTCTTTGCAATTATTGTCAACAAATAGTTAGGAATTTTTTAATCACAAGTTACAATAGTCTCGATATTTCACGCAAGATGTATTCACTGAATACGAGTGTTTAAAATACTTAAAATTTGTCTGAAAGATTATTTTAAAATATTTTAGGTAAATAAGTTGATGGGAAATGGGTACGAGTAAATTTTAAAAAACGGTTGTTGGATTTGCTCATCGAATCCTTTCAAAATCAACTTGGTTCAACTCATGTATGATAACATGTTTCTTTAAACATATTTTGTAATAAATACTTAGACCATGGGTACCCAAACGGGGGGAGGGGGGGGGGAGAATGAAGGCAAGTAAGGAAAGAGGAGCAGAAACAGTTGAAAAAATAAGATAAATTCTCATTTAGCTAAAACTTAAATACACAATTTTATAAATTTAAAACTAATCCAACGTGACAGCTTGAAAGGAATAGTAGCATTTTCAGCACTTGTTGCAATAAAAACAAAATAAAGGAACAAACTTGAAGTTGCTAATGACTTGCGTTGTTCCTTTACTAAAATACGACCTCAATTACCTGCAATAACTACGACCTGGCATACTAGTGAAAAAATGCAAGCTCATCCACTTACAGATTTTCCTCTTATCGGTTAAAATTTTTGCAAAATAAATCTTGAAATATTATACCACGTTTCTTATGAAAGCAGTATAAATAAATGAATTGTTTTCAATATAACTTATTATAACTTATAATATAACTTATTATATCCTAAGTTATTTTAAAATATTACTTTTCTTTTAGGTTATCTCACTTTCAGGATTCTACTTAATTAACACCAATATCAATTTTAACATTACTTGTATTTATTCTTGACACTTAATTAATACACATTATACCATTTAACTTAATACTACTTAGTGACAAGATTTACTCCTTAAGTAATATTAAAATTACAAAAAAACAAAGGTGAACTCTTGAGGCTTTAGGTGACAGTGTTAATTTCTCTTTTTCTGGGGTCGTTATTATGGATCTTTTTTATAAATTAGAACATGGTACAAAAAAACTAGATTATTATTTTATACTAAAGAATTTAAAATTGTTCTGACTTTACTGTTTTTTTCAGGTTCTGTTAGCTAAATTTACTGAAATAAAAAAAGACTACTTATTGTTTGTCGATTCCCTGGATCTTGACCGTTGATACAGCTTCAATGCACTTTCACATAACTCTTTTAATTTTCCTAAATCTTTATTAATTTACTTAAGTCGCACTTTTACCTTTCAAATTATTCAAATTAATAAATTTACATTTCCCTTAATTTTACTAACAATGTTTAACCCTAATTAACCTTACTGTCACTTGGAATAAGCTGAATTTATTCTTTAGCCTCAAACGTTATGTTAAAATATATATATATATATATATATATATATATATATATATATATATATATATATATGTGTGTGTGTGTGTGTGTGTGTGTGTGTGTGTGTGTATGTGTGTGTGTGTGTGTGTGTGTGTGTGTATGTGTGTGTGTGTGTGTGTGTGTGTGTATGTGCGCGCGCGAGTGTGTGTGTGTTTGTGTGCGTGTGTGTGTGCGCTCGCGGCGCGCGCGTTTGTGTGTGTGTGTGTGTGTAGTAAAATATATATGTATTCTTGTTTAATAATGAAAAAATAAGAGAAATACAAGAATAATTTATTGACTTATACAATTCAAAGCTTTTCGTTGGTAAACAGTACCAACATCATCAGGAGTAATAAAGAAAGTGTAACACACTTTAGACGGTGTTACATATTAAATTAGCAAATTTCAGAAAATAAACGAGAATAGATTAAAATTGTAATAATATATGACTATGTAAAAAAAATTGTTATGTATGAAAAATATTTTAATGAGATCTCTGGCTGATAGTGACATCTAGCGAGAAAAAATTAAAACAAGTAATCAAGCTAGGGACGCGCCCCCCGGATGCGCGATAGGTTGGAAGGTCGCACGCAACTAAATTATCTCTCTCATTTGGCCAAGATGTAACAAGGAACGGACGTCTTCAAAGAGCGAGGAAATTTATTTGATTTTTTTATTTTAATAAATGTAAAGTTTTATTTTTGTTTAATCATGGCATAGAACACGGCGTACGATACCAGATACCAGATACCAGACGGTTCGCTGACTTATTGATGGCTCTTCCCGAGGCTTTTCCACGAGGATGATGCAAGGCTTTTACCGAGATTTCCACGAGGAGGAAGCGAGGTTACGACAAGTTAATACAGCTAAGTGGGCGATTTAAGACTTTTAAAAATTTATTTCAAAATTTAAAATGTTTCACAGCAGAATTCTAAATAATGAACATTGAACTTTTTAACTAATTAGCATAACTGTAATTACGCATCTTTTGGTGCCATTATGTTCACATTGAATTATTAAATTTGATTATATAAAAAGGCAAGTAAACTCGAATACATGTTCATTTTCAGCCATTGATTGATTAATTAATTGAAGGATTGCTATCCTTAAAAATTTATAAATAGAATGTAAAATGTTCCATAATCCGTAACTGAGTGTTAAAAATATGTGTCATGATTATGATTTATTTTATTTGTTTTTCTTAAAATAAAAGATTGTAATTTGCTTTAATTGAATTTAAAAGAGTCATTATTTTACCAGCGCACAATTCCTTGCATTTCAGATTAACAAGCTTTAAGAATTAATGTAATAATATTCTGCTAATTTTGATGAATTAACTTGGTATTTTAAAATGTTTTAATGTAACGGAGTTATACCTTCAATTGCGTTACAGACAGACGTCTTGCTACGCCTGAACTGTAAGCTAGAAGTAAAAATTAAATTTTTAAGAATTAAAACTAAATAATATTCAATTTGTTAATATTTAAACCGTTACACAAAATGCGCAACTCTGCTTGTTTTATTTTTGACAACGACACAAAATGCGCGACTCTGCTATAAAAATTTGAAATGTAAATTTGTGTGTTGGCGGAAATAAAATTTAAAAATGGTTGAAAATAATCGATTTCATTAAATATATTCAAAAGGTAAATTCATAGTGTAAAATTTTGTAAAATGTATAAGTTGAACGCAAAAGGATGTAGCAGGTAGCTTGTGTAAACAGTTTGGCAAAGATAGGGGAGAAAACCAGTTATAACCTGTTTTTACTTGTATTGTAGTCAAGGTCAGAGACTCTTATTGTTCAAAATATTCGTCATGTCTGTGCGTAGTAAGTTTTAGATTTTTAAAAGTTTGTGCATGGCTTTGAAAAACCAGTTGTAGAGTACCATTGTTTACACAGCTGCCAGTTCCAATGTCAGGCAAGTTAGATTTGACTGCCCGGGTTTGTATAAACAAGTATCTAGCTTGAAGTCCAATGTTTGCGTAAAGCCTGTTTAAATATTTCGAGTTTGCTTGACTTTTATGGATAAGGAATATATTCTCGTGAATTTTCTGAAAGTAATTCTATTAAACAAAATGGATTTAATAATTAAACTTTGTCAAAAGAGGAATTAAAATATAATAAAGAAAAAAGAAAATTATAATTGAAATTAACAGTAATATGATTTTAATAGTAAGGTTTAATAAAATATAAATTTATGAGCTAATTTTAAAGGTATTGAAATTTAAAAGTATTAGTTTATAATAGTCATCTAAAAATATATTTCAAGCAATATTTATCTTTTAAAATAGTTGAGATTTTGTTTAAAATTTTAAATGTGGAAATATGCAAGCTTATTTTAAAAAGAGGAATAAATTAACTAGGAAATTACGAATGTGCCTTTGTGCAGAATTTATACTCCACGACAACACTCACATTGTATGTCAAAGTGCACGTTGACATACTATACATATTCTACACGAGAGAGACTAGGACAAATCTCAAAACACACAATACTACATCGATTCAATGACTTATGGGGAATCAACAGACTATACACTTGACAAATTTGTGTATAAATGTGCAAGCGTAGGTTCCGTTTATTTCAATTCTTATTTGTAAATACTAAGAGCTTAGCAAGAAATTAATGCAATTCGTTTACAGAAATATTTGAAAGAAGTTTTAAGATGTAACAGAATAAATATAATCCTTTGTGTGTATGTGTGTGTGTGTGTGTGTGTGTGTGTGTGTGTGTATGTGTGTGTGTGTGTGTGTGTGTGTGTGTATGTGCGCGCGCGAGTGTGTGTGTGTTTGTGTGCGTGCGTGTGTGCGCTCGCGGCGCGCGCGTTTGTGTGTGTGTGTAGTAAAATATATATGTATTCTTGTTTAATAATGAAAAAATAAGAGAAATACAAGAATAATTTATTGACTTATACAATTCAAAGCTTTTCGTTGGTAAACAGTACCAACATCATCAGGAGTAATAAAGAAAGTGTAACACACTTTAGACGGTGTTACATATTAAATTAGCAAATTTCAGAAAATAAACGAGAATAGATTCAAAATTGTAATAATATATGACTATGTAAAAAAAATTGTTATGTATGAAAAATATTTTAATGAGATCTCTGGCTGATAGTGACATCTAGCGAGAAAAAATTAAAACAAGTAATCAAGCTATGGACGCGCCCCCCGGATGCGCGATAGGTAGGAAGGTCGCACGCAACTAAATTATCTCTCTCATTTGGCCAAGATGTAACAAGGAACGGACGTCTTCAAAGAGCGAGGAAATTTATTTGATTTTTTTATTTTAATAAATGTAAAGTTTTATTTTCGTTTAATCATGGCATAGAACACGGCGTACGATACCAGATACCAGATACCAGACGGTTCGCTGACTTATTGATGGCTTTTCCCGAGGCTTTTCCACGAGGATGATGCAAGGCTTTTACCGAGATTTCCACGAGGAGGAAGCGAGGTTACGACAAGTTAATACAGCTAAGTGGGCGATTTAAGACTTTTAAAAATTTATTTCAAAATTTAAAATGTTTCACAGCAGAATTCTAAATAATGAACATTGAATTTTTAACTAATTAGCATAACTGTAATTACGCATCTTTTGGTGCCATTATGTTCACATTGAATTATTAAATTTGATTATATAAAAAGGCAAGTAAACTCGAATACATGTTCATTTTCAGCCATTGATTGATTAATTAATTGAAGGATTGCTATCCTTAAAAATTTATAAATAGAATGTAAAATGTTCCATAATCCGTAACTGAGTGTTAAAAATATGTGTCATGATTATGATTTATTTTATTTGTTTTTCTTAAAATAAAAGATTGTAATTTGCTTTAATTGAATTTAAAAGAGTCATTATTTTACCAGCGCACAATTCCTTGCATTTCAGATTAACAAGCTTTAAGAATTAATGTAATAATATTCTGCTAATTTTGATGAATTAACTTGGTATTTTAAAATGTTTTAATGTAACGGAGTTATACCTTCAATTGCGTTACAGACAGACGTCTTGCTACGCCTGAACTGTAAGCTAGAAGTAAAAATTAAATTTTTAAGAATTAAAACTAAATAATATTCAATTTGTTAATTTTTAAACCGTTACAAAAGTCATTCATACAAATGTTAGATCTAACAAACAGTGTTGCCAAATCTATTACAATGTTGACAAATTTAGTCCCAAAACTGAAAATCCTGCAATCCAACAGCTAAAACTTGATTCGCTCCTAGAGCAACAGGTAGGCCTATTTATAAAAATGATGATAATTCATAACACACTCAACTATATTATTGTAGGCCTATATAGACTATCATTGTCTTCACAATAAATTGGGGAAAACACCGCATAATAAATTAGGACATTTACCTACGTCGAGATAGGCCTTGGAACTTTCCTCATTTTTAAACGTTTCGGACTATGTCTTTTTAAACGACTTTAGTTTTGTCAAATAACAAATAGACAAAATACGCACAATATAAATAACAAACAAAAAATATCATTACAAAAATAAAACTATATAAAATAGAAACAAAGTTATTAGTAAAAACTATGTACAAATATGCAATGGTGACATGGCAGGCCATTGATATGGTAATGTTCCAAATGTTAAAGTAGATCCCATAGATATATAGCGCCAATAGTTATACTTGTTTCTCCGGTTAACCTAAAATGATTTTGAAGTAGAATAAAAGAAAAATAAATAGAACAAATCGTATAAGTACAGTAGGCCTACCATGGTACGTAAAAAGTCTAACACAACAATAAAAATGTCCAAGACCTACAGACAAACAAAATAATGTGAGAAGTGTTTTGTGCTTCTTATACTGAAAAGAATACGGCTCAAAAAATTTAACGCCCAAAGATGACAGATTATGTTCCCCGAGATATAAATTACAATGGAGTTTAACTGAAGTTTAAATACAATATGTACATTTGTAGTGCAATAATTTTAAACTATAAAAGATAGAACAGCCAAAACAATGTTTTTAAACTCATGAAAATAAGGGCTTCAATAATGGCTATTACCTAAAAATGGCTAACTATAATATCTACTGAGTACAATATTATTTTTCTTAAAACTTAAACTTTTCCTTTGGGTTTTCAGTGAATTTCCATTGGAAAACTAAATTATTGCGGTAAACGTATGGCTGAAACTAAGATAAAAGTTTGTTTTAAGGTCACTGGAATTTAAAAAAATATTCAAATTCATACACACACATATATAGGCCTACTACTATCACGATAATTTCCGTGTCCAAAATTTTGGTAAGTACATGTAATTTGTCATTTGTAAGAATAAGCTATGTATGTTAATACTCGTTGGAAGAATCGATCAATCAGAAGTTGACTTTTCGCCCACCTTTTTATTAAGGAAAATGGATTATTCATTTTCTACCAAAAATGTTATGTATTTCAGAAACGCATTTACAAAGATTAAAATAAAATCGGGAGAAACACAATTTAATATAAGATTTTAAAGTATAATTAAAATACTGAATAGTGTCGCCGTTCAAAAACAGCTTTCATTTTCGATGTCAGTATTGATTAAAACCATTATATCTTTAATTAAAGTATGGTTTTAAAGTTCTTTACTATTTATTAGGCTAAGAAAAGGATTTAGGATAATTAGTTTATAGCTACTATTGCTTGTGATCATTTGTTTTGTAGGCCCTTGAATATAATTTGGTAGCTATATACGAATAATACAAATGCATATAATGTATAAGAGACCAATGAAAGTTTAGGCTAAATTTATTTAATGGTTAATTTATCACATACCATTATAGTTTATTTTCCTCTAGATCCCGTAGTGCTAACTTGTTTCTGCATTTCTCTTCGCAAGGATAATACGAACAGCATGAACCTTTCTTTTTGGAGCACGAAAAAGATGGCTTAGAACAGTATGTACATTTTCACGGTGGAATCAGGGTTTCTGGCATTCATTTTCATCCTCCATATATGTAAAGTATTTTTCGAACAGGTTTTTCAAAACGATTGTCGTAATCTTTTAAGAAAACCTCTACTACACACCTTGATTCTACCGTGCAAATGTGCAAACTGTGTAAACCATCTTCTTCGTGCTTCAAAAAGGAAAGTTCAGGCCTATCCATGCAAAGAGAAATGCAGAAACAAGTTTACACAACGAAATCTAGAAGAATATGAGCTATAATGTAATGGTATGTAATAAATTACCTTTAAATAAATTTAGCCCAAACTTTTATTGGTGTCCTATACAGTATATGCATTATTATTATTCCTATCTTGTTACCAAATTATACCCAGGGTCCTACAAAACAACTGATCACAAGCAATAGTAGCTATAAACTAATTACCCTAAATAATTAATTAATTAATTAATATTGACAAAATTTCAAATGTTTAACAAAAACAAACAGTCGGTTTAGATCAAGCATGTCAGTATTCGAAACTCGCCTCAGACAATTTGAAAGATTTGAGAAAAGATTTTTCTGGATTCCTAACTGAGTTAGCTCTGTGTTGGAATATTCCCTGTGAAATAAAAAAAAAACGACACTACAAACCCATAATATACTATTAACTACCACACACAATATCGACAACTCATAAACTACGGTAGTTGAATATATCAATAGTGTTTTTTATATCCATAGTTTTTTTTTACAACTAATAATTTGTTCTTTCAAGGTATGTAGATACTTCAATGGTATTTTAAACCGCGTATGATAAACTGTTAGAACATTTTTTTTAAATTGTAATAACGATATGGTTAATTAGGTATTACTTGAGTTTGTTGTCCCTGCTAGTGTGCACTATAAAACCCCAATGGTTTTACTAATAATCGTAATGGGCTTTGTAGCCGTGATGGTCTAGTGGTTAGGACATTGCGTTGTGGCCGCAATAGCCCAGGTTCGATTCCTGGTCACGGCAAATTATTATTTTGTCATCATAAAATTTGTGCGAAGGTTCAGACTGAACGAAAGATGTCTTTGTAGCGGTTCTTCAGAGTTTAAAAACTTTTGGTCTTTAATAAGAATTATTAACTCTACTCCGAAGACGTTAGCAACAATCTGGAAAATTCCATCTTAAAATTCCTATCCTCAAACCCAAAAACCTCAAAATAGTTTGCTTCCATTATCTAGTACTTCTTCTCTGTCAACCATGAATAGGTTACCGGTCTTGATGAGGAATAAGTAAAGAATATACCTATGGTTTTGTTCCTGCATAAAACCATCATTTTATAATAGGCTAAGCTATAGCATTGTACTTTGGGCTATCTGTGATATTTAACGAATATACCTATAATTTTATTACAGCATATAAACATTATTTTATAATATAGTGGTTTGATGACATATTGAACAATACGGGTCCAATACTATAGCCCTGAAGGACTCCAACCCGTATAGTCCGTAGAGTAGGTTGAGTTTGGCCTACATCAACTTTGAACTTGCGGTTGGATAGGTATGAGAACTAGGTGTATACGCCTATCCAGAAAGCCATAGTGTCGTAGTTTCACTAAGAGCCCATTATGCCAGACCTGATCAAAGGCCTTGTCAATGACCAGGATGATCATCCCAATCGGAGAGTAAATGTTGAATCCCTTGGTTGCATGATCCACCTCTCTTATCATCTGATAGGTGGCCGAGTGTTTTGTCCTAAAGCCAACTTGTTCTGACCTCAAGCATGTTGTGCTTGTGCAGAAGCCTGTTGATACGTTTGAGCAGGATTTTTTTCAAAGACCTTACCCATCGTATTTAACAAGCTTGTCGGTCTGTATGAGCCCGTTTTGGGGAATAACAAGATCTTAGCCTCCTTCCAAGCCTCCGGGAAGTGCTGTGTCGGAGTAGTAGTTGTTTGAGAAATGAGTGATCTCTTTCTCCGTCAGGTGTTTCAGCATAGTGTTGATTTTGTGTTTAATTCAGAAGCTTTCCTGGGCTTTTTTTGAGATATTACCCACTTTATCCCTGTATATGTAGTGTCAGTGGTTTGCTCTATTCTAGGGTAGTAAGCAAACTGTGCTGTTTCTAAGCCTATTTAAGTAGTAACAGCTGCATCAGATAAAACACGGTAAAATTCAGTGACAGCGTCGGACGTTTTTGATAAGCTAATGAAGCGGAATATCAAACATATGCAACTTTATACGTTTTGCTAACGTTGGGTGTAGGGAAAAGGGCGAGAGTTGTAGTACGCAGATTGGCTAGTAGTGGCCGAGCCAGAGCGGGACTTATAGTACCCCAGTGATAAATGTGTTGCAATGCCCGCCGGATGCTATTCCCCATATTGTTAGCTGTACTACAGCTGCTGTAGTATGTGCTTTTGTATGTGTACGTAGTGTCTGGGCTGACATTTAACTGGTGCCCAGTTATTAATCGCGGTACGTATTGCCGTCGTAAAGCTACCGACGGCTTTGTCTATGTAGAGTGGTCTCTCGACATTTAGGAAGACAGGTAGAGTGCTGTCCAGCTGGGACCGGAATAACTACCAGTCAGCCAGTCTGTAGTTTAGCACCCTTCTCAGCTCTTTGTGTGCAGGGATTCCAGAAACTGGCATTAGCACTGTTTAAAGATCTGAATTCAGATCCCTATCGATGTGAATTTGGAGTGACACTAGCTATATCTAAAATGTCTTCCTCTTCCGTGGTGTGCTTCCTCTTCCAAAATTTGTTGTGGTGTGTTGGTTCCGAAGGGGCTAGCAGTATAGCTATGTGTTTTGTATGAAGGCTTGAAGATGCCGTACATTTTGTGGATTCATTTTGGATGGTTGAATTTTGGTCATTTGAAGAAGCCCTGCTTCAACCACGTGAGTGCGAGCAAAAAGCACTATAAAACGTTTATTGCGTTTATCTATTACATTATTCTAGCCGTACCGCCGTGGCAACTAGTTGTCCTGTCAGTGCTGTAAACTTTAAAGTTTCACATTGAGAACCATCTTGGGGATTTAGGTGTATTTCTGTAATAGGCGCTAATTTATAGTTTTTTCTTTGCATATAGCGAAGAAACTCTAGCTTTTTATAATTAATGTCGTTGGGATTCAGCATCAGGACCGGTACGTAACCTTTTTTTATAATATAGTGCGTTGTACTATGGGCTATCTCTAATAGGTAAAAAATATACCTTTAGTTTTTTCCTGCATATAGCCATCCTTTTTTAATACAGTGCGTTGAACTTTGGCCTTTCTGTAATAAGTAAAGAATATACTTATAGTTTTATTCCTGCATATAGCCATCCTTTTATAATACAGTGCGTTGAACTTTGGCCTTTCTGTAATAAGTAAAGAATATACTTATAGTTTTATTCCTGCATATATCCATCTTTTATAATACAGTGCGTTTAATTTTGGCCTTTCTGTAATAAGTAAAGAATATACTTATAGTTTTATTCCTGCATATAGCCATCCTTTTATAATACAGTGCGTTGAACTTTGGCCTTTCTGTAATAAGTAAAGAAAATACTTATAGTTTTATTCCTGCATATATATATCCATCTTTTATAATACAGTGCGTTTAATTCTGGCCTTTCTGTAATAAGTAAAGAATATACTTATAGTTTTTTTCCTGCATTTAGCCATTCTTTTATAATACATTGCGTTGTACTTAGGCCATTCTGTGAAAAGTAAAGAATATAACTATAGTTTTATTCCTGCATATAGCCATCCTTTTATAATGCAGTGCGTTGAACTTTGGCCTTTCTGTGATAAGTAAAGAATATACCTATAGTTTTTTCCTGCATATAGTCATCTTTTTATAATACAATGGAATCAGGTCAAGTATCTTGGAGTCATCCTGACTTGGGACAATAATATTACCAACACTTTAAAAAAGCAACAAATAGATTACCCCAACCATATCCCATGCTTAACAGAACGAGGCCACTTTCATTACGGGCGGCCACTACTATATACGTACCACTGTTTCGCAGCATACTCACGTACGCTTCCCCCGCCTGGAGCCTTACGCCCACACGCAGACTCCAGTTATTACAAAACAATGTTTTATGAATAAAAACGAAAATATATACAATAAAAATAAAAAAATTACATACTAACAGATTCTGCTTCACAGTTAAGTTCCAGGTGACACATTAGCACATCCCCAGGGTCGCAGCCTAACCCCAACGGCAGTAGGCTACTAATTTCGACTGCATGCATTTTCAGTTTCGAGTAGGCAGCAGAAGAAGAGGTTGGTGAGAAACACCATCACACGGCCACGCAGATAAACCACACAAAAAACAAAAAATAGGCCTACATATCCCTCATCTACCACAACAAAGACACACAAAAAATAGCCTCCACATTCAAAAAACTCCATTACCAAATATCCTACAAAACAACAAACACTTTAAGACAGCACATACAACCTTTTCTAAAAGAAACTGACAAATACAAACTCTCAGGTATTTACAAATTAACTTGTAACGTTTGTCCCAGCTATTACATCGACCAAACCGGCAGAACATTCTATACACGCTTCGAAGAACACATTACCCAAAAAAAAGAAACCAGCTACGCAAAACACCTCAAAACATCCAACACACACACACACACACACACACACACACACACACACACACACACACACACCGACATACACACAAATTTAAATGTTCTACACACATTAAAACAAAGTAAAAAAACTAACAACCTTAGAAAAATATGAAATATACAAGCACTACGCAACAGATAAAGAAAACGTATTAAATGATGACACACACTTTGAAGCCAACAGCTTTTTCTATTATATGACACACAACCAAAACAACCCACCGCATTCCACAGTCATCCATTCCATTCCCATTACAGCTTTTACACCTAACCGATGCAGACAGTAGAGTGTTAGCTTCGTAAAAGGAACGAATGTTTTGAAACGCGCCCGCAAGTAAGCAACTATGTATTCACTTAGTTAATATTTTTAAAATTAGTAATAGAAATGTTTAAAAACTGAAAATTTACACCATTACATATTTTAAAACTGGTACCGAAATATTTAAAATATTATTGGAATGAAAAAATACTCTGTTGCGATTACTTATGTATATAACTTTAACTTTATGTTTTCAGGTACTTGAAATAATGCTGGTCTTATATAAGCTTCGAAAATAGATTTTTCATGTGTTATAATTTAAAAAATAATTTATTTCTTTAAATAAAACTGTAAACATGAAATTCAATCATGTGCTAAGTGAGTTTCCCTTTGCATGCAAATTTAAATTAAGTATAAGGCATTCTTTGGCTTCTACACAGTTAATAGTAATATAAATACAATAAGTGTATATTTAAGTCAATTTTTATTGTTACATTATAGAAATATTAAAATAATTACTTATGTTGAATGTCAGTTTAATTTTGCATGATCAGCGATGGCAGAAAACCAATAAGAGTTGCCATCCACAAGTTCCACTTTAAAACAATGCTGTAACTATTACAGGGGCACCAAGACACAAGAGCTTAGTATGAAAAAATCCTATTCTTCTTTTACCAAAATATTTTTTTATACTAGAAGGATAACATGGTGTATGTATTAGATGCTCATTATATTCACATTACACTGGATATTAACAATATATGACAGCTTTCAACATATTTTACATTAAACTGTAAATAGTTTTAAAAAATGAGTTGTAAATAGTTATTTAAATATGTATATATATTTTAGGGTAGTTCTGGTAGAGCTTAAAGCTTATTTAGGAATTTTTGAACTAGATAGGAGACTGACAGACTTATCTTATGGCAATAGTCCAAAACTGCAATCTCTTGGAAATAAGAGATTATTTGTATTTCCAAGAGATTTCAGTTTTGGGCTATTGCCACAAGGTAAGTCTGTCAGTCTCCTATCTAGCTCAAACCTTCGTACATGCACATTTTTAACTTTGCAAAACTGTTTTCTTGTATTTGCTTATCACCTACACTATAACGTACTTAAACAAAAATCTTTCTTGGTATACATGTGAGTTAACTTTCAAAGACTTTAATTACGTGTCTTCATTTTCGAGCATCAACTGAGACTCTGTATATATATTTGTTGCAAAATTGTCATTAAATCCTAAATACATGAACACTACTCTAAATTAATTAGAGTTAATTATGAGACAAAACTACTCCAAGAGACCTACATTTATATCATAGACATTTTTATTTAAACAGACCCCCTTCCAGTTACTATGTGAATTGAAAAACTACACAATTATACCAGACATTACTAATTTGACGGACTATTAAAGACTACACATAACATTTGGCATAAAGTTATCCTATATTTTGAACTATACAGACGTTTACAGAACTATACAAAACTAAAAGTTTTATTTTGCATATTTTATGTGATTTCCCTGTTCATCTATAATAAATTATTATTAACTAAAGACAGAAGTAAACAAAAAGAAAAAATGAAGTATAGAATCCAGTTAAGTTGGGGATCTAAGAAACTGTAAATATGATCCGTAAATTGATATTTAATCATTTCTTTCCTACATTCATAACAAAATGTAATTCTACTTTTATGTCACAAAATTATCAATTATATGTTTATAAATGTTCCCAACTAATGTAGTACAAAGTTTATATTAATGGGAAATTTCAATTCCAGTAGTTTATATAATTTAAAACTTTAAATTTCTAAAACAACAAAGAATTGTAGAAGAACTTTAAACATTTTTGTTGTATGAATAGCATTCTCACATTTAAAAAAATATAATTTCTTTGAATATTAATCTTTGTATATTGACAGTTAAAAAGCCTCTTCAATAAACTGCTCCAATGTTATAGAATATACAACAGAATGCAAGCAAAACTTGAGTCATAATAATTTTAAAAGTTTAACAAAATCATCCAATCAATGGTTGTATTATAATCATTTGTACCATTTCTGCTATGTGTAGTACTTAACACCTGTAACTGTGGAAGAACTTCATGCAATTACAGTACATGTCTTCTTCTACAGTACTAACTTCTGATTTATTTTAAAGTGACTGTACCTTGCATGGCTGTGGTGGTAGGTTCATGGATGGTACATTGCTTTCATTTAGAAGTCAACTAAATATTTGGTAAACTTATAATATTAATACTCCGAGTCTAAAGTTTCCTCTTATACTGTACATGGTCACCTTTATTCTTGGAACTTCACTTACGACTTGGCTAATGTGCTTCCTTCATTAATATTTAAAACTATAGTTCCATTTATTTTCATTTCTTTTAAATTCATTTAGGAGTGTTCAGATCTCTGTACAGTTACAGAAGCTTCTCCCAAGTTCTGTTTTTCCTTTATATTGAGAAATATATTAGTTTTTTCATGGCCTGGTGAAAATATGGAGAATAGTATTCTGAGGGTAGAACCGAATACATATTTAGAGTGGATCCTAACACAAATATGTCTCTTTTTCATAATTAAGTAACAGCAAGACATACTAAACTCACTTTTTCGTCACTGAGATGCTAGAATAAAAAATTTTAAAATTTTCTTAATCATTCATTAAACTGGAATGACGTCATATGAAAATACTGGTCAAACATATCTTCATCATCAACTAGGTGCTTATATAAAATCCAACATTCTCCCTCAGTTTACTTTTTCCTAGACATTTGTGAATCCAATAGCACCTCTGAGTCTTGTTTTCATTTTACCCTTCCTCATACAAAATAATGGCAAATATTTCCAATTCTGTTATTAACAATCCCCTAAAAGTCATATTTTATGTTTTCACAAAAAACAACTAACGTAAGTTACTTCACAATTCACAAGACGGCAAAATAAAATATAAAAATTAATTCAATTAATTTAGATAAATAAAATTAAAACAGTAGACACTAAAGTAGTCTCCTAACACAACAAATGTACAGCACACATGCAAGACTCAACAGCTACCAAACAGGTATTATATGCATTGTATTAGCATTCTATACGGATATAGACGCAGTTGATCCATTACAGTGGGCATAGTAGCGACAGAAATTTTTTTCCTTGTGCCTGACACAGTCCTAAGACGGTCATTAGATGACATGTTCTAGTGGCTAAACACCTTAATTTGAACTGAAAAATTGTTTGGTGTTTATTTATAGTAAAAGAATGCTGATTTCATACAATAAAAATTAAACAAGCTTTAAAATGTTGATTTGAAACTAAACCTGAACTCCTAAACAATACGATATCTTGTGAAGGAAGAGGCATAATGGCGAACAGAAATGTTGGATGGAAAAATATGGCTAATACACATAAAAAGCATGTTGAGATTGTTACTGTAGCATTGCACCGGCCTGCAGGCCACTTCCATGAATTATGGACTGGCTAATGCATTAAACTACATTTTATAATCCTTCATTTATCTTTCATTAGGAGCTTTGTATACTGGTACTCTTTAATATTTGCTATAGGTTGGTTTCTCTTGTTTGAAGGGCTCAACAAGGCGTTAAATTTAATTTGTGAAATAATAAGAAGATCCTAAGAAAATGTTTTAGGTAGAATATTTGGTATTTGTGAAACTCACAAAGCAGCACGATATATGGATCTTATTATAGTGTATCAGAAATACATATCCAAAACAAATCAATACAAATAACAGGAATTGTTTTAAAATGTGTACAAATGGAACAATATTCCCTGCAAAAGTTAAAATGAAATATGTAAAATAATTTAACCAATTTATATTTATTTACAATTT